>JARFJB010000627.1:552500-1130000 GCA_036346205.1 Vesta saturnalis | reverse complement strand
TATTTACGGGACGGCCTAAACTTGGAAACACTAATTAAAAGCTGTTTTTTTTGTAGACGCGGAAAAGTAAATAAATAAATTTAATTTAAATAATTGGAGTAAAACAACTTGTCGCAAATTGATTGCGTAATTACGTCAATGAAGTATAAGTTTTTTAATGGACCAGATAAGTTAAACCCATAGGATAGAGAGATATACGAAATTTGAAGAAATACAGTTTATTAATCGGTTGGGAGTTTGTAAAGCAACGGGACACGTAACCTTCTCTAACAAAACGTTCTCTGCGCGTAAAAATACGGTAACGTTTTTGCTTGACGGATGAACTTCGGAACAATTCGCCTTTTGTCAAATACGTATTTTGCACTTTTGGGAATAAAGCATATCCTTTAGTCCCTCCAAACCAGGACTAAAGTGGTTTATTTGATCCCTAGGGACTAAAGTGTATCCTAGCAACGCATAATCAAAAAACGTCAAATTTGTCATCGACATGTATGCTGTACAACGCTGTTTGAAATTAGGCTAAAAGCTTGTGTGGACGTGTTTCCAGAAGGTCCGGAAATTTGGGGTGCTTCCATATCACCATGTCCAACAATTTTGTCAGCGATGGTTTTTTATTATTTATGGAATTTTCATCGTATCCTTCGGCGACGGCTGCCGATTTCATCCACCATACCTTTTTAAAACATCCACAGATGCACCAGAGTCAGCTAATAAAGAGGCGGATGTGCGTCGAAAGCAGTGTCCAGTGTATAATGATGAATCCGGTAGATTTAAGAATGCTGCTACTTTTTGGGGTAGTTTTCCAAATATATTTTTGCCGACCGGCTGGATAGTACATTGATTGTTCGGATAATGAACGAAAAATCTGAGCCTTTCTTAAACCCATATACTTCCGGCAAAGTTTAGTAAAATTGATTCTATTTCGATCTAAATTTTTAACTATAAAATGCCTCTCTATTTTGTTCTTGGTGTTTTTAATATTAATCAGAATTGAGTGACCCAAATCAGTTACAACTGAACTAACTCATTGCCTCTACAGGCTCCTGGAACACCAAAAATAAGTACCACCTGAAAATTATTAATTTATGAATATTGACAAACTAATTTCTACTGCAATCACTAACTTTTATCATTAAGAACTGATTGTCTGGGGCTTCCAATAAAAATTTGTCAACCTGGTCTGCTTTTAGTGTCTTCGCTTTTTTCGGTTCATATCCTTCATTTCATTTCAACAGTGTTGTTTGGTTTGTATCCTACCGCCTTCTATTATTATTAATAATTAATGTTGCTTTTAACTTTGAATAAGTAGACCATAGTGTTGCTGATTTGGAACTTTTCGATTTTTCTTCAAAAAATGCTAACAATGCCCTTTATGTAAAGCTCTGAACTCCATTCTTATTACGCCATACCATAAACGTGTTGTATTCTTTTATATAAATTTCTTCAGATTTTACCGGTAATAAGTCTTGAGTCGCTGCATTTGCTTGTTTTATAATTTCTTCTGGTGTACATGCTATATCGGAATCTTCATCAATATCAATATTGGTTCAAATTAACTTTTAAATCAAGCTTTACAACAACGTCTGTCGAAAGTCAAACACTAATTACTTACAAATTTTAACGTTTCCAAAGTAAACATCGTGTCGCAGTTTTTAATTGTTTTCAACGCATTCTTATAATTTGCATTAGCGCTGGAGTGAAATAATGACACGCTACGGCACTTTTTTTAACGATTTTTTAGTTTTTCATCCTTGCCATAAAGATACGTTTTATGAAGGCAAAAGGTAAAATATAGTACACGTTTTTTAACAGTCGTCGAAAAAATTAATATTCTAGCACTTTCAACAAACTTTATTTAGGAAATCTAATCGAACACCCCTCGAGACCGCATTTTCGCAAGTAAAATTTTGTCTCAAGATTGTTGCTTCTGGCTTGGAATTTTCGTTTCGGGATGTTACCATACCAACAACCTTTCCAGAAATTTTTTCCGGCAACAAATCAGCCCTGGTATATTATAGCTCACTACTTCCCAATTCAAATTGCACCAGTCTCGTTTTCCAAAATTTCAAATATCGACCAACCACGTTCTGAGTACAGTGACAAAATCCATAGGGCAGTTACTGACAAGAAATACTGACAAACATTTTACAAATATTTTTGTTTTGACATGTAGCACCAAACTTTATTTGTAAAACAGCCTTATCATGTACTCCTCTGGACCGC
Source organism: Vesta saturnalis (assembly GCA_036346205.1). Taxonomy (NCBI): domain Eukaryota; kingdom Metazoa; phylum Arthropoda; class Insecta; order Coleoptera; family Lampyridae; genus Vesta; species Vesta saturnalis. The sequence continues at coordinate 1,127,777 of JARFJB010000627.1, read as the reverse complement.
TTTTTTGCAAGTCTCGAGATTGTTGCTGTTGGGTAACACCTCTCGACAAAACCGCTCGCTCCGCCAGAGGATTTTGGTTACGGGATGTTACCATATCAACAATCTTTCGAGAAAGTTATACCGGCAAAAAACCGTTCCTTGCTATATTATAACTGATTATTTCCCACATTCAACTTGTACCAATCACGTCTTCCAAAATTTTAAATATCGACCAATCCCGTTGTGATGACCTAGGACAATTACCGGCAAGCAATGCTGAAAAAAAATGTAGCTAATTTATGGATTAAATCTCATATTCGCATATACAGGGTGTTTCGGAATTGCATGGCACTATATTAGGTATGTGTTCTCTAGTACAAAATAAACGAAAAAGTTCATATAAACACGTTTCATATGTTGCGTTTAAATAATCAGTGCCAAGAGAATAGTGAGCTGAATATATTCTAGAAGTTCATAAAGATTATTTTACAAAAAATGCAAGTAAGATATTACTGAAAGTCTGGATGGGAAAAAGAAAGGGACGATGAGATTGTCGCCCAGAAAACCACACCAGACATTTAATGAAAATGTATGTTGGTAACGTGTAGTAAATGTCGTTTGAGGGTTTTCTTCGTCCCAGGTATGGGTGTTTCGAAAATTAGTAATCCTATTTATTGTAAAGGAAGAAGCATCGGTAACCAGCGGACAGCGCCGGAAATTAGGATCTCGTGTCAATTGTCGAATTAACCACGGGGAGAAATTTCTGCGCTTGTTAAAATCTTGTGGTTACAAATCTTGCACAGGCGTAACGTGAAATGAATACCATTGTGTGCCATACGCTGGTAGAGAAAGCATCGAAACGAGGTGATAATCTTCTGGTGCTAGTAGTAGGAGATAACTGAACAGGATCGAATATTTATTCTTCAACGTTTGCAGTTCTTCGAAATCTTTGTCGACCGGCGTTTAGTCGTTGAAGTTTTAGCATGCCCTTTCAATGGATTCAAACGTTTTACGATTCCTTTGGTTGAGAAATTTTTCATGATATTTTCGAACAGCAGCAACACCATTTTTATGTACCTCGCCATAAGTTAAAAGCATGTCTGTTCTGTAAAAGTGAATAGATTTGTAGTATCTGACACGATAATCAAAAATTGAACTAGTATTCACTCACACGAAAATGCACAAAAGTAGAATGAAGGTACTTGAGGGCAAACGACGCGCGGCGTCTGAAGAAAGCCACGTCCACGTGACCGTACCCCTTTCCCAGTCCTATTTTGACGGCTTTTTTTCGGGGGCCTTTTTCAACCCCTAGACGGAATTTTCAACGCTTGATGGTATTTTTACCCTTAAATAGTGACCTTTTGACTGGGGGTCTGTTTTTTTCGAGGGCGATTTTCAACCACTTGATAGAATTTTCAGCCCTTGACGGTATTTTCAACCCTAATTAAGAGCCTTTTTGGCTGGTGTTAGGGATGCGGGGCGGGTGTAGGAATGGTCACGTGACATTTTACCCCTAATCAAGGCCTTTTTGGCAGCCCCTGAAGGGCAGGCAGATGGGCGCGCATGCAGTGTTCTGATTGGTGGGCCTGGGGTAGACCATGTTCCTAGTTTCTGATTGGTGCATGGTCTCCGCCCCTTGTTAAGGTCCTTTTGGCAATATTAACAGCTTTTTGGGCAGTGCAGTCCTCTGACTAGGGGCGTGGGGTGCTCACGTGACGCTAGGGTAAGGGGCATGGATAGTAGGTTAAGGCCTTTTTGGCTGTTAAGGCGTGGCTAAGACTAGATAAGGACCTTTTGGCTTTATTAAGGAGGGGCTAAGGCTAGACCACATCCATTCTTTTACCTGATTGGTTGTACGTGTGGTCGGTCGTCTGGCTTCTGATTGGTCCTTAGCCTCACTACTCAACCGTTGTGCTCTGATTGTTCAACCTGAGTGGGGCTTAAAGTATCCATAGGAATTATTTTATTGATTACTTCGGTGGTCCAATGTGCTATATTGCAGTTAAATTGCTGTTAAATTTGTACACTTTTCTAAAATACTTAGCATAAATGGCACCTTTCCCTGGAATGCGAAATGTTTCAATTGCAAATTCATTTCTGCTTTGGTAGGTAGCCTGGCGGAGCATTGATTAAGTTGATGACAATGAATGACATATTTTTGTTGACGGCAATCTGAAGAAAAATGGTTTAAGCATCGGTAAAAAATAAATTTCTTGCACTTCTTATTCGATAGTTGTTTAGAAACAAAAGCTGACATATTTTTAATCCAAGTGAAATAATAAACAGTATTATTTTTTTTATTAATAACTTCCGGAAAAGAACCAGCAGCATTATAATCAGTAGAAATTACTAAAAGATTTACAGGCTGTCACCATTATGATTTTCACTTAATACAAATGGTAATATACTTTTTCCTTGTATGCAAATCAAATTAATGGAGAAATTGTTTAAGTTTTCAATTTTTTTTACATCATCTGGTTGAATGGGAAAGTGCATTGAATCATAATTCAAAACATGTCTAAAATAAGGATAACCGTGAGCTCTATCTGTATGATGTTGTACAGGATGTAATGCCAAAACAACAGTCCACACTAAGAAATACTCATCGTTTTTAACATTTACCACCCATGCTTTACTACTATGAAGTAAGGAACTTTAACGTAAGTTGAAAGACCACCTCTAAACAGAGCGTAGCTATTAATATTCACCTTTAAATGTAACACTTCATGTAATGCCCGACCGGAATCCCTTTCGAAAAACTCTGTTTTCTTTTGTAGTTTATATTAAACGTTGTTATTATACCACTGACGTAAATTGGTCGCAATATCAATGACATAATTTTGTATGGTAAAAAAAGTCTTCATCTCAATAATATGATTTTGAGGTATACTGAAATTGCAGCTAAAACAACATTCTCCTTTAGCATCGACTGTCAACATTAATTGGCCTTTCGTGCAAAACTATTATATGCATTTCGTAAAAAATAAGAGTCCTTGCTATATTGACTGTAATTCCTGGAGGTAACTTACCATTAAAACATGAATCTAGAGAGTACCAACCTAATTTGCGTGTTCGCTTTTTAGTGACATTAACTCCACTACCTGTTTTCTCTGAAGCGTTCTTTAACTGTTTAAGTTTTACAAAATAACACTTTAACAGTGATAAATTGATTCGAGCTTAAGAAAATTTTCATTTACTTCTAAATAAATTTTATTTTGAATTATATCTTGCAATAGCTTAATGTTAGTGTTAATTATTCAACAATGGAATAATACGTCTTGTTAAATTAACATCACTATTACTTGGTATAACCTTACTCATAAAACTGTAACCAACAATGCAAAAATATGAAGAACGCACTGCCGATTACGCAGTATTGGACTTGTAGGAAATATTCTATGTATTATAACGGATATGTAAAAATTAATAATTTAAGTAGTTATAGAAATACTTTAGGTGTGTAATTAAAATTATCTATCTATCATATTTCACTTTTATGACTTTTGCCTTTGTTTGTTAGGGTGATTGACATTTACACCTGTTACTGATGCTTGTGTGATACTTTCACACGCTTCAGTTCATTACCTTTAGATTATGTTGCAATAGTATTCATAAGAGCTTCAGTTCAGACAGACGCATACGTTGCACTTTGTTTATTATCTTTACTGACGTTTACTGAGAATATGTATTAACACCTATCATTAACCTTGCTGATATCACATGAAATACTTTCCCACGTCTAGTAGGTTGATTGACATTTACACCTGTTACTTATGATTGCAAAATACTTTCATACGCTTTAGTTCATTACCTTTAGATTACGTTGCAATAGTATTCACCAGAACTTCAGTTCAGACAGATGCATGCATTGCACTTTGTTTATTATCTTTACAAGCGTTTACCAAGAATATTTATTAACTTAACCAGTGCTGACATATGAAATGCCTTCTCATGTTTAGATTATGCTGCATTCCTTAGAGTTCTTAACTTTTCTTGCATATCTCAGTTTATCGTACCAACCACTTCCACTTGTTAGAAATTTTGTTAACGTTAACGGATTTACTTGTATATGACCTTAAATTTTTACATACTTGTATTTACAAGAATGTCTTCCACAAGTAAACAAAAATTATCGATGAGCAAGGAACCAAAAATCTTGCATGTTTTGGTGCAGCCACCTGCAGAACCACTCAGATGCCTGAATTTAATGAAGATATCCCGTCATATCTATACGAGATAGTGTTGTAGAAGTGCTTTCAGTAGATTCTTTGAAAAGTAAGTATACTTTACATAATTTATAGTTTTTCATAATTTACTTTTTGATAGATACATTACTATTTTACTCTATTATTTTTATTTTTTAGCATTACGCCTGTAACAGGGGTTGTAGCCTCACCACCTACATCAGCAGCGGCAGAAGCAGTCGCACCACCTGCACTGCAATATGGAGGAAACAATATGCAGCTGATAACGGAAGAAGGCCGCGAATCCCAGAGATGGCTACGACAAACCGAAGTCCCCACAACGTGGAACATTTTGAACGAGTATATAAACAGTGAAGCCGGTGAATCCTTGGCAAGGGTGCGTCAAAATATACGCGATACACATAATATGCTACATACACTCGAAAATTTAGACGTTTAAGTTTATTTATTTATTTTTTTAATTAGTGTTAGTCAGTAGTTTTTTTAATATTTAGAGTAGCTTTGTTAGAATTAGATTTGTTTATAATATATAAAAAAAATGTTAAATTGTTTTTATGCTTTGTTATTTATCGTAAAACATTCCCATTATCCTAACAATTTTACTACAGCTAAAAATGTGTACAAAGATTTAAGCGACAGTTCAACTTGTGCCAGAAAAGTGAAGTGATATACCTTAAGGAAAAAATTGAAAACATCTGGAAGTTCGACTTAGATTGATTACTCGTGTACGCAACATATACATTTCTACATCAAAATAAAGCAGTCATTTTGCAAATTTTAAATATATTAATGAATTTAAGCATAAAATTATAAATAAGATCTATTTAATTCTAGTGGTATCCTTATATATTATTATTGGAAATATACATATAATTGATATCTCGGGTTTTTGTGTAAACAGTGCAGACATTGAAAAGTATTTGACAGTTTTTAAGTGCAGTTCAGTTGTTTTATTTGATAAGAAGGTGTTACTCTTATAAGATAAATATAATTCTCATATAAGTATGTGTGCACAGTTTAAATTTTGAAAATTATCAGTTATTAAGTAGAATACTGTAATAGGAAAAAATTTGAATGTGACAGTTTATTGATATACAAACTGTGTGAATGTGATCAGATTTAATTTTCATATAAAACGAGTTTCTGATTGTTGCATTTAAAATTTTTAATTTATTAATATAATTCTGAACTGAATTATTACAACACATAAATTAAATCTTTTGAGCAAGTTTATTTATAATTATTATTTACTTTTCGTTATTAAAAGTCACACAATAAGAAATTCGCTGTTTTATTGATGTACGCGTTCCGCTCATTGTCTCGAGTTTCTAATAATGAACGAAGGAAGGAAATAGGTAATTTAGCAACAGAGAACACGTAAAAATTATAGTTTGGCACTTTTAATATACGATTGACCTCAACAAGTCATGCTGACTTATTCATGATAAAGTGAGGGCGCGCTATAGATGATGCCTTTATTCACACCTGCGTAAAATGTTTCCATAGAGAATTTTAATTCTCGTTGCAGTTTAAAGTATACGTGTTCTTGTGTATTGAAATTTGGAAATTTGTTTCTTCCCAATCGACCTTAAAAATGTGAATGCTCTAGCAAATTGTGTTTTTGTGAGTGCTCGTAAGTAAAACAAACAAAACTCGTTCGTTTAAAATTTGAATGAGTCAGTTTAGGGGGGCCAGTTTTCATATTTTTGTACAATAATAAATGCAATAGATAAAGTTTTAGTTTCGATTGGGAAGTAGGGACAAATTAAAAAATTCAGGAGAGCGTCAGTTTTAGGACTTATATTAATCTCTCCCCTGCAACCTAAGCCTACACCCCATACGGCTCGTGCTGTATCTCTTTTCATTACTTACCGCGTATGCCTTTTTACATTTATTCGTCATTGACCACACTTACACATAAATTATTTCTCTTCAGTGCATATTGTTGCCATGCATTTATGCAATACAAATTACACAATACCGTATAATTATATATTTTATTTTATTTTATTTTATTTAAACTCATACATAACTATGGACAATGCATTTCAAAATTACAAGCTTGTGTTTTTTAACATTACAAACTTTATTCATTATTACATGGAAATATAAAACATGTTAAAATGATATATCTATTTTGAAAGCGTCTTTCATTAAATTTACATTTCACTTTTTATTGAATATTTTTCTTTTAGGCACATTACTTGCTAAGTACATATCAAAATTAACAATTTATAATACCACTTCATTTTCACTAAATCTGTATTTCACCTTTCCTTAATATTTTCTTCCCAACACAATTTCTTACGTACAGTACACTAAAGATTTGAAAATTACGCCTTACTAACTCGAAGCTGCTTCACTTTCCTATTCATTTCATACAACTCTAAATCTAGTTTAAATTCTTTAATTTTCTTTATTAATTCATGCAGCCTCGTCTTTCTCTCGTCTATACTTAATATTTTTTCTTTACCTTGTCTTCATATCCTGCGTACTGCTTTTGTCCTTTTTGCTATTAAAAAGCTACCATTTACCGAATCATTCGCACCCAAGGAAGTTTTTTATTATAAATCTGCGTCCTTGAAACCACTAACCTTGGAAGAAATACTTCTTGCTTCCGTGAACTTATTCTATTTTTAGATATCTAAAAATTGTAATTTGATGACCTTGAAAATTCTATTTTTAGAGTTTAAATTTGACCTTGACATTTTGACTTTGAAAGTTTCCCGCCAAACGTTTGACCTTGAAAATTTCAAGACCTGAGATTTCTCACCACCAGAGGGACGATTAACCGTGATCTGGGTTAGAACCCGCCTTACTAGAAAGGTAACGATTCACCGTAAAGATTGACCTTGGGACTAGAACCCCTCCTTAATAAATCTACTGGCCTCAGGAGAGAAATGATATTCGGTTTTTCTGGACCGGTCTAGGGGTTGCTGCGGAAAACATTGTTAGTTTCGCCGAGGGGATCACATTAAACCTCTGCTTTTAAATGAAATTACGGGAAAATTGGAAGTTTTTTCAAAACTTTCTGAATACGAATTTGTCTAATACGGGAGTGTTTATGTAACGGTTTTGTACATACGTGAAAACACGCGATTATTTTTTTTCCTTTTATATGTTAAGATAATTCGTTACCACTTGTTTTTTGGAAACGCAAATAGACGGATGTACGCTTTTATTACGGAATTTATCTCGGTCTAGATTTTATTTAAAGAATACACTTATGCCTACGAAAGTTACTATAGTCTTTGCAGGACTAATGCTGATATTAATTACGGAATGATCTTAGCTTAGTAATCTGAATTAAAATACTTTCAGTACTATGTATACTAATTACTGAAATTAAAATACAGTTTCTGTGGTTTTGCTGAATGAAATTTTAACAGAAAATTAGTTTTTATCAAGAAGCTATTTACGTTCAGGGTGTACATTTCTGGAGTCTTTACATGATAATAATGAACCAGGAATAATTCTATGAGATTTACAAGCAGGACACGATCTTTGAAATTACTTGAAGATTTAAAGGTTGTTTGAGATTAACGAGAACAGTCTTGAAGTGTTAGATGATGGGTCTTTAACAAAGCCAAAATTGAAGAATTAATTTTTTGTAAATAAATTGTAACAGGACTGGTTGGTATTTAAACCTTCAGGTATTTGGAGCAGTTGCATTTTAATTAAATATTTAATATCTTAATACATAATTTCAATTGAACATAACTGTATATAACTAAAATTTTAATTACTAATACTAAGGAAATAGTTCTGTTCTATTTTGGCGTTAACTGCTTATACATAGCACTGCGAGACTGCTCGGTACAAGTAATACTTATAATTTTAAGCATTAACTCTTTTTTAAGTTAACTATATATTTTTCAAAGAATATTAGCATGTTTTCGTTGGTATTTTTTGTAGGATTATCTTGGAGAAGCAAGAATTGTTAACAGACTCATGGCAACATTATACAGAAATATTAACATCCTTTTCTGTCTGCCAATTTGCATTTTGCATTTTCTCATGTGTATTCTTACAAAATATGGGAACTACTGCCTTACATTTGTCACTACTGTCAGGAAACTTTTATACACTTATTATTGGTACCGTACTTTTCAATTATAGGGTAAGTAAGGAATTTTTATTTTAATTTTTCAAACTATGCTATTTTTCAGTGCCACGCTCTTTATTTTTTATCATATTTACTTACAATGACTGGTGTATATATTTATGTAATAAAACCAACACCTGTTGCTGTTCAGTACCTGCCTTCAGATGCACAAAGGACTCAAAATATGTCTAACAGGTAAACAACATTGTTACACGTTGCGTTAAAATGGGTGATTGAATGAACAACCTAGGGAGTTTGGGAATGTTAGATCTATGAGACCAACACCATTTTTTTACATGGCTTTTACAAAAAACATACTCTTGGGGTTCATTTTAGAGATTAAAAAAAGTTTAAAAAGTTACAATTAAAGGAACTACATACTTATTATGGAACCCCTTGTGTTTTTCCTTCGTATATTCCCATTAATCCAATAATTTTTTGAACGAGAGCTAATTTTGTATTTTGACATCGTTAGTGTTACTGATGAACCAAAGATACCAATCAGAGAATTAAATTCTTCATACAATGATGACAGAAAGTATTATCTGCGTCATCTTATTCGAAAAAAAGTGTAAATATTGTCACACGTGAGCTATTGAAGTGCATTTTCGCTTTTCCGAAAGTCTTTTCAGAATAAGAAAAATTCTCTATACAGACGGACTATTCCAGGATCACAGTTTTTCCCGTTAGGGAAAATGCGCTAAAACTGAGATGCTCATTTTAATATCTTTTAACCAATGAAACATGTAGGTTTAACTTTGTTAAAGGTGAAAATGATAAAGTGTGTTATGATAAAACAAAGTCTGAAACTGTTAGTCAGTTGCTTCCTTGGTGTATAAAATGTTTCAAATGATTGTAGATGTTATTTGAAAAATTAAAATAAATGGAATTATTGCAAATCATCGGATTTAGACAATAAGTATGTTATTTAAAGTTTATTTAAAATTTAACAAGCAATCTATCATGATATACATGCAGTAGTTGGTGGAATATATGTTCATGTTGAATGCGGTTGTTTTGCGGATGTTGAAAGTCTGCAGTTGTGGTTGTACGGTGTTCTATCGGTTAAGTGAATTATAATGAGTGTCGATATGAGCAGAACATGGAAAGTAATAAAATGATACGGTAACACTCAACCGGGGCCACCAGCCTTCGCGTCGAATCAGTGAATGCTTACCCAAAAAGGGAAAACACTTTCTAACCGTGTGTTAGTGACAGTTTGCGCCTCTACAAGTGACGCTGCCTACTTACGGATGACAGGGGCCTTCATATTGAGATATCAACAGGGGGTCGAACTCTAAGATGAGTTGAGTTGCCGTGATACGAACTGTGATCGAAGTTGCATTTGGTTCTTTCGCTTTCTCAACATCACCGGTCGTTGCTTTAGCGTAACTAAAGCTGGTCCGAGTAGAAAAGCGTGCCGCTACTGGGGGTGACCTCTTCGGTGGATGCTGTTGAACTTCCTTGTCCTTCCACTGTAAATATCGGTTAAACCCTGTAATTCGCGAGGTGGTCGGAACTGCAGTTAACACATTAGGTCTGATCGAAGCGAGGCTTCACGGATTGAGTGCTGTGGTGATTACTGGTGCACGTGATATTGTGGTATAGCTCTGCAACAGCGCTGTGCATGACGGAAATCCTGACACTAGTGACACCGCCTGATATCAATTTTTGCGTTGTCATTGACCGTGATTAAAAAGCGGGCGACGTGTTCCACCTCTTGGATCTCTTAGCTTCCTCTTCTGAACCACGTTGGTGTAGCTTTTCACATATTTCTACATGTACGACATGTAGAGTCACCTTAAACAAACTTAAACTCGGTGTTTGATAGATATGATACGTTGTATCAAGCTTATCCGTATCCTCATCAGCTTGTTTCGGTCCTGGGTTGTGGCAGGCTGGATCCGGATTTCCCCGTTGACGGTATTGGATCGGAGGAAAGATTTTCCCACGTTGGCCGATTTTTCTGACGAGGATTTAACTGGGACACCCCCTCCGTGGTAACAATCTCCATTGATCTGGGACAGTTTCCAGCAACTTGAAGGCACTTAGTGGTGGTTGTCGGGCGGTCTTCCGGCGTCTTCTTCTACTTCTTCTGTGCCTTAAATTCTTCATCGAGTTTCTCGCCGGGCTGGGCGTCGATGGAACCGCAAATTTGATCACATTTAAAAACATTTACGGTAGAATCTGTTAATGTAGTAAATATTGTATTGTAATAGTACGTAACGCTACAGGGAACAATTTGGATGTTTCCAGTAGTAATAACACTTTTGTAATCGTTACTTTTAATACATAAACAAAAAAGTGCTATATAACTAAATATATAACCTTTTTTGCTTATGTATTTAATTTGACATTTGTCATCAAATATTTCAAAATTGAATTTTTTTCTAATTACACATTTCTTGGTGCGAGGCCGTTCTGTTTTACGCGAGGCGTAGCCGGGGGATAAAATATAAGGCCGAGCACCAAAAATGTGACAGCACACGTATATTGTTTGATGTGATGTATCGCTTCGATTCAGATAGCTGTAAAGAATTTCAACGCGCTGTGTGTGGAAGAAAATATATTACAAAACCAGCAGATCTTTAAGTATTGAACTGGAACATATCAAAAAAGAAGAAACCGTTATAATTAGAACAAGTAATATACTTGGGATGAAGAGTGTCATCCTGAATGGAAAAAAAACTAGAGGGGAGTGGAATCTTTTTAACAAATTTATCTTTATCAGATTAAATATCCCTCACTACTTTTTATCAACTTAAAGTATCATATTAGGTACAAAAAAAAACTATTAAAATCTCTGCCCCCCTCGGTAAATTTTGTTAAGCGTTTAAGATATACTTGGATGCTAATATAAGTTCGATAATGTTGAATACGTAGTTATGACACTATCTCATCATATTACGAAGTTAGTTTTGTCGTCTTGACGGTTACAGGGCCGTGGGGATGGCTTCTGGTGACTTGATTCCTCCTGGAGGTATCATTTTAGCAGTCGACCGATACCAATAGCCTTAGAGGAGACAACAGCAATGGAGCGTACTTGATATACTGCGTTATCTCCAATTTTTTTGAACAGACGTTAAACATGGGAAAGGCCGATGAACGAACACTAAGTTAGACAATCAAAGGTAATTAATCCATTTTTCTACGGTGTGAGCCTAAACATAATTTTAACAAAAGAATAAATTATTATTATATTACGATAAAGGATTATATTTGTATATTTATTAACTGTACGTTTTGAAACGGGAGTGTGCATGTATGCGTGCGTGTGGTGACCTATATTTCGTCTTCGTTTGAAAATTTCTTCAAGATTAAAAACTAACGTTACAAACAAATTAAAAAAAATTAAACTAGCTAACTGTTTAAATTGCATTATACAGAGTGGACCAAAAGTCTGGAAACGCCCAATTATCTCGTAAATTCCCAGTCCAAATTGTACAAAATTTGGGATAAGCCTATTTTGGGACACGGAGATTCCAGATTTGACATTTGCAATGTTGCCAAATTAACCGTTTCTCTGATATTATTAATCACTTTGGTTTTTTAAATACATCACCCTATATATACAGTCATTATTGGAATCTCCTCTTCAATATACGTTCAACCATATGTAACAGTTATAATTTTATGTAATCTAGAAGGCCTTAAATACATAAAGCATTGCAAAATATGTAGATTTGAATAAATTTAAATGTTTAAATATAGAATGCTGTGATTTTGACATTTGTTCACCATTGACATTATTAAATCAAACTGATAGTAGTTTGATGTGTTTTGAAAAGTTCTGCAAAGTAAATTGTTTCTCTAAAATGGTTGTTAATGAAAAAGAACGAATTACTATTCTAATGATGAGAGGGTAGGCGACAGAAAAGATCTTATAGTGAAGTAGCCAACTTGTTCAACGATACTTTCCCAAACTGTTCTCCTATCCATAAGGCGACGGTACAAAAAACTGTAAAGCGCTTTGAGGACTCTGGAGCAGTAAAAGATAGATACCGCTCAGGTAGACCAAAAACAATTATATATGACAACAAAACTTTAGATATAATGCAGAGTTTCGATGAAGATCCACATACATCCTCACACAGGGTTGCACAGTTAAATCATATAGGTCATTCTCCAGTCTTACGTGTATTACATAAGAATAAATTTCAACCTCACAAAATTCATTTACCGCAAATGACGGAAATTCCGTTAACATATGTTTTTCCGACGAATCAACCTTTACACTGTGTGGAGTGTAAATAGATATAATTTATGATACTAGGGTGACGTAAATCCACACTGGATGCGTGAAACCCATACTCAAAGACCACAAAAATTAAATGTATGGTCAGGTATAGTGGGTACTCAGTTAATTGGGCCGTACTTTACCGAAGGAAATTTATCGTCAGATAAGTAAGAAATGCTACTTAAAAATGAAATTGTACCTACACTGAGAAACTTGTTTGGAGCCAACTTTAATTTTAATATACAGGGTGATGTATTAAAAAAACCAAAGTGACTAATAATATCAGAGAAACGACAAATCTGGCAACATTGCACATGTCAAATCTAGAACCTGCGTATTCCAAAATAGGCTTATCCCAAATTTTGTACAATTCGGACTAATAATTTACGAGATAATTGTGCGTTTCCAGACTTTTGGTCCACTCTGTATAATCATGTGCATGGGAAAAATTTTCAGTACGAATCTTATTTATTATTCATTCTTATTTCATTATCTAAAATTTGGGTATTGTAGTTAAAGTGACCTGACCATTTTTTCCTAATTTCGTAATTTTAGACACAAGCAATAAAAGGCATAAGTTAATAAATGTATTTTTGTAATTTGCCTCCATTTTGATACTCTAGTAGACATAAGTATTAAGAAACGCGACTTCATCATCTCCGATGTCATTATTAGCTATTAATTCACGGAACATTTTACGAAAATTTTTAGGTTGGCAAACCTTGATCTGGGATTATGTCGTACTCGTCACTCTTACAAAATGTGAAAAACAGGGTGTGTCTAGTAAAAATCTTGGCGACCGTATTTTATGGCAATTTCACGTATTTCAGGGAGCATACATGCAAGATTATCCTGATTATTTTCCATTTTTGTGTTTTGTGACAGAATTTGGATAAAACAAAAAGCGACTAGATCAAATTTTTACTTTTAAAATTAAGACGTTACCAACCAGCACAAAAATCCCTAAAGCAACTAAAGTAATAAGATTGTTTAAAAAGGCGGAAAAAGGGCAAATTACAAAAAATAGAATAATAAACGACTTTATAAGACCTTGAAGCACTTCAAAAGACCTTAAAAAATCCGTGGCTACGTCACTCGTTTTTTTAAACTTAAATTCGTGCTTCAAGACTTGTCTTATGAAACTTGTTTTTTAATATACTATTATATAACTACAAGGTAATGTTACGTCCACTAGAAGTATTAAACATTTTAGAATGCGTCAACTTGTTTTATTTTGCAGGTGGAGATTTTAAATATATGTAAAACTCTTGACAACATGTTCGAACATTAACCTTAATAATTAACATACCTTTATGTAAGGAAACATAGAATTGAGTTTTTTCTAGTGTCCAGAACCTGTTTATCAAAGAAAATACGCGTTTAACTGGCTCATTTGTACGCTGTGCGCATTTGGTTTGACGGCACATAATCAATTGTGTTAGCAGGCTATGACCATGAAATTTCGAAGTAATCTATCAAATTTGCCAGTTCGATAAATGCTTAACCCTTACTTGGAGATTGTGAGATGTCCGATTTACATACAAAAAATGTGTCTACATCAAAATTTTAATTTTGGAAGTGTCTACAGTAACAAGCTCTACCAGTATTTTTTGAGCGCGATGGTACCAGAAGGCACAAAATATATTCAATTATAACCGGAAAGGTGGCATGATTAAGTTTGTTGCTTTGAAAATGTTTGAATAATTGCACCCAACGCTTTTCTGTAGAACCATTTTGTCCATTGCATTGGGCAACTTTCTGTGGTGTTACATAGTTAGAAATGAGCAAATATTCATCAAATACTTCTATTTTTATTACAATCTGTATGTCCTTTTTCAGTCAAGATACCTATCTAGCATTCTTTGAACATCTGATCATCGCGGTACTTTTATTAAATTTGTCCAATAAAAATCGTCTAACTCTTGTTACACGATCAAACCGCATTAGGCGTCGTGAAGACTTAGCAATATAAGCGGGTTGCCAAACTGAAATGGTTGAAATGTAGGTTCCAAGGCATTACACTTACCATTAAATAATATTCAATCCGGGAAAGGGTCTCTAGGCGCCACTACAATCTAAGATTTCTCTGAAATAAATAGTCCTAGGCGAGTTGTTAAGTTAGTCCTTCCTGACAGTGGAAGAATTGACGCCTACTCGGTAAAATCATTTACAATTCAAGTTTAAACATTCAATTCGTACAACACTCACTTTAAAGGATCACATTAAAGTTCGTCTCAGTAATCCTAATAAATCCCAAAGCAACAAACACGTACACGTCAATTCAATCTTGAAAATATTTAAGTTCAATTAACACTAAAAATAAATGTATCCGAAGCTTTTGAATCATACGTTATCGTAAGCTTATTGATCACACCCTGTATATTCATAAAAATAAAGTAATGAGATGTTATCTGAACACTTTCACATTTACCCTCGTATATGCATAAACTAGAATTTATAATTGTCATAAAAATTTTGAAATAAATAAATATCACCCAATTTGGAAAAATAGTAAGTCAGTCTATTAATTTTTAACCACAAAAACAATAATTCGTATCTTAAAAATTGAAAACGTAACTATCAGTGCGTCTTTTACGAATTATACATCTTCTCAAATACTATTTGCAATTCTGTATCTTTAAACTGTATTTAAACGTTCGCAAGAATGAATTGATGTGATTCAAATCTGAAACTTTTATTTAATAAATAAATCGTGACCAGTATTGTGTACTGAATGACACTTAATGAATCCAAAGCAATTAAATTTTGTAATCGATCTGACTCAAAATAAGCAATTTTCAAATCAATCGTATATCCAAAATATTAAAAGTTTTATTTTTTTAAACAGTGTAATCCTTTATGTAATTTCACACATCAAAGAAAACAATAAAATCTAATAACCATCGCTTTAATAGTCTTACAATAAAACTGTAGGGCAGTTCCATCACAATTTAAACAAAAAGACTATTAGCCGAATTTTGTAAAAGTATTTGCATGCATTGCTTCAGTGAAGCGACATGTACAACAAACAACCAAACCTTGTAGATTAAATTCCTGCTAAATAGTATCGTCTATAGATACATTCACAGGTAGTGGAGATTGATTATCCTTAATGCCTAAATGAAATTTACAATATAAATAATGACATCTCTAAAAATAATCAAACGACTACCACTCTTATTCTTACATATAATTCGCGAAGCCTTTTATCGGGTGTAATGTCCCAGTCGGGTTGATTTGCTTTAATTAGTCCTGAGTATGTATGTACACTCACACAACATAAGCGCTGACTGAAATGCCCGATTTAATGTACACCCTTTTAACGCGTCTAAAATTGGGCAATTTGATTTACTGAATGCCCTGTTAAATGTTTGTTACAGAAAATTTTAATTACACTTGATTACTAAATTCTTAATGATCTATAAACGGTCCATTAAGTGCTGTTAATAAACGCACATATATTTACCTCAGTATTATTAATGTTCAATACTGTCTAATTTAACGCCTTTGGTTATGTAAAAGATTACTCTAAAGGTTCCTTTTTGATCGCGCGGGTTTTATACATAATACTTTTTAACTCAATGATTGATGTTTAGTACAAATCTGTATAAACACTTCTTAAATTTTTGGAAAAGTTTTATAACAATTTCCAAGTCACATTAATTACTTTTACTTGTAAACCTTTAAATACTTAAACCCCAAAATGGGGTTTTGCAGTGAACTAATATATACTGCGGCAGTGATTGGTTACGAAATAAAAACTAGCGTAGATCGTTATGCTTTTTCAAAATAACCGCACACGACCGCCCTCTAAGTATAACTCTGAGCCCGAATGTCCGTCTTTTACACTGTCACTCTCCCTTAATGAGATCTAGGCATCCATTTTGCAAATCGTCATCATGTTTATACCCCAAAGCCAAAACAGCCTATCCCAGAGGAGTTCCAACTTCATATGTCTTTGCCGGCACACAAGTTAGAAAAAGGCTGTAAGGGAACCTACGCAATTTCAAAATCTCTGCTATCTTGAAATTTTTACAAAAATCTTAATAATGCTTCGAAACATTTAAATTTCGCATCCATATTCACTCCACACCACAGTCAGACTTGGTTTCATCTTTTTATGAAAGTTCTATATATGCGCGACATTTACTTCCAAAAAATTCAGTAAATTTCAACACCATTTGTCCTTGAGTATACTTAAATTTTTTTATTGTAGATTAAATTATTGATACAAACGAAGATACACATACATATTCTCCTCTACACTTTAATCCAATATCAACAAATAAATTCACACGCCATCCAACTAGAGGCATTTAAAACTATGCATTCCTAACAATACAGTTACCAAATATAGTAGAATTCATTATCTTCCCAATAGGGGTGTTAGTAAAACATTATTTTTCATTCAAATTTAATACTTCCAATTTATAAATATTTGTACCACATTTAAATACGTTTTTACATAATACTTAACGCTTTTCTAACTATTCCAGTGGCGTATCATTTACACCAAATTACATTATTATTTTTATTATTCTCCAGCAAACTCACATTCATATATTATCAAAAATACGTTTACGCACAACACAAGACTGCATATACCCTTTCGCAACAACGGTTTTATAAACACTAGTTTTATAAAATTCTGTGACCTTAGTTTTCACAAAGTTCTCGTCAGTATTTATATAACCGAAATACTGTCTTCAATGTTTAACACCGCTTGATGAAAACGTGAAGACTGGGCGTGTATAAAATAAAGCCACAACTTTGAGCTAGGATTTTAAATAAAAGTTTTTCAATGTCGCAGAGTATTTTTCGATATTTAAGAAATAATCCTTTAGTGGCTGATTTTTAACCCTCTCTTAACAGCTAGCATCAAAGTGAGCCATATGGTTTTGTTATAGCTTAGCAATTGCTTGTATTCTGCCTCAGATTGTTTACAGAGTTCTTTAAGAGTTTCTATTCTAACTGTATAAATGTAAAAAGATGAATATAACTTTACAGTTATACCTTCAAAGTCTACATCTACACAAGCAGCAGCTGATTTCCTTGCATTATGTATTATATAAGCTTTGTATCCGACACGTATAATAGCTTTTTGGAGATGTGCTTTTAGCTTTGCATAAACATTGCCCTCGCCTGACTGAACTGCTAAATTTACAGTTGGTGTTGTCGCCACAACTTTGTTTGTTATTTTCTGATAAGACTTTGTCTAAATAATTTACAATGATGTCCAGTGTTTCTTCTGGTTGGTCTTAGATATCCAAAATGTTTACTTGTATTTCTTCGTGCGGAAGAAAAAACCGTACAAAACAGGAAATATCTTCTTGTCACCATGAATGGACGCGTCGGTTAAAATTGCAAACCAATTTGATTTACTTAGGTCAATTTTTAAATAGTCTATCGCCACATGAGCTAATACATTCACTACCATAGCTTCAGTTTTCGTACGCGCGCAACTGAATTTTGGTTCAAAACAAGACTATTAATTCGATGCACAGTCGTTTAATCGAAAATTGTGATTTTGCTATATTGTGTGATAAGCATACACGCTTTCTGGAGCCGCATAGAAATCCTTAGACGTATTTATTGAGTGTTGTGCCGTATCTGTACTTTTTGATTTTACTATAACATCCGTTTTATGCTGTGTAATTCGATTTTTTAAACGTTGTAATTTTATGTATATATATATATATATATATATATATATATATATATATATATATATATATATATATATGATCCCATTAAGAATGGAACATTCGCGTACAAAAGCTGTTATTTGAACCGGATTTTTTTAGAAGATAGATCTCAAAAATTGAAGCCGAAATTTTAATTTTAAAGGCATACCACGAATTTTTTTAAGTGAAAAATAGCAAAATTTTGTTATCAATTTTTTTATGAAAAATCTGACTACACCACTGGATTTCGGAGCCCCTCGAATGCATTTGTACCAATTTTTACGAAAAAAAGCTTGTTCCTAAAAAAGTTATGACAATATCGGCATCACCAGTGTTTGCCTTTGTTGGTGAACCTATCTTTTATAAAAATCGAATGGAATCCAAAGAGAAACAAAATTAAACAACTTAAAACACTGGTATAATTATTAATAAGAACCATAAAAACCAGTATACACAAAAGAACCAACAATTACTCTAATCCGTTGGTAAGTTTGTCCATTTATTATTATTTCGTGGTTATTATGCCAAAACTTACAATATTAACGTTGATTAAAAATAATATGAACAAAATTTGGTAGGCTGTGGAAAACAAAAGTTTAGACAACAAAGTAGTGGCACATTGTAATATTTTTTGTGTTATGGCTCAAAATCTAACTTTGCAAGAGAACATTGAAATAGTACGCCTTTCTGGAGAAAATGATCGGACGGAAAGAGAGGTGTGTATAATTTTTAACAACAGACTTTTATGGAATTTGGTGCTCTATCAAAATGCATTTTAAAAAGGGACAATCAACAGAGAAGACGTATTCACGGGCAGGAAATTTTAAATTATTTTACAAACAATTCTCATAATAGCCTCAGGATTGCTAGTTTCGATTTAAATTTACCGAGAGAGAGTATCCGACGCTGGCTAAAAAAAATAACGTAAAACCCTATAAACCTGTTTCTTCACACTTTAAAAAATATTTTATTCAGCAATGAAGCTACATTCACGACAAATGGAATTGTACCGGGATATCAACAATGAATGACCGAAAAAAACTACTTTTTACAGAATTTTTATCAAAAGTTTATTCCAAGTTACTAGTGAAATTAGGCACAAATATTTATTTCATCTTCGATTGACATTTCATAAACGTACATAGATTTTTCCTTTTTCAATTATTCCTTTATCTACATTTGTATTACAATAAAATAGTTTTTTTCAAAACTCATTAATAAATTAACCAGGACTTTCAAGGTAAATTTATTCGTGTATTTTATGCCTTTTTCGTAAATAAATTTTTTTAGGTTATAATGCCTTTTACTGTGGAACAAGACAAGTTTATTTTGGAAGCTTATTTCCGAAACGGCGAAAAAGATGTAGATGGAAACTGGAAGCATTCAATACGATTATGTGTTGAAGAATATCAACATCACTTTCAGAACATCGAATTAGATGATGATGTTTTATGCCGACACATTCGAAGAATTGTTAGTCGTTTTCATGAGCATGGTAGTGTTTGCAAGGGAAAATCTACGGGTCGCACAACTGTACTTACAGAGGAAGTAGTGGAAAATGTACGATATCGTTATATTTGTATGTAAATAATATGTGCACTAATTGAAAATCTTTACTCATTATTTGCTATACTTTAGCTGAATTGATCTCATTTACATGCACGTTTGAGATCTAAAAAAACAATGCATTATTAATTCATTATTTGCTGTGCTTTAGATCAATATATACAGATTTGAGTTATCTTAAAAAACAATAGGTACATCATAAAGTAGACGTGGTGACTAGTTCCATATGAGAAGGACTAAATCAGTGGTATATAATCTGAAATAAGTTTTTGTTCAGAAATTAGAATGCAATGCAAAAGTGATATCTAGCGTTAAGTTAAATAAGTTCTTTTTTTCCATTATAATGTATTTGTGATGTTCACCAGTGTACATTCAATGGTGGTCAGCAAAAATGGTGTACCTGACTTGTGCTGAATATGTTGAATGTATGCATTTATAATAAACTAATCAAACTCCAATCATACATGTAATTTGTTTTCACTAATATTATTTAACAAATATATCATACATTGATTTCTGATTAATGACAAATTCATTTAAATGTTTTAATGTCATTGTAAAGGTAACATCATCCAATATCACTCCTTTTTTTAAATATTCACTCTCCACATATTCACACACTTTCTTCTAGTTCTCAGCTGTAATTTTTTTCAATTCTTCATTGCTAATTGCTTAACACCTTCCATTTGAAATGTCACATTCCTCACTGCTATCCGATTTTTCAATGGGATTTAATTCAGAGTGTTACAAAGGGAGACGAAGGACAGCATGACCATTTTCAACTAGTAGCTTGTCTAGAACGGTTTCTTCAGCAACACATTCTTGTAATTGGGATAATGGCATTGTCATTGTTCCTTCTTTTTCTTTTTTAATAAATTGGTACACATTGTAGATAATTTGCCGCCCTTGGCTATGTGCCTATGTACCTTTCGATTATTCATTTTCAACCTGACAACAAAATTAATACATTATTGCCTATTTCAAACCACTCATGTCAATATAAACAAAAAGATCATTAAACGCTCATCTAAACAGTTTTTACTCTCTAAAATGTACATTATTCTCGTAACCAAATTGAGGTTAAAAAGCAAAATTTGTTTTAAACATTACTTTTAGTATATAAAAGCACTTACAAAACTTGAATTTGACGAGTAAATACCATGTATTGGCTTCATACACCAGAAATACGCCTTGGAAATCCAGAAAATCTGTAATATCAATTAAAAATAAATGATAATTTTTAACCAAATTTTTACATACCTTATAACAATTTCCCTTTAGTCTTAAGAAGGACTAAATTACAATGATTGAAGTTTTTGTACGTCTACATAATACGCAATTCGTCATTCACCAAAGTTTTTGTCATTTATGGTAGTATTTATTTTAATATCTGCATTTACGCCACTGGGTATAGCACAATTTTCATTTTAAGTATGCGGAACAAACAGTAGTACTGTTCTAGGAGCGGCACGGTCAAACAATGATGATCGCACTGTATCATCACAGAACTCGCGGTTTTGGGCTTCAGAAAATCCAGAGTGGATAATTAAATGCCGAAGACAATATAGTCATAAAGTTAATGTTTGGTGTGGGATACGTAATGAGAGACTCATTGGTCCGTTCTTCTTGGAAGGGTATATGAATGGCGAACAATTTCTACATTTACTTTAGAACGAATTTTTTAATGCAGTCGGTAATCTTCCATTACAAGAAAGAGTAAATCTGCAATTTCAGTTGGATGGATGTCCAATACACAATGCGAGACAAGTCAGGCTTAACGAGAATTTCCCCAATCATTGGATAGGTCGAAACAGACCATTAATTCAATGACCACCCGATCTCCGGACCTTACCCCAACTTTTCTGTGGGGCTTTGTTAAGTTCAAAGTTTATAAGACACGGCCAAATAACCGGGAGGTATTGTACACTAGGCTAAAAGATGCGTGTGAGAAGATTAACGCGCATCAATTACGAAATATAAAAAATATAAGAAAACGTTCTGAAAAATGTATCGACTTAAACGGAAGATTAGTGGAAGCTACAAAAATTTAAATTTAATAACGTGATTAGTGTGAATCAATTTGACAAACTCTTTTTTTAATTTAAAAATGTAATTTTCTATCATTTTAAAAAATGTAATTTTCTAATCATATTTTTTTGTCAACTGTTGTTTATTATTAGAGTAATTGTTGGTTCTTTTGTGTATACTGGTTTTTATGGTTCTTATTAATACTTACACCATTGTTTAAGTTGTTTAATTTTGTTTCTCTTTGGGTTCAATTCGGTTTTTATAAAAGAATAGGTTCACCTACAAAGGCAAACCCTGGTGATGCCGATATTGTCATAACTTTTTTAGGAACAAAATTGGTACAAATGCATTCGAGGGGCTCCTAAATCCAGTGGTGAAGTCAGATTTTTCATAGAAAACGCAAACAAAATTTTGCTATTTTTCACTTAAAAAAAAATTCGTAGTAGGCCTTTAAAATCAAAATTTCGCCTTCAAATTTTTCAAGATATAGCTTTTGGAGATCTATTTTCTAAAAAAATCCGGTTCAAATCCGTCCATAAACAACTTTTGTACGCGAGTGTTCAGAAAAGCCTAAAATGTCTTTGGTTCTTGCCTAGAACTTCTTAAACATGAAAGTTTTAATTTGTAAAAAAACAATCACTAAAATTCAAACGTGGATTTAGTCTAAAATCTGTCGTTAATTTTTTTTTCAATTTCAGCAAAACTTCCTTGGGCAATGGTTTTTAAGATAGCATGAATAGATTTACAAAAAAATTTTTACAAATTGGAAAAATTGAATTTAATTACGAAGTACCCCCTAGGCGCATTCGCCAAAACGTAAAATAGCCCTTCATTATTTAGTTTAGATAGTTTAAAAAAAGCAGATTTTTAGAAAATGTCCGATTTATTAAAACATTAATAGTATTATTATTGGTGTTCAAAATGAGATCCACCGTATCGAATACAATTTCGAGCCCGTTTTCTTATTTCCCTCATTGTAATACTTAAATTAATCTTTCTCTTCATTTGAATGAAAGTGTCGTTTATTCTTTCGATTAAGTGTCCCCGATTAAGAATTTCGACTTTGTAAACTAATTGTTTTGCTCTTCCCCAAACATAATAATCAACGGGGGTTAGGTCAGGTGACCTAGGTGGCCATAATATTGGACCATTTCTTGCTTTCCAACGATTAGGGAAATTCTGTTCCAAAAATTCGGTATTGCGCGCGGGGCATCCATCGCTTTGAAACACAATCCTATCCCTTACATTTAGTGGTACGTCATCCAAAATATCGATAAGATTATATCTTAAAAACTGCAAATAATTCTGACCATTTAAAGTGTTCGGTAAAAAGAAAGGTCCAACTAATGTTTTGCCAAAAATCCCTGCCCAAACGTTCACACTAAATTTGTACTAAAACGTGATGGTTTTTTCATGTGGGAACTGTTTGCCCAGAAATTCAAATTATGGAAATTAGTAATTCCCTCCCTCGGTAAATTGTGATCGTCTGTCCACAGTATACTTTTCAAAAAAAATCCATCTTCGATGTCTGCGTTTAAAAGAAATCGACAAAAATTCAACCTCTGTAGAGGATCTCTGTCTGCTAAAGCCTGTACTGATGTGTAATGGAAAGGATGTTGGTTCGCATTTTTAAGAACGGTCCAAAATTTCCAAACAAACAAGTTTAGTTGCTGCGCTACCTCTTTGATACTCCTTGTGGGATCAGCATTAAGAACTTCCAAAATTTGCTCATCAACATGGACCGCGTACTGGAATTATTAATTCCAGGTTCACGATGAGACAAATTTCCATGTTCGCGTACACAGCGATATGCATTAGAAAATACCCGGGTATCAATCAGGAAGTCGCCTATCTATATATCTTTCCTGATATAGCCTTTGAGCTTCCGATGCATTACCATTAGCTGATGCCATAATAACTACAATTTGACAAGAATTTACGAATGTTATTTTTATAATTATTATCTATTAATCACCTAATTTATTTCTTACGAATCCTTTAGAACTAATAAAAAATTAATGATTGAATTGACTATTCATTATTGTCAAAAATGACATAAAAATTTCAATTATTCATTTGTGTTGTACTTAGCTTTCCATGATTTATTTTTAATGGCAAGTTGTAGTTATTATGGTATCATTTTCTAACGAAGAATATGCGAACATTTTATTCCATGTATGAAAGAGATAAAAATATACTGCAAACCAGCATCCTTTCCATTACACATCAGTATAGTATAAATATTTTATCAAAATTTTGGATATCGTACCACTAAAAGTAAGGGATAGACTTGTGGTTCAAAATGATGTTTGCCTCGTGCAGTACTAAAACGAGCAAATTGTATTCGAAACGGTGGATCTCATTTTGAACACCAATAATAGTACTATTAATGTTTTAATAAATCGGACATTTTCTAAAAATCTGCTTTTTTTAAACTATCTAAACTAAATAACGAAGGGCTATTTTACGTTTTGGTGAATGCGCCTAGGGGGTACTTTGGTAATTAAATTCAATGTTTCCAATTTGTACATTTTTTTTTGTAAATCTATTCATGCTATCTTAATGACCATTGCCCAAGGAAGTTTTACTGAAATTGAAAAAAAAAATTAACGAAAGATTTTAAACTAAATCCACGTTTGAATTTTAGTGATTGCTTTTTTACTAATTAAAACTTTCATGTTTAAGAAGTTCTAAGCAAGAACCAAGGACATTTTAGGCTTTTCTGACAAAAGAATATGAACAATCACTTCATAAGGAATAAAAAAACTTAGTATAAGTTTGCAATAAGATAGCTTGTTACTCTTGTACACTTCGATATTTGCAGAAAAGCACGGTAAAATCAAGAAATATTAAAAGTGGCATTATCTCAAAAACGGCAACACTTGGTATATAGGTATGTTTGCTTAAATCGACTCAAAATCACGTATTATATCACCCCATTGAATATTTCCATCGATGTACCAAACACCCTGTATATATTATTATAAGTTTTTGTTATGAACGAATAAGTTCAAAGGTAAATATAATAATTTTTACCTTGTATATATGTATATATATATATATATATATATATATATATATATATATATATATATATATATATATATATATATACACACATCACGGTGTGGCGCGAAGAGTTTTGATTAAAAGTAATGGCGGATACAGTTATGTTAAAAATCTGAAATTACGAAGCTGTAGGTTTTGGATGATGCTGAGTTCAAATATAATATTGTCCTGAATGTGGGACTTCCGGTTATACCGGAAGTAGGCGTCAAATTTGTTATTTTAAATGGAACCTAATATTTTTTATTTTATTTTCGAATTCTACATGAAATTTTAGATAAAATTTGTGCACAATGTCCTGGAGTATTGAAGTATGAAGTATTTTCGAGATATTTCGATTTCTTTAAAAATTTTGAAAAAATCCTAGTCCACATTGAATAACGATATCTCCACTAATAACGAAGCTAGTGACGTGAAATTGTAACCAATAAACAACAAGCGCTTGATCGTTAACTCCATATATCCATCTCATTGATATTTCATACAGGGTGTTTTAAACTTAGCCGCCAACATGCACAATTTAAATCATTTATAAGTTGCTTACTTTAAATAGAACACCCTGTGTTTAATATATTTGCGCTTTATTTTTTTAAGCCAATTCGTTTGGTATCAGTATTCGCTATAACTAAATCCAACCACTTTTGAGATATTTCATTATCTTAGTTAAAACATAACAACACTTAATTATTTCAACATTAGTAAAGGATAGGCCATGATTTCCATTATTTAAGGTGATATTTTGTTATTTTTTCATAAGTTATTAATTCTGAAAAGTAACCAACAGCCTGAAAGGATTATTAATTGTGGATATCATTAAAAACGTTGACTAGGTATTTTGTATTAATTTAATTAGATAACTTACATAATAGAAATAACTAAATGTAATATAAAACAAATAAAGCTTTATAATAAGTATTCAATATTAGCACCATCTACTTCTAAACATTTATGAATCCTTTTCATTAAGTTATGTCTTGTAATTGTGGAAATGTGATCGGGGGTTAGAGAATTAAAAGCAAGTAAGACTCTCTGCATCATATCTTCCTTTGTCGTAACATTTTCCGCTGTATTTTTTTGAGCCAATTCGTTTGGTATCGGTATTCCCTATACCTAAATCCAACCACTTTTGAGATATTTCATTATCTTAGTTAAAAACATAACAACACTTAATTATTTCAACATTAATAAAGAGTAGGCCATGACTGTCAAAGATTTGATAGTTAGAACGTTAATTGTTTATGTTGTTTTGACAGTTTTCTTTACCAGTTTGTATTTCATAGTAAATAATGGCGAATGTAGGATTTACTAATGATGATTTTTTAAATCTTATTATTATTTACGGCGAGTGTAATAGAATTGTTGAACGGACTTGCCGTGTTTTTGCAGAAAGATATTCAAATTTTTGGTATAGGACATTGTGCACAAATTTTATTTAGAATTTCATGTAGAATTCGAAAATAAAATAAAAAATATTAGGTTCCATTTAAAATAACAAAGTTGACGTCTACTTCCGGTATAACCCATATTCAGGACAATATTATATTTGAACTCAGCGTCATCCAAAACCTACAGCTTCGTAATTTCTGATTTTTAACATAACTGTATCCGCCATTACTTTTAATCAAAACTCTTCGCGCCACACCCTGTATATAAACACACACCTACAGTCCTAGTCAGCTAAGAAGGCGAGCAACTGGCGCAACCCGATTCATGATTCCGAAAGCCGAGTAGTGTAAAAATACAAGTCAGTGGCGTATCATCTCTTATTGTTATTCTCCATAATAATGCATTCCCACAAGTGCATTTTTTTCAATAACTTAATTCGAATTTGATTATATATCACTAAGAGCCGTCTTACACGGTTAAGAATTATTGTCAAATTTATTATGACATATATCTTGAAAATTTTTGGACTAAATACGTTTTAATCTTTGTTTGCATGCTGTTTTACACGTTGGTTAAATTTTCCATAAATTTACAATCATACGCATGCGTTTTATGATTTGTGAATTACATATTTATGACATTCAGCTGATGTGTTTGATCTACGTTATAGGTTATAATTTCTATTATGCTTTCTGCAACACAAAGAAATGTAATTGTTGCCACGTGCCACGGCTATGATTATTAATGTTAGTTTAGTATATTTAAAACTTAGAAATCGAAATAGACGAAAACGTTCAAAATGGACGAAAAATTGGTTACAAAGAAGGCAGAAGGGGACTCTATTTTTAGTAATACTACGGTATGAAGATCCAACAGCATATAGGAATTTTTTGAGACTTGTTGATGGACAGTTTAATGTGTTATTAAATTTAGTAGAAAATGATATCAAGGAGATGAACACTTTTATGCGTGACAGTATTATAGGTTTAACTAACCCCATCCATTGCTTTGCTGACGATAGCACTCTTCACTGTAGTTCATCTCAGTCTACTCATAGTGATAATCCACCTTCTATGTCAAATCAAGAAATTAAAGCTGAAATGGCAAATTCAATCAACAAAGACATTCAACGTATTCTCGAATGGGAAACAATAATCTAGTTAAATTTAATGCTAACAAAACTCAGTGTTGCCTTATGTCCCAAAAAGATCGATCATTTCCTGTTGTAAGTATGAATGGCTCAGTTCTTAAGTTTTCAGACTCTATTACTCTGTTGGGTATGACTGTATCTTCAAATCTCTCATGGGTTGACCATCTTCTGTCAGCTACCAAAACAGCTGCTCGTAAAATAGGCTTTTTGTACAAATCTAAGCAGTACTTTACCTCTCGACAACTCCTTCAGCTGTACAAGGCCCAAATTCAACCTCATCTGGAATATAATTCTCATCTCTGGGTTAGTGCTCCCCAACACGCTCTCGATATCGTTGATCGTATTCAAAAGAGAGCGATTAGGCTTATAAATGACCCGTCCTTAACTTCTCACATACAGTCCCTTGAGCATAGTAGGATGGTTTCAGTTCTTTCTTTGTATTATCGTTATTACAACGGCTATTGTGCTGCTGAATTATATTCTTTGATACCATCTCGGGCTATCTTTGCGAGAAACACTCACACACATCATCAGTATGCAGTACAAATCTCCACTTGTCGTACCAAACGGGCGCAATCCACATTTTTCTACACGGCTTCTAAACTCTGGAATGATCTCCCTAGTTGCTGTTTTCCTCTCACTTATGATATGAGAAAATTTAAGGTAGCTGTTCATAGGCATCTATTGGCAATTCATTATCCCACTATCCATCCTCCTAAGTGTTCCTGAGTGCTTTAGCACGATAGGCCTAATTTAGCCTGTTCAGGTCCACAATCATAAAAAAAAAAAAAAGGCAAAATGAAATGATCTTTATAGATATAGTTTGGAACTCTTATGATTACAGATTAGATGTGACCTTACACTTCCTTGCAACAGGAGAAACATACAGATCCTTAATGTATAGTACTAGAATCCATAAAAGCAGAATTTCGAAAATTTATTCCTGAAGTTTGTTCGGCTATTCATAAAAACCTGAAAGCACAATGTTTAAAGGTACAAATATTAATAATAGTCAACTTTTTTCATTCAGTATGACTTTTCCATTAATTTCCATCTACACATTCTGAATGGTTAAAAGTTTCTGAAGATTATGAATTAAAATGGAACTTCCCCATTGTTTAGGGGCTTTGGATGGTCACCATGTAATGTTTCGACCACCAGTGTCACTAGGATTCTTTTGTTATAATTATAAAGGCACAAATAGCATAGTATTACTAGCTTTAGTTTCTGCTAATTATGAGTTGATGTATGTGAATGTGGGTGCAAATCGTAGTTTGAATATAATCACCTTGTGTGCTACAAGGGGGCAATATCAAGATTACATATGTAATGATTGCCGATGACGCTTTTCCCCTTATGGAAAACTTAATGAAATCTTATCCACAACATCATGTAACTCATGAACAGCGAATTTACAACTACCGTTTGTCGCGAGCTAGGCAAATGGTGGAGAGTGGATTTGGAATTTTAGCCAATAGATGGAAGATTTTGTTAAATCCTATACACATAAGTGCAGAAAAAGTTGAAACTATTACATTGGCATGTGTAGTTCATAATTTTCTGTGTACTCAAACTTCAACATATATCAATGGTAACAACTCTGAATCTGAAATGACACAAACACAGTTGCAACAAATTTCTCATCATTTTAATTGAATTATTTATTATTTTGTGATTTTTTGTATTGCTTGGTTAACAATTAGATATAATTTTCTCTTCTGTTTTATCCCTCAGTTCCTCATCGCTAATTCTTGCAAGTTTTCCAGAAATATAGTCGCTGAAAGTTTGTGTGATGCTTATTGGTGGCATGACAGGCTTTTGAAGTTCATTCAGCTTTTTCGTAAGACTTAGCAGGCTGCAAGTCATAGTTTCTAAATATGCATTATCAGTCTGTCCCCTCTTTTCTTTCTTCTGCGGTAGTAATGAAGACTGACAACTATTACTATTACTCGATGGTCTGTGGGAAGGGTCAGCATTTCAGATTCACGAGTAAAAATAAGACTTCCATCGTCACCAATTTCGGCTTCATGCACTTCATCATCATCACTTTAAAGTATAATTATGCTTACCTATATGATTTAAAATAATACTGTTAACTTACACTTTGTGTTTCTTCATAATCTGAAGCATTCACAGGTTGGCTTGACATTTCAATATCGTCTTCTTGAGACAGAGTCTGTTGTATGCCGTATTATTGGGCCATCATTAAATATATACGATATATTGTCGAAATACCACAATGATGGCACATATATCTTGAATGAAATGCTATACTATAATATCTTTTTATTACAAAGTAACTCTTACCTCGTCTTCTCTTGCTCCACTTTTTTTTGAGTTCAGAACCTTTTTATATTCTATTGTTGCAAAATGCTTGGAACTTTGATTGAATTTCCGCTACAGTTACGCCTTCTTTAATTAATAGCAGTGAAGCCTTAATTGCTTCTAAAGCAGTTCGCCGCAAGTTTCGATTTTTGTAGGTTGAATATGTGACCCAAAATAAATTGGGCCACCTTTGGTACTCTTCCAACAGTAATACTACTTGCTCTCGAGACCAAGACATTCTTGTTAAATGTAATAAAAGACAGTGTTTCTGAATATGTACAATAATTCTTAACCGTGTAAGACGGCTCTAAAATACAAATGGCGGATAGGCGCCATTTTGTAAAATAATTTTAAATGGGATCATGTGGCAAGTAATATCTCATTTGAAAGCTCGCTTCAAGTCCTTCTCAACAACATTAAAATATTACTACTGATTTTTGAGTTTCAACCCAAAAACCTCAAAACATTAATTGGTGTTTTTGGGTTGAAATTCATGAATGAGTAGTAAAATTTTAATGTTGTTGATGTCGTTGAAGAGGGCTTGGAATAAGCTTTCAAATGAGGTGTTACTTGCCATATGATCCCATTTAAAATTACATTACAAAATGACGGCCAGGGAGGGGAAGCAATATTTTTCAGGAAATCTTCAAAGTATGATCGGGCTTACACATTTCCTGAGTTGAACGACATTCAGGAAGTTGCTACTGGCCAAATTCTAGCTACCGTTAATCCATGTAAAATAACCCACGGACGACACTTTTTCTATGAGACCGCTCACTATAATCGTTCCTAAATCATTCTTTTGAACCAAATTATTTTTTCTTCGAAAAGTAAATGTTTTTTATGTTATTTGTTTAAGAATTAATGCTCTAAAGATAATGGTGCATTTTCGATAATATTCAGACATTCCATAAGTTAAACATTGCGGATAAGAGGTTACGTGTAGAATATAGCACCCGTGTTCTACCCACGCAATATGTGGACGAAGAGTTTTTCCCAAACGTATGGTTTTCTGAGGAATAACATGTCTCATTAACAAGGCATGTCAACAGACAGTTATACAGATTTCTTGGATTCGAAAAACCCACCTCTTCCGATGAACGAGTAACAATTTGGTGTGCAATTTCTGGAATTAAGAAAGATATAGGCAAAGGATTGAATTGTTTGTTAAAGACCTAAGACGCTTTTGCAGAGCTAGAAACTTGCTTTATCGTAGACAGTGGTTTCAGTAAGACGGGAAAACAAGTCAAACCGCTAATGCCACGCTTGCGATGTTAAGACATTTCGGAACCAGGATAATATTCAGAAAAACTGACTTCGTTTATCCACCACATAGCCCCGATTTGACCCACCCTAATGCCTACATCTGGGGAATGAAAAATTGCATTTTCAGCGGAACTGCTCCAAAAACAGTTCCAGAATTAAAAACAGCAATAGAACAATTTTTCCAAAATTTACACCTGCCTCTATTTAGAAACATAGTATCCAATTTTCAGCAACGCTTGGAAATATTTTTGGAACAAGATGGTGATCATGGGAAGCATACCATTCATCAATAATTATTACCTTTGTATATACAAGGTTAGGAAAAAGTACCGGAACGCTTAAATATCTACAAAATTGCTAAAGTTACGATTTCAAAATTCAGCATTTGGGGGTTTCGGGGCGTGCAGGATTGGAAAATGATATCGGCACTGTTGCCAGATTTCCCAGTCTTGCGCTACACATAGTCTTTTTGTTATCTTAAATGGAATGTCCCATTTATTTTTATTAAAATATATGACTTGAGTTATGAAGGTTATTTTTTTATTTGTGATTGACCACTTTCCCTTGCACTTTAACTAATAACAATAATGATAAGATAAGAAGGAGATTAAAAGCCAATGGACTAAAACAACAATAACTTAATTAATTGATTAACAATAGAATTAATAATTAACGACACTAACTTTTAATTAAATGCTCAAAGTGGGCTCCATTATTTGTCAGACAGTACCCAAGTCGGTCATACAATTTTCGCAATGTGTTGCTCAACATATCCGGTGTTATAAGTACAATTTCGATGCGGATTCTTTCGCAGAGTTCGTTCAAATTTTCTGGACGATTTTTGTAGACACGGTTCTTCAAATGACCCCACAAGAAGAAGTCCAGTGGAGTCATATCAGGGGATCGAGGTGGCCATTCTTCCAATCAGCCTTCCTGGGAATTGGTTGTTTAGATATTGCTCTTGAATAATGGGGTGGAGCACCATCATGTTGGTACAAGATTTCACCTATATTTCTATTTTGTTGAATGGCAGGAACTATACTTTTTCTAAGGAGCTCCAAATACTTTCGCCCTGTTAATGTACCTTCTATGAAAAAAGGTCCGATAATATTGTTTCCCAATATTCCCGCGCAGATGTTAACTTTCTCAGGATATTGGGTATGAAGTTCTTCCATCCAATGGGGGTTATCTCTAGACCAAATTCGGCAATTGTGCCTATTAACTTGGCCGTTCAAGCAAAAAGTAGCTTCGTCACTGAATACAATTTTGTGCGCAAAATAAGGATCTTGGTTGATATTTTCCATCATGATTTCGGCGAATTCATTGCGGCGGTCAGGATCATCCTCTAAAAGCTCTTAAGTGTAATGGATCTTGTACGGCTTTAATTTATTTTCCTTCAAAATAGTCCTTACAGATTTTTGACAGATTTCGGTTGTTATAGCTAACTGGTTGGTGCTTGCTTTTGGATTTTCCTCTATTTGTAATAAAACGTTTAATTTATTTTCATCACTTGTAGCAGTTCTTGGGTTTTAGGTAAACATTTTATGGGCCCTGTTTCCTCGTAACGTCGACAAGTTCTGTGTACGGTAGACTTTTTAATGGCTTTATTAGGGTAACGATCATTAAACAAGTTGCAGACTTCTTGATATGTCCATGTTTTATTTCCATATCCACGTAAAATCAAAATATCAATACGTTGGGTTTCTGATAGAACAGCGGCTTAACCGACAATGATGTGTTTAATTTGTCATTGTTGTAACATGGCGACGGCTAAAGTGTTGAAAACAATTGAAGCAGTGGTTACTTATTCCTAGCGTATTCATATTTTCGGGCATCTCCGATAAATTTAATGCATGCTCAATCTAAAATAAGTAACTATCCCATAATATTTCTCACTAGTATCTAATAGTATAAACAGAATTTTGAGAATTTGGGATCTTCCATTTAAGATAACAAAAAGACTAAATATTGAGATCTTAATAAGTTTGGGACGTCCAATTGATTGTAATAAAAATAAATAGAGCATTCTATTTAAGAAAACAAAATGACTACGTGTAGCGCAAAACTGGGAAATCTGGCAACAGTGCCGATATCATTTTTTAATTCCGCATGCCTAGGTACCGCCAAATGCCGTATTTTGTAATCGTAACTTTAGCGGTTTTGCAGATATTCAAGCGTTCCGGTACTTTTTACTGAAAATACGGGGTCGTCATATCTCAGCAACTAGTACATCTAAAAGTTTGAAAATTTGAGATCTTACTAAGTTTAAGACGCCCAATTGACTGCAATAAAAATAACTAGGGCATTCTATTTAAGATAACAAAACGACTACGTGTATCGCAAAACTGGGAAATCTGCAACAGTCCCGATATCATTTTCCAATTCCGCGCGCCCCGAAACCCCCAAATGCCGAATTTTGTAATCGTAACTTTCGCGATTTTGTAGATATTTAAGCGTTCCGGTACTTTTTCCTAACCCTGTATGTATACCCAATTCTAGTTTGATATTTTAATAATAAATTAATTCTTCTTCAGTTTCGGTATCCGTTATTTATATCGTCATACTGTATAAGCGAAGAACTTCTGGGGCACCTGACACCTTTACCGCTAGCGAAGGTTGGTTGAACAAAAAAGACATGGTATCTTCCAACTGAAAATCTGTGGTGAAAAATTGTCTGCAGATGAATAATCCGTAGAGAATCTTAAGGGACGTCGGGGTCCATATCTCCGCCATGTTAAATTGTAGTACTTTAAGGTACATTTTGTCAGTAACTAAACAAGATAATTACTAAATTTTTTTGTTTTGTTCTTTATAAATATCTTTTTCATATAAGATAGAACTTTTAAAAGGCTTAACAAATAATAATTTTAATTTTTTTTCAAAAAAGAACCTAAACATTTTATAAAAAAATTACTCTACAACAATGAAAATTTAATAAATACACCCATGGTCATTTCCATGGTCGCATCAAAGGTATATTTATAAAGAACAAAAGAAAAAAAAACAGAACTGAAACATCTGCTCCCGTTTTTGAGATAATGTACTTTTTGTGAGAAAAAACATGATTTTCGGAGAATCAAGTTAAACATTCCGTTCACACCCAACAATAAGTTATATAAATGTGAAACTAACCTTAATAGTAGCCAGGGGCATAAGAAGGGTTATCTGGGTCCTCTGCTTCTTCAAGAGTATCATCTAGTCTTCTCTTAGCCAAACCAGCCCGTGTTCGGCACTTTTCTCGTATTCTTGGAATTTCCTCTCCGTCTTTTTGATTTTATCCAGCGTCCTCATAAACTTGATACAGTTGATTCCTGGAGATATTTCCAATTTAGCTAGAAATTCACACTTGACAAAATTACCTTTGTTGAATGAGGCTATGGCCTGATAACCACCCAGTTCTGAGGTTGTGTTCAAAACAAATGTCGACTTGGGTATCCCCGACCAAATTATATTGTTAACTGACTAGCACTGATTCTGAGTCCTACCATGCAAGCACCGTCGAAGGAGGTTTGGACTTGATAGGTTTTTGAAAATAGGCTTGATCTCATTCATTACAGCCTCGGGTGAATTGAAATGTTTTCTGTGGTCATAAGGCTCCGGAGTAATCCTTGATTTTTGATTCTTACACCAGGTGTCGGAACCTTTTGGGCAGAGATTATGTTTTTCTGGTGTCCCGTCTGAGGCTAAAATATAAAAATATTCAGCCCACACTGCTTTTCTCATACCTTCTAGGCTTGCATAATTTCTTATTATGGCATTACCATGATACTCTTTGATATTGTTTATTGCCTCATCTGTCAAACAAAATATTTAAGCTGCTAAAAGCAGAAATCAAAGCACAGTCATACCAACGTGACAGTGCTAACAACAGTAATAAGGAAAAGACTGCATCAAATATATAGCAGTACTATAACAAAAACAGAAAAGTGGCAAGTGGTTGTAGCTTTATTCCCAGTCACGCGTAGGTAGTTTCTGTCGTGACATGCACGATAAAAAATCATCGTGGAGATATGTATAACAATATAAGCATTATGCAAATAAAAAAAACGTCCATTTTTACCCTTCCCTTAAGGAACTTTTTTTATTATTCCCAGTCAAATATAGATACAATTGCGACCACACGGAGTTGAATTACAAAATGTTGCCAACAAAGGCATTAGCGCCGAAAAAAGAATGTAGCGCACCAGAACATAAATGGAGTAAGGAACGTATAACGATTCTTGTATGCAGTAATTATTCAGGAAGACAAACTACTTTTAATATACATTGATAAATAAGTTAAACCCCGAGCGATTAAATCTATAATATTTTGACAGTTAATTAGAGTGCGTGGATGGATACTAATTTATTGAAAGAATGTTTTTGAAGCCAATGGTTGAGAACGAAAATGTTTCTTCCTCCTAACGTTACAGCGTTACTCAAACCAACGGACCAAGGAGTGTTGAAAATTTTGAATACAAATTCTCGTCGCTTTTATTGGAGCGCATTGTAGTAACAATAGAACAAAAACAGTGCAGCTTGATAGATTCGATAAAAAAAGATCAATATGAAATACGTACTTTACTGGATAACTGATTCTTGGAATAAGATCGAGGGTCAACACTCTCAAAATCATGGGAAATAATTATTATACATCCTGATGTACCAGCCGAAGAAGATGAAACTAAAGATCTTTATAATCTCATTACAAACATAAACGAGTGTGGCAGATGTCGATGAGAAAAACGTTATAGAGTTATTAGGAGTGTGATGATCAAGAGGAATTCACTGATTCAGATCTTGCGCGGTTTGTTTCACACGATGAAAATAAAGATGAAATTATTAATGATGAGATGGAAGCGAACCCGCACAAATTTCCCATGCTGATGGAATGCAACCGTTAGAGAGGTCGCTCCAGTATATAGAACACCAACTGATATTTTGCATTGCGAAGATGGAGAGACTGTGCATCAAGGAAACGTATGACTGGGCTTAAACAGACATCAATTTATTCATATTTCCATTACACTATATATATTTTTTCTATTTTATAACTATATAAACTGAATGTTGAATAAAAGAACTTAATGATTTGTAACTAGTAATTGTTTGAATTCTCTGGATTACCAGGAATTTCGATCATCCGTAATAGGTTTTCCCCCCATTGTTCCGGATAATCAAGCTTCTACCGTATTGTACAAAGAAGAAAAATATTTAACACTTAACTGTTTCAAAAACTGTATCTATAAATTAAGCTGCTTTGAAATATTTGATAACTATTCCATTCACCTGTCATTTGTAAAAAATCGACCAATGAAAAAGCAATTTTACACATTTGTTACCATGGTTTTAAAGAATTCGACCGAATATTCCACTCATGGAAATTGTATCGGATATACTATAAGTGATCTCAGCAAATATTTTTAACAAATGAATACAACCATGAATGAATGTTTTTAAAACAAAAAATTGTTTATGTGTTTATTAAACCTCAAAAACTAGTAAATTTGTGTGCTAGATAACATTACAATAGTAAATCAAAATTATAATAGGTACATACTTATTTGTTAAAATAAAAATTACATTTAGAAAATCTAACGTTTTGACAGTTGTGTGCCACGAATTCTTTCACCAAGGTCTGAGGATCATCATTGAAGGTTTTCAGAGCAACGTTATCGCTTACACCTGACGTACTGGTTGATGTTATAGCACTGGTAGTGGTTGTTGTAATGTTTTAATAGAGTTAATATTGTTATGACCGGTGATTTTCATTATTTGGTGTTCACCAGCTCCAGATTTCGCCAAATTGGGTACTGGCCTTGATCTTAGAGAATGGTTAGTGATTTTTCTTCGTTTAACATCCAAGCCATTTCATTCAGCTGCACTTTTCAGCCATTTGCTGATTTAGTTAATGCCTACTTGTGTTTTTGTACCATTTGCCTCCTTTTTCCATAAAGGATTTGGGGTCACAAACATTCTATCTGTTTTAATGTTGCTTCCTCTTTTGGATAAGAATTTGTAATATAACCTAAAAAATCTGACATTTTAGGTATTGTGGACTTCGTTTTTGTTTTCCTATCTGACAGGACATAAATCCGCATTCACTTTATTGGAAATTAGCCATTTGCTTTTGTAAGCGGTTTGGCCCGTCCTTGAGACATCTTTGAGACTATCGGATTATATTTTACGTGGCCCGTAGTTGATCCACGATTATTAACTTCTTCCTCGAGAAATTGACCAAACAGTGGGCACCTTCTCCACCCCTCCAAGCTAGTTCGTAAGAGACTATGAAAAAGAACTTGTTTTGTAACCCTTCAGGAGATCTTCATCGCAAATGTTTACAATATCGAGAAATTCAGTTTCTGTAAGAGCTGCTGCACTGTTCGTTCGTTTTCTGCACATACCTGCAATTTTTTCCTCATTGCATCCGAGCATCTCTCGCTGATTTAAATATTACATCCCTAGACGGGTTTATCTATGACTCTTTCCTTGTAATCACTACCATCCTGCTTCCTCATGTTACAACCCAGTTTTTAATATTACACTTATTGTAGCGGGAGAAGTGTTTTTTTCCAATGTATATTCTTTTTCGCTTAAAAATTTATGGAATTGCTTCCAAACGGACTCATGTGCCTTTTTTGTGTTGTTAAGAACATTTTCTTCAATTTCTGCATTAATTTCTTCTTCGGATTTGCTGCCAAATCGTTTTGATTCACTTGCCATATTAAACTTGGGAAAACTTTACGCAAACAACAAAAAAACGCACTTTTCTGTTTTAAATTGTTAATTTTCAACACTCGCATTTATTTGTTGATAGCTGGTTGACATAAAATCGAATCATGTGCAACTTTATTTCGACTCAATTTGATTAAAACAAAGAGTTGGTTCATGGAATAGTCCTCCGAATACGACTCGTAGTCCAAATTATATAGGCTATTTTTCAAACTGGTTTTATTCATGGCAATTGTGTTTGCGAATCTCACTCGTGGATTCATTCCCAAGCACAATTGCCATTCGTGATCAGTTTGAAAAATCATCGACATAATTTGGACTACTCGTGGTATTATATATGAATATTTATGTTTTAATATTATTTTTTAATAATTTCCTAAAACCATAAGTAGGTTGAGAAAACAAAAACAAAAAAATGCTGTGTAATGCAGGCACCGTAGTGAGTCCCTTTTTACCCCCTTTCCCCCCTTTTTTAAACTAATCCCTTTTTTAACCTTTTTTTACTAAATTTGTCCTTTTCCCTTTTTCAATAAATCGCTAAATTAATTAAGAAGAAAAAGTATATTTTACGGTACGAATTCTTTTGTTTCATCAAATAAGGCTACTGATACTGTCGCGAAAACTGCATTTTACATACTGAATTCCGCAGATCTCAAAAAGTAAATATATTTAAAATAAACCAAACATCGTTGTTAGAGAGATTTTAAGCCACTTAATTTATGACGTACCTTAAACCTTAAAAATGTTTACTTCAACATAAACACGATCGAATTTCAATTCTCACTAGGTCGCTTAATAAAAATCTGCGAATTCAGCAAAACCGAACAGACATTAGTACTGCGCGCTCTAAAACGTTAGCTGATCGTTTGCCAACTTTTGTTTATAACCTCTTTGTTTTCCGGCGTATCAAATTTGTTTATTACTTATTCTACAAAACAGTTTTGGTTGGTTTATGCAGGCGAATTTAACGATATTGACAATTTATCATGTGAATGGAAATTGTTGCAATTTGATGATGAAGTGTGTTTTTCACCATTAAAAAAAGATGAAAGTATTGATTTCCGCTGGAGTGAAATATTCTCTCTACAAACTGCGTCTGATCAGAGATATCCTCAAACCTGTAGGTTTATAAAGCAGCTCTTTCATTAGTACACGATAGTGCCCATGTTGAACGTGGATTTTCAGAATCCGCTTTCCTGCTTACACCTGAAAAACCAATATGAAAGAAAGAACGCTTGATTCTTTAATGACCATTAACGATGCGTTAAAAGAATACAATGGAATGGCCCATAAGGTTCCAATGTCTGACAAGCTTATTAAGGCAGGACAATTAGCTTATCGCTCTTACCGTGAATATTTAGATTCTGAACATGAAAACAAGAAAATGAAAGAAAAAACAAGTCATAGATGCAGAAAACCGAGAAAAAGAAAAGCAAGTTTTAAAAAAATTAAATAAGGAGGTGATATGTCTTAAAGAACTCGAAAAATGGTTAAAATCAACGAAAAAGGTTTACGAAGAAAACTTAGCAAATGCCGAGTCCATGCAAAAACATTTAGTGGAAAAAGTTAGCAAGAAAAATGTAGTCCTGTAGTGATTGATCAATTGGTCCAAAGTGTAGAAAAATTACGCCGCAAAGAAAAAAAAATCTAGATCTAATCTTGAAGATTTACAAACAAATATTGAAAAGAAAAAGTCATCAATGATTGAAAATGAAATAAAGAGACAACTTATAAAACAGTAATATAAAATATTTGAGTTTAAAATGAAACTTCAAATTATATGTAAAAGCTAAAAAAACAAATTGTTGTTTAATCACTTTATAAATAAGGTTTGTTTTTTGAATAAAATAATTTTTATGAATTTTAGTTACAACATTTTTTAGACAAATCGATTTAGCTACCTTTTGGGAATACTCCCTTTTTCAACATGTTTCCCCTTTTTTTACTTTTGAAAATCCCCTTTCCCCTGAAACTTTCAAAAAAAGGGATACGGTGCCTGGTAATGTTAAAGTTTCTGCAATAAACCCCTACTCGTGATTATTATTATTATTATCTCAATAGCCTCGTTCTGTAGTTCCTTACCTTGCTCAGTATATACCTACACTAAACAAAGTTAAAATCCAAAATACCTTAAAACTGAAATTGAGTATTGCATAAGGTTGTTTTTTTAAGTACAATATTTTTTAGGTCAGAATGTCAAATTAGGCAACACATGTCATTAAGTCCGGATCACAATGGTGAAATGCTCTCAACTTTTGGAACAATAAACAGCACTGATACTTTACCAATAAGTATGAGCACAAATACGACATTTACATCTTTTTATGGCAGCCACGATGTTCTCAATAACAAATTGTCTACAAGTACTGCTTAGGATAAGTTTTTATACTTTGTAAATATAGAATTTTAGAAATTTTTACAATTATTAATTTTTTCTACTGTTTTTATTACACACAGATAATACATGTTAAACGTTAAAGTTACTTATTCTGTATTGATTATTACTTTAAGCGTTGATATTATAATCGACGTTTT
This sequence comes from Vesta saturnalis, assembly GCA_036346205.1. Classification (NCBI taxonomy): domain Eukaryota; kingdom Metazoa; phylum Arthropoda; class Insecta; order Coleoptera; family Lampyridae; genus Vesta; species Vesta saturnalis. Next base: position 1,087,534 of record JARFJB010000627.1, on the reverse strand, counting down.
ATATTAATATTAAAGTTATAATTGAATCCTGTTTTGTATAGTTAACAAGTTGTACTCGAACTCCTAAAAGTCAAAATGGAAAAGAACGGACAACAAATTAATATAAATGTTTTTGCTTTAAATAGTCAGAATCGGGTTATTAGACTCCAACGCAAACCTCCAAACCAACTATCAATTTCAAAATACCTGTTTGGTTTAACTTACACCTTGCAAAAACCAGCTTACAATTCGAAAATACTGGTCTGGTTTAACTTACAGATTACAAAACCAAATATACACACACACGTGCGCGCGCGCTCACGCACGGACACACACAGACACAGATAAACAGACAGACACACACACACACGCACGCACGCACACACACACACGCACACACACACGCATACACAGACACTCAGACACACACACACACACACACACACACACACACACCGACCACAGACACAGACACACACACACACCGACGCACAAACGCACAGACACACACACAGACACACACACACACACACACACACACACGTACACACACACACACACACACACACACACACACACGTACACACACACACACACACGTACACACACACACACACAACACAGCACAGACACACAGACACTCACAGACACACACACACACACACACACACACACACACACACACACACACACACACACACACACACACACACACACACACACACACACACACACACACACACACACACACACACACACACACACACACACACACACACACACAGACAACACACACCCACACACACACACACACACACGCACGCACACACCCACACAAGAACATAAACAGACGCTCAGACCCACAGATACGCAAACACTAGCGCGCAGACACATAGGCGATCAGACGCGCCAACCAGCTGATCCAGACACACGGGCACTTAGAGGTAAACGCAGACAGTCACTTACACTTACACACACACATACACACACACACACACACACACACACACACACACACACACACACACACACACACACACACACACACACACACACACACACACACACACACACACACACACACACTTCTTATTGCATTATATGGAAGTATCCATTCAAAAAATTGCAATCATAAAATAAAATATGTACTTAAAATTCAATTACGTTGTAAATTGAATTAATGATAAACGTACAATTAAAGTAAAAATTGGTAAAAAAATACGTAAAGAAAACGTAAAGCAAAAATACCATCAAGAAAACGCCTAAAAAGAACAAAATGCTTTAGTTTTATGTAAATGTATTAAAAATATCTTACCACCAAATTGATGGCGCTTTCACATAAATTTAGATAAAATCAGAAAGAAGCAGCTTCATGCTTCGACATTAAAACAGGAAGTGAAAATGGAGGATTTCGAAGTAGATGAAGCGGTCCTGCGCAAAAGATAGGAACAGAATTACTTAACGCCGATGCGTTATATATCAGATAAGAAATGAATAAAAATTGAAAGCAGAATTATAAATCTTTATGCACTATGTAGATATGCAAATTAAGTTGCCTACCTCATACCAATATTGTAAAATAATTAAAATTTTCTTGTATTTAGAACTAAATGAAGGAAAGATCCTAAATTGAGGTATATTTTATACAACACGAAAAAAGAGTTGTTACAACACACACAGACACACACACGCACACAGACACACAGATAGACATACACACAGACACACTGAGACACACACACACACAGACACACACACACGCAGACACACACACACACTCACACACACACGCACTCACACACGAACACACACTCACCCACACCCCACCCTCACAGATGCACACTCTCGCACACACACACACATACACAGACAGACAGACAGACACACACACACACACACAGACACCCACAGACACACACACACACACACACACACACACACACACACACACACACACACACACACAGACAGACAGACAGACACACGCACGCACCCACACACACACACACGCACGCACACACCCACACAAGCACATAAACAGACGCTCAGACCCACAGATACGTAAACACTAGCGCGCAGACACGTAGGCAATCAGACGCGCCAACCAGCTGATCCACAGACACACGGGCACTTAGAGGTAAACGCAGACAGTCACTCACACTTACACACACACATACACACACACAGACACACAGATACACACAGACACACACCCACACCCCACCCTCATAGATACACACACTCTCGCATACATACACCTAGATGCGCACACCACAAACACGCAGGCACAGACACAGAAACGCGTACAAGCAGACAGTCACACCCGTACGCACACCTACGCAGACACACTCAACAGACTCACTCACACACATACGCAAGTAGTGTAATTGTGTAGCTTCTAGCTCAGGAAGTGACGTCAGGCTTATGATCGGGGTGGACGAGCACTTAAGCCCTCCCCTTTCGGGAAGTGAGTGTTCACGTGAAACCAATGGGATCGTGGAATAGCAGTTAGCTCGGCGCCGGAAGTTGGTGTACCTCAGGCCAATAGGATGCTAGGATGTCCCCTTCCCCTACTAGGTGTGAGCAACGGACTTGACCCAGTCGGCAGTCAATGGGAGACGTGAGTAGTCAAGTTGTAGCAGTGGTATGTTGCGTTGCACATAAGGAAAGGCGCATGTAGGCATTGTGGATTCCGGACGCCAGGTAGGTCCTATGACGCGTAAGCTGCTTATTCAGATCGGTAACTGTTCTTCTGGTAGCTTCTTCAGACGTCTGGTAGCTTCTTTAACGCGGTGTGGTATTCGAACTCTACAAGCTGTTCCGTAAAATCAGCTACAATGTTATACAGGGAGTTCCCTGGACCAAGTTGGGACATTTTCCCTCTTTAAATTTTATCCCAAAATGCACCCTAAAATGTTATACGTTCTCAAAGTTCAATTTAAAATGTAGATAAATCACTATCTCCGTAAGTTATGAAATTTTTTTGATTTTTGTACAGTCAAAACTTAGACACTAGACTAGACACTAGAAACTAGAATTACTCGCAACCTTCAACCCTTAAAAAAATATTTCTGCAAAATAAATAAAAATTTTTCTACTTTATTTTGGTAATACATTTTAAAATAAAAAAATGTTGTGTCCCATTTACCTGAATACAAGCATTCGCTCGATGTATTACAGACATTCGCTTGATTAAAATATCCCTGGAATTTTCCTAATTCCTCGAATGCTTCAGCAATGCGATTCCAGAGATCGGCCTAGTCATTGCTGGAACTGAATAGACCTTTTTTTTAACAGCACCCCAAACAAGAAATCTAAAGAATTGTGTTCCGGTGATGTAGGCGGCCCGGCTATAGGAGCATCATTACCTCGTCCTATAAACCGTTTAGGGAACTGCGCGTGCAGGTATTGCCTCACAGGTAATCCAAAATGTGGTGGGCCTTATCGTGCATAAAGATTCTCTCAGCTCTGACATTTAATGGTACATCTTCTAGATGTTCCCACAAGTTATTCTGTAAAAACTCCACATACGCAGCGCTGTCTAGCCAGTTGGATAGTATAAAGGGACCAATAATAAATTCAACAATTCCTGCCGAGACATGTATGCGGAATTTATGTTGAAAGCGACCTTCTTGAATTACATTAGGATTCTCATCTGCCCAATTGTGGAAATTATGGGAATTAAAGATGTCATTTCTAGTGTAACAGGCTTCGTCCCTAAAAAGAATTCCAGCAACAATCTGAGGATCTGCAATGAAATTGTTCGTCAACCTTTGAAAATATACTCGTCTAAGTAGTAGATCTGACGGTAAAAGTTCTTGCACTTTTTGGATGTGGTACGGTTTTAACAATTGTTCAGTAAGTGTTCGGTGAACAGCATTTTAGAAATATTCAATTGAGAAGCAACGCGTCTAGTGCTTGTAGTTGGATTATCCTCAATAATTTCCAAAATGCGCTCCTCTACTTAAACAGTTCTAATGTGACGCTGACATCCAGAATTTAGCTTCCATTGCAAAACACTACCTGTTTCAGAAAGACGACGGTCAATGGAAACAAAAGTGGTATGTGCGGTTGATGTCTATTTGGAAATTTTTCTAAATATCTTCTTGCTGCAGCTCGAGAATTAACTCCACATTCGCCAAATACAAAATGCATAGCAGTTAATTCTGGATACGAGTTCCATCATAAATAACAATAAAATAATACACAGGAACACGTTTTACTTAAGTAGGTAAGAACTTTTGACAATTAACTAGTTTTGTTTTCTCTTGAAGACGCAGCCTTCTACTAAATGAATTATCAAATAAGCAATACAAGTCATTTTTCAATTTTTTCAAGAACCGTCGATTTTAGAAGAAAAATTTAAGAGACAAAAGTTCTTTATTTTATAATGTATTACCAAAGTATAGCAGAAAAATTTTAATTTATTTTGCAAAAATAATTTTTTTAAGGGCCAAAAGTTGACGTAACTGCTGAACGGGTAGTTCCAGTGACAAACTGATTTTTCTACATCTTAAATTGAACTTGGAGAGGGTATAACTTTTTAGGGGCGCATTTTCCGGGACACGCTGTATACCTTTTACACATTTTTAATTGCTGCATTGTAACTGGGCATTTTCGCCCGTCTTGAAGAAGCTCAATTGGCATACCTATTCCAGAGAAAGTGAATCCGTCATCTTTATGTGATATTAGAATTATAAGTAATCTTAAAATTATTTGAAAAGCTAATTCATGACCAAATTTATTCTTACTTCATGTGTAATAATTTGTTTCCCTTATCGCAATACGGTTTTAGGAAAGGATTAAGCACGTCTACTATTAGCAACTACTTAGCAACTGTAAAGAACCATATTTTTACTTCTGCTGACAATGGTTTAATTTCAATGTTAGTTCTTCTTGTTATGTCAAGAGCATTTGATACTATTAATCATAAGCTAATTTGCGCTCTTTATAAATATTCTGGTTTTAGTTTAAGTACCGAATCTCTTAAATGATAGATGTCAACAGATTAAAATTAACAACCACTTTTCTTCTAATTTGACGTTCTTTCAGGGTACCTCAAGGCTCGGTGTTTGGTCCCCTTCTTTTCATAATTTACACTTCTGAAGTTATTAATTCTATTACAAATTGTAAAGTACAAGCGTACGCGAATGACATGCAACTTTATTTTAGTTTTGAAGGACGAAATGCCCATCTAGCTCTAGGGCACGTTAATAATGATTTACGAAATATTAAAGAAGTATCGGGTAAATTTAATTTGAAATTAAACCTGTTAAACAGTTCTTTTCTTTTATTTGATAATCGAAACAAAATCCGTGAGTTAAAAAATACTTGTATTCTTAAAATAGATAACTCTAGTATAATTAGAAAGGAAGCGGTTGGTAATCTGGGAATTGTAATGAATGCGGAGCTTAGATTTAGAGAACATGTTACTAATATAATACAAAAATCCTATGGTTCGTAAACACATTATATATGCAAGTTGGCATTTATTTGACTTTCAACTCAAAAAGTTGCTTTGTGAGTTTAATTACTGTGACTTCCTTTATTGTTCGTCTAGATGTTTTCAAAATTGCGAATTCAAAGGGTTCAAAATGCCTGCCACCGTCTGATGTATGGTATATAAAGTATGAGCCCAATGATATTAAGTGGTTTAACCTGTGTTATGTCGTTATTTTTATTCAAACAAATCACGTTCCGTGTTCGTATTTAGTTTATTTAACAACAACAATTTTCCATCTTCGCTCATATTACCTTGTCCACGGTAGTCTCTAAACTGTCGACAACAATGTATTGCTTCTGGTAGGCAACCAACCACACATACATAACACAATCATATAACATCTCCCTTTCTTAGACTACCCTAGTACATTTTTTTTTCTAACTATGAAATACAACAGGAAAATATCCTAATTACACAAAATCTCTCAAATGAATAGGCTTTCTCACAGTTCTACCGCTCGTTATAATTGTCTTACTTCCACTAGCTACATCGCTCTGATCCTCCTTCCATTCAACCCCCCCCCCCCCCCCCCATTAAATTCACCACTTGTATATTAGGTTTGTTGTCTACATTTTCTTTTCTGATATAAAACTATCTAATACATCTTCATAAATGTCTTGTAAAAAATTTTATTTTTTACATTTACGGATATATTAACGATTTCTAACATTTTTTGTCTCGATCAGTTTGTACTATATATGATCTAGAAGGATTTGTCTTTTTAATTATTTTACCTGGTTCCCAAGATTTACTTTTTTTTTTGTATTACTACATCATCAGAAGGTTGTAATTTTCTTGATCTTTGTAATTTTTATTATAGTAATGTTCTTGTGCTTGTTGATTTCTTTTCAGTTGTTTTAGATAAACCTCTATGTTGTAATCTGATTTTAAAAGTTTATCATGAACAGGTAAGTGACCCTTTAAACGTAGACCAAAGAGTAATTCAGCAGGAGAAGGTAGGTTTTTATTAATTGGAGTGTTTCTGTAGTTTAATAGTGCCAAATATACATCTTTTATCATCCTGTATAGTGGTTTTTATTAACCTTTTTATAGTTTGAACGTGACGTTCGATAAACCCGTTCGATTGGGTAGTTTGGTGTGCTAGTTAGATGTGTTACTTCCAAATCACTCATAAATTTTTGAATTATTAACAAATTGTGGACCATTACCTGTAAATAGTTTTAGCACGTGTCTAACCTATCAGGTCACATAAAATTAGAAGAAATTAGTTAGCGCGACTAGTAACTCAGTCAAACGGCCCCGAGACCGCAGAGCACTCGGATATGGGTGTTTTGAAGCGTTGATAAAGAGTAAATAGATGGTTAGGTTAGTTAGAAAGCAAGAACAAAATTGTAGACAGAACGATAGGGAGAACAGACATGGAACCAGGCGCTACAATCTTTAAAGAAAGAAAAGATAAATTATTATTTCTTGAAACAGAGGCCCTGCAAAGCTTGAACCAGGGAAGCAACAGGAATAGCAAATAAACGACAGTTCCCTCAGCAAGCGTGATTTATTGATAAATTTCCCAATATGTATTACATCTAACAACAACACGAAGACTAAACAGCCGACATAATTTATTTTATTGTAATGGGACGTTGATTACGTTTCCCCAAAGTCTAGATAATTCATTCTTGCACACCGAACATGCATTTATTTTCCTCGAAAACAAAGCTAAGTACAACTTTATCCTAATATCACGATATGAAACAATAAAACTTCGTAATTAACATATTTTCAATATGAATATTGACGAGGGCAAGTCGCGAGATTTTACTTGTACTAACATCAACTTATAAATTTATAAATAACAACAAAAGAACGTAATACTCCTCTCTGGTCCGTTGAAAGATCTTTCAGACGTAAACCTGAAAAGGAAGATTTCATGTTATATATATACAGGGTGTTTCTGAAATAGGGTTCCGAATTTCTACTGCATGTAGAACTTATTAAAATAAGACAAAATGTTCCTATAAACATGTGCCCTAAAACGCACCCTTAAAAAGTTACAGGCCCTTGAAAGGGTTCGAATGAAACTGATTTTATTCAATTATTTCAAAAACGATAAAAGATAAAGAGATGAAATTAAGGGAACATACATAACTTTTCACGCCGAGTAACATGAGCTAGGCCATTTTTCGTTATTCGAATCATAGGCGTCCTTTTCAGGGGGATGGAAAGGGTATCAAGTCCCTAAAAAATTTTGTACGACCTTTTTGCAATTTTTTTTAACAAATGTCGTCTTTGCGTAAGTCGATATCGGCAACGGTTTTTGTGTAAAATGAGTTTGAAAATTATCATTATTTGATAAAATTACTGTTATTCACTTCGGAATCAATTCAGAAACGTTCCTATTATTTAGCCAAATTGCATTTAGAAATAATCAAAATCATTTAGTACATAAACTAAGATTATTTTACTTCACAAAACTATCCAGTTAAATTGCAATTAATAATTTCAGATAAAATAAGTAAGATTAATTGTGATCAGCATAATGCACTGTAATAATGAAATAATTAATAACACAATTTAATAAGAAACAAGGTAACTAACACTAATTACTAATAAAAGGAACAAATTACAGTAACTCTTCGAAATGACCACCGTCTATTTCAATGCATAATCTAGCGCGACGTTTCAAAGACTTGCAAACCCTCTGAAAAATTCTTGGCGTTTGTCGTATTTCCATGCAGGCGATTTCAATTTTCTCCCGTAATTGTTCAATGGTTTCGATTGATGTTTTATACACTTCCTTCAGTCGCCGGGATTCTTACAAATCTGGCTCTGCCACGATCGTTTACCCTTGCCTGGAATGAACCACTTTCTCTTAAACGTTGATGGATCCTCTGAAATACTTGTCGAGATGGAAGTCTTCTATTTGGGTATACCACCGCATACAAACGCCTTGCTTCTGTTGCATTACCATTTACACGGCCATACATAAAATGCATATCCGTAAATTCCGCATTTGAATAGTCTGGCATTTTAAAATAATAATAATTGTAACAGCCACTAAATTAATTTTGATTAACTTTTGCAAAAGTTAGGTGACAAGTTATCAATAAATAATTATTTATTCTGACAGAGTATCGTAGCCAACGCTATTTTTTGTTTCCTATGGTAACTTTATTTTCGGCCTAATAATTTCTAGAACATTTATGACAATTTTCAAACTTATTTTACACAAAAACCGTTGCCGATATCGACTTACGCAAAGACGACATTTTTTACGTAAATCTGTCCAAAATTTATGAATTTGTCAAAAAAAATTGCAAAAAGGTCGTACAAAATTTTTTAGGAACTTGATACCCTTTTCATCCCCCTGAAAAGGACGCATATGATTCGAATAACGAAAAATGGCCTAGCTCATGTTACTCGGCGTGAAAAGTTATGTATGTTCCCTTTATTTCGTCTCTTTATCTTTTATCGTTTTTGAAATAACTGGATAAAATCAGTTTAATTCGAACCCTTTCAAGGGCCTGTAACTTTTTAAGGGTGCGTTTTAGGGCACATGTTTATAGGAACATTTTGTCTTATTTTAATGAGTTCTACATGCAGTAGAAATTGGAACCCTATTTCAGAAACACTGTATATATATATATATATATATATATATATATATATATATATATATATATATATATATATATATATATATAGGTATGGAAAAACATTATTGCGGGTCTGACTTATAGTAAGCTAGAAATAAACCTAATAAATATTATATGAGTGAGAGAGAGACAACCTTACCGATGTTGCCACTTGTACATATTTGCATGTAGGCCCAAAATAACTACTTAAGTCTCCTTCAATCTAGCTTCAACATTTCTAACGAAACCAAAGCAATTAAGGTGATGTTGAAAAGTCGCGAGTTCTTTGAAACTATTAATTATGTACTTACACTTAAACATTAAATGATAATATCTCAAACATCGAAGTTTATTGTAATTGAGAATTTATGACGTGGTTCGGTTACTCGATTACTGCTCGTAAGAAGAACTAAGAAGAAACTTACGAGAGCTACAAACAAGAACATTGATAGATTGATAGTATAACTTAAGTTTAAAGTTAAAAGAACACTCGTCGGTAAACAACATATTTTCAATAAATCTTTCGTTTTCGTTAGCCCGATTCATCATATCTTCACAAAATTCCACACGCATTTGCTGATCTTCTGGAAAAATTTCTTGTACTTATAGCAACGGTATTTATTCCTTTTCAAGATATTGCGAATTATTCTTGGTTCAATATTCATTTCTTCAGCAATTTTGGTACTATTGCATGGGAAATTAGTTTCTGCTAAAATACACATTGCAATTTCTTGGAGTTCGCGCTCTTCGTTTAAGTTACGACCAGGATGCTCACCATCATTACCATCAATGCTACTGAATTTTCTACAATTATTTAAACATCCACAACTTTCAAATTTACACACAGTACGCATAATCGTACTTTCTGATGGAATTGGCCTGTTTCCAAAGAAAAAATTAAACCTGCCCATTATTTCTTGTGCAGTGCTTCCTGAATAATCCCACTTAATAATCTGTATTTTTTCTTCAGTGGAATACATGAGTATTGTGTCGGACGTGTAAAAACACTGATTTTAGCAATTAAATGTGTCATTGATACTAGCCTACATCAGCGCTTTTAGTTTGTTGTGTATTCTATCTCACTTAGCACGTGAACTGATTGTACTGTCTTTGTTTTACTTATTATAAGTCTGACCCGCGATATTTTTCCATACCTGTATACACATATATATATATATATATATATATATATATATATATATATATATATATATAACCAGTAATATCTTAATTCAGAAAGGTAACAATTCAACTTAAATCTTCGTTTCACAATAGCCAAACACAGACCCCCATTAATCATTATAGCTTCAATTATCTAAATAATCGGATAAGCATGTTCAGTTCACTATATTAATCCTAGCATGCAGGTAAGTACGAGTAACTAATCAAGAAAAATTAGATCCTAATAATCTGAACACTCTTGTCCATCATGAAAGAAAAATTTGTACTTAAAAGCTAACAAACGTAATTTAAAATAACACGGAGTGTCGCGCTAACGTTTTACCCAGATATATAAATAATACGACATATACAACTGGTTTAACACAATGTTTTGAGTTTCTGCTACTGCGCACGGTAGAGTACACAGTAAAATAGTATCAAAGATGGATGCACAACACTGGGTGTTTTATGTAAAAGTTCAGTAATAATCTCTAAATTTGATTAAAACATGTGCACAAAATATTAGCTAATGGTTTGATCAAATTATAACAGTTCTACTTTTTAGTGAAATCTTTGCGAAAGTTAAATGGATTCGGATATCAATCTGATACCGATATTGTAGCAAAAGGTATACAGTTTATTAAAATTTTTTGTAAAATGGTTAACTTAAAGGCACTTTTGTGTAGATGTTGTGGTGATCCCTGCTGAAGGCAGCGTATAACGTATGATAGGTTCGAAAGTAAACTCAGTAATACAATGTTCTGACCTGGTGTTGAACAAATACTTGAGCCTTAGTACAGTTTAAATTCCATCATCGTAATTTCCAGTGACAATGTAACATCAACGATAACGAGACAAAAGTAATTGAAGCACAGATACTAGTTATTTACGAGCAGTCCCAGTTAAGAGAACATCGTAGCAAAACCCAAAAGAGAGACGAAAAGGTACATGACGTATAATTTCAACACCAGTAAAGAAGGACCATACCTTAGGAAAAAGGTATTCAACAAAATTTTATTATCAAATTTGGTTAGAATAAAAATGTTACCCACATGTATTTCAATAAATAATTTTTAATAATATGAAAATTATTTAATGGTACCACCATCTAGTGGTGATTCAGCAAAGCAACAGATCTGTAAGTAGATGATTAAAAATAACCAGAACCCACGAACATCGCATAGATGGCATTAGTAGGTTTATTTAGAACTTTTACAAAATAAAAAAGTTAAATACGAAAAAGAAATAATTTAATCAATTATGATTTGCAACGTAAATGGTAAAGCCAGTAAATAAAGAAAATTTAGATCATTATGGTAGAGAAATAAGTAACGAGTAAACATTAAATAATAATCCTAAATGTTCAATCAACAGATACCTATTTAGTTTTGTTTTTAGAACAGTAATCAAAGAAAATTATGAAGTCGATACGAAAAGATCCGATATCGATTTTTACACGTTCCTGTTTCTCTGGTTTGCCATGTCGAGTAAATATTGATTTCATTTTATGAATTATTATCTCATGGTCATGGGTAGTATCATTGTTAAGGTAAGCTACTTCCGTAAATTTAGAAAAAACTCTACTACTAATAAATATTCCTTGTTTTTGTAATGAAACAAGTCGGCTGCCACCAATTGTCAAGGTTTCGTTGGTATTTCTTTATTTACTAGTGATTTTTTTTTTTGTAGACTATTCTGATATTTAAGGCATATCTGGTGATTCAGCAAAGCAACAGATCTGTAAGTAGATGATTAAAACTAACCAGAACCCACGAACATCGCATAGATGGCATTAGTAGGTTTATTTAGAACTTTTACAAAATAAAAAAGTTAAATACGAAAAAGAAATAATTTAATCAATTATGATTTGCAACGTAAATGGTAAAGCCAGTAAATAAAGAAAATTTAGATCATTATGGTAGAGAAATAAGTAACGAGTAAACATTAAATAATAATCCTAAATGTTCAATTAACAGATACCTATTTAGTTTTGTTTTTAGAACAGTAATCAAAGAAAATTATGAAGTCGATACGAAAAGATCCGATATCGATTTTTACACGTTACTGTTTCTCTGGTTTGCCATGTCGAGTAAATATTGATTTCATTTTATGAATTATTATCTCATGGTCATGGGTAGTATCATTGTTAAGGTAAGCTTACTTCCGTAAATTTAGAAAAAACTCTACTACTAATAAATATTCCTTGTTTTTGTAATGAAACAAGTCGGCTGCCAATTGTCAAGGTTTCGTTGGTATTTCTTTATTTACTAGTGATTTTTTTTTTTTTGTAGACTATTCTGATATTTAAGGCATATCTGACAGTTATTAACTATATCAGTCATTCCCTTTGTAATATAAGGCCAAAAGATTAATTCTTTTGCTCTTAGTATAATTTTATTAATACCCATATGTTGGTAATGTAATCGACTAATCATTTCTGCTCTTAAAAATTTTGGAATTAGTATTTACTGATTTGTAAAAATTAAGTTTCTCGCTAAAACTAATTCATGTTTATATTTCCAATACGGTTTTATGCATTCTTTAAGTTCGTTCTTTGATTCGTGCCAGCCATCCATAAAAGACTTTACGTAACTCTATTAGTGCAACATCTTTATTCGTTTCCTCTAATACCCTATTGAATTGATTTTTGATATATTGATAGACTCAATTGCACTGACTTGAGCTTCTAATTCTGACTCATTGATTTCAAAATTTATGTCGTTATAACTATTTTCGATAGAGCATCAGCAAGATAAAACTGTGAACCTGGTTTGTATTTTACCTCGAACTGGTACATTTGTAAATTTAACAATAATCTCTGTAAGCGTAAAGGACATGTATTTAATGCTTTCTTACGTATACTTTCAGGTGGTTCATGATCACTTTCGGCTGTGAATGTTTTACCGTACCTATAGGTTTTGATGAAATCGTTGACATCCAAAAACTATTGCTAGCATCTCTTTTTCTATCTGGGCATATTGGACTTGTGTCCGTTAATGACTTGGGGGCGTATGCAATAGGACCTCCTTTTTGTAAAATAACTGCAGCCAGGCCATATTTTGAACTACCTACCGAAAGAATAATAGGTTCTCTTGGGTCATAGTATTGCACCACTGGATTCCTACTTAAAGTTGTTTTTAATTTGTTAAATTGTTTCTCATGTACTATTAAATCATCTATATATGTTTTTACCCCTATTATGTCTCTAAAAATTTCGCTCAACACCGTATGGAACATTTCAGGTACACAGGATAACCCGAAAGGTAATCTCAAAAATTGAAACCTGCCAAAAGGAGTTGCAAAAGTAGTTAACTCTGCAGCTTCTTTACTTAGGGCTATTTACCAAAATCCTTTATTAGAATCAAGCACCGTGAAATATTTCATGCCTTTCAAATCATGTTAATTTCTCAAATGTAGGTAATTGGTAGTATTCCTAATTAAAGCTATGGTAGGGGAGACCGGGACTAGTTTGAACAGGGGTAAGTTTGAACATCCAATTTGCGGCGGCGCCGGTGGTTGAGTGACCAGTCTTCCCGGACCGATTGCTTTGTTTTCTCGTGAGCTAGACACTGAATGTGGTCAGTCGTCGGTAAGTGCTCGGGGAGTGAAGTTATGCGAGTGGTGCTTCAAATTGGACGAAATTATAAAATTTTCGGGTAAGCAAAAGTTGATTCCAGGCTTTATTTTTCATTATTTCTTGTTGATATATACATCACTGAATTCGTCATTTCATAACAGATCCGACGATACCCATAAATTTATAATTATTATGTAGTGAAACATTCAAAAATAATTAAAATATGCAAAAATGTACCTTGGGGCAAGTTTGAACAAATTCGACGGGGCACGTTTGAACAGCTCGCGCGAGTGTTCAAACTTGTCCCGCTCGCTTCACTCAGAGAGAGAGAGAGCACTCATTTTGCTTCATTCGAGATAAATATGAGAAACTATAAACGATAAATCAATCGTGGTACCACGTCAGAAGAAACGTATAGTCTTGTTGCGATGAGAAAATTAGTTTGAGAACAGCTGCGACTAATTTTAATATTTCTCAAACAACTGTACTTAATTGCATCAAAAGGAAAAGAGATGAAGAAATGAGTACACTAATTGGATACGCTAAACATCGCCAAATATTTACCAAAGTGCAAGAGGAGAAGCTTACTTCATACATCATTAAATCATCGCAAATATACCTCGGCCTTCTTCCGACAGAAGTAAGGAAGTTCGCGTACAAGTGTGCCAAGTTTTACAATATTCAAAAAAACATGACTGTGTCCTGGAATACTAACAAGATGACAGGAACTGACTGGCTATCTTCATTCATGAAGCGGAATCCCAACTTATCCATGAGAACAACGGAAGCTACATCGCTAGCAAGAGCGCATTCAACAAGCATAATGTAAACAACTTTTTGGAGACAAATTCTGCTCTTCTAGACAAACGCCATTTCACCACTTCTCGTATTTGGAACCTGGATGAGACTGACGGTTCCGAAACTCACTGGCTAAGAGAGGACAGAAACAGGTCGGCACCGTAACGTCTGCCGAAGGAGGAACCCTCGTCACGCTATGTGTAGCAACCAACGCTCTTCTTCCCGACCCATTGCACTCAGCGGCTGCAACCACTCGACGTGGGAGTTTACGGTCTTTTCAAGAAATACCTCAATCGATTCCAAACCACATGGCAGCAGTCACATCCAGGCAAAACGATAAGCATCCATGATTTGCCTGGAATTTCAAAGGATGCATTGCCCTTAGCAGTGAGTCGTTCGAAGATTATGGCCGGTTTCAAGAAGACTGGCATTTGACCCAAGAATCCAGATGTGTTTCACGACTTGGCTCCAGCAACTATCACGGACCGACGGAATCCAGATGCCACTGTCGTTGACGGAGAGATGCTGCAGAATGCGGAGAACGTCGATCGATCGATGCTGGAAATTACACTTAATACCTCGCTTAACATAGATGCGTCACTGCTCATCTTCGATGATCCATCACTAGATTTACCAGACAATGAGTTGGTGGACATCAGTGTCAGCAACATCTTGGGAAGTGCGCAAACACCTCTGTCGATGTCAAGACGGCTGAAGAGGAAGATAATTTTTCCCCGAGCAAAGTCACCACCGAAGGCTCCACCAAGAACTGCAGCTTCGAGAGGGGGAAAGCCCGAAAGTCTGCAGTCTTCACCGACACTCCGTTCAAAGAAGATCTCGGGAAGGAGCAACAGGAAAGAGAAAAGCAGGGAAAAAAGCCGCTTCGTAGGGGAAAAAGTAAGAAATTGCTCAACTATTCGAATTAACAAGAAAATGCCAAAACTGAAGTTTGCTTGTTTCAGAACATTAGAAAGCTAGTTCAGTGAAGAGGAAAATTACCAGCGATTCAGATTCCGAGAATACTTATGTATTCAATGTGGTGAACAATTCTCTGCTTCAAATCGAGGGCAGGCTGGGTGCAATGCAGGGCGTGCCGGAAATGGGTCCGCGTGGAATGTTTTGCATGTAAAATATTATGTTCAAACTTGCCCTAGCCAATTTACGAAAAACTGTTCAAAGTAGCCCCGGTCTCCCCTATTTATATAATTCCATCTTTAATCATTCTATTTAGTTCACGTTTAAGTTTTTCTACTTGTTGGTAAGGAATGTTACAACAGGGTACCACTACGGTTCATAATTGTCTTCTAATTTAAAATAAACTGGTTCCATTTTTATTATACCCAACCTCAAACAAATCAGCATGCTGTTTCATTATTTTACTTTGATCAGTTATGTTAGTAATTGCACTGACATTCAACCTTACCAAGTCTAAATATTGTATGCTATCAATACCCAATATTGGTACTAAACTTTCATCTGTAGTTATAGTTATAAATTTTAAATTTTGCAATCTTTCATTTACTCTACCAAGTAATTCACAGGACCCTGTAACTTTCAATCTAATCCTTGCATAATTTCTAACTACTACGTTACTTGGTTGCACTTTACATCTTAAATTTAGGTTATCATAAATATGTTTTGGAATCACATTTATGTGTGTCTCCGTATCTAGTTTACAATACACGCACGGACACGCAAACATGCAGATAAGCATACACATACAGACACACGGACTCGCAGACACAAAGACACTGACACGCACACAAGAACACAGACACAAATGCGCACACAGATGCGCAGATCCACAGAGGTGCAGACACACTGACTCGCAGACACTCAGGTACGCAGACCCACACACACACACACATGCATGCACTCACACACACACGCATGCACCCACACCCACACGCATGCAAACACACTCACGCATGCACACACACTCACGCGCGCACATACACATTATGGCCGATCTCGTCGAAACTGTGAAAAACATAACATTCTATATCTACATATGTGTATGTAAGTTGGAAGGTAAAGTTGAATTCTGGGCCACATTTCAATCATTTACTAAAATATGGCCCACATAAAAAGTATAAACAATGTAGTCCTCTAGGCAAATGTCTATTCAGGTCAACACACAGAAACTCTTCAATGTCTTCATGCACTCATATGTTAGGAATAGCTCATTAACGCATGCCACTTTCATAACCTTTGTCGCAACCAGCTTTCTTCATTTCGTTCAGTCTTGGAAGTGCCAGTCGTTTTTCAAGTGGAGCTTATAATTAATAGTTTCTTTTCGAAGAAGCCTCAATTTGGCTGTAACCATATCCGGTGTCTATAATTTCTGAGAAATGCAACCTTATTTTCAGGTTTGATGGTGATACTTAATACATTAATCTTCTTGGTAACACTCTCTTCATTTGATTTTGGAAAACCTGCTATTTGGTTCTTGATAATGACTCGCTTATCAGCTGACTTTGAGGAACTTGCTGCTGGTTTTTGTTGAAGGTGCGCTCTGGTCCTACTTTTTTGCCACAAGGCTAATTAATGGAAAGTTCTCGGAATCATCTGTATTTTTCGGTTCATCACCTCGAGGATATTTATGAGTTAATGTAAATGGCAAAAGTACTGTATCTGAATTACACTAAGGCTAAAGGGATAAATAAATTCCCATTGATCTGAACCTACTCTTGAAATCAAACATATATATCTTGCAGGTATTGAATCATGTATTGTTCATTTATCTTCATATAAATTTATATGTTTCGACAACAATTAGAGTTATCGTCCTCACTAAATGTTAATACCATTAAAAATTATTTAAGATGTCAAAATAAATTTATAAAATATGAAAATTAAAATTTATTTTAACATCTTAAATAATTCTCAAAGATTGTACATATACTTTAAAGTATACTTCTACACCCATGGCTACAAATTTTAGCTACTTAACAGTTTGGGTAATAAATAGAAGATTTGGTGCCTTATGCTCAGTCGTAGATTAAAGTGGGCCAAGTTCATAAAATTGTGGATTTGCCTTATTAACAATAAAAATATTTACATGTACCTAGATATGTTCGCTTTAAAAGCGAGGTTGCTCCTTCCTGAAACTAATTGTTAAATACTCGGACACCAACTTGTTTTTAAATATGGAATAAACGAGTAAACCATTATACAATAAAGCTACAAGAAAATTTCTACAATAACAAATTTATTACCCAACCTATATTTATTAATTATAAACAGAAATATCTTAATGCTAATGTTAGTAACGTTATAACCTAATGTATAACTAATGTTATTCTGAGTAATTAATGGAATCAGAATACCCTATTCTTGGACACACTGTAGATAACGAAATGCTGCATGCCGGGTCATCGTTTTTGGAAATTGTTGCATAATATTACTTCAGGTTGAAATAAATCTGGATTTGTATGCTTTATAATTCCTAAATGAATAAAGGTCACTTTTGATCAATCGTACTAATACCGTAACATGGATTAACGGTAAAATATTTAATTGCGTAGATGTGTTTAAACGTGTAAAGGTGAAGTTAAAGTAAAAAATAAAAGTAAAGGTAAGTAAATAAAAATAAAAGTGCCTGAAATGAAAAGGTCTCAAACATTGTAAAATAACTTTAAATAAACTCACCATAAAATTTATAGCACTTTTAATAAAAAATATTTAACAGAGCAAAATTAGATGCTTACACCCGCCTTAAAAATATCATCAACAAAGAATCGCTAGAGTAGTCTTTGCGCATGAACATGTCTAGATTGAATGTCCAAACAACTAGATGTGCAACACACGCTGCACGTTAATTGCCTACAAAGAGGTGAATTATTAACAATACGGTAGAAGCTTGTTACACCCCCCCCCCTAAAAATTGGAATCTGAGATTTCAAACACCAATAATAATAAAGGTATTTTATCAAAATCTGATGAAATACATAAAAAACTTTAAGCTAATTAAAATTCAAGCAAAAATGTAAATGGTAATAGCTAAATTCTAAATAAATGCCCAAATAGAACAAAATCTTACCCTAAATGTACGAAGAAGTACGGAAATGCGGTGATGTTGGCCAGGAAAGACCCCTCGCAACACCAAAAACAAACTCCCACAGACACGTCCTGTTAAATAAGTCAAAATCGGTATATCAAAGTCTTTACCAGGTCACGGTGTATAAATGGATTGGATTGTGCACTTTATTCCGAACACATTCATAACCTCACCCAAAAGTACTCCGGTGTCATAATCAGGAAGTCATGGTTAGGATGTGATCTACTGACGAGGTTGACACGATGTGAACCTAAGTACACAAAGCACCGTCAAGTCTAGAACACTGGACAAATCATGAATCATCAAAAGCTAGAATTTTGAAGATAGTTTTTGGGTAACCAAAATAAAGTAATTCGAAACAAAAACAAAGTAATTAAAATGTAAGTAAGAAACGAGAATGTAATAGTCTCAAAAATACTATTGAACAAAAATAATTTCGATTTAATGTGGTTTTAAATTAACATGGAAAATACCTAAAGGTTTATCATGGCCAATCGGTACGTGGTTGGACCTAACATTTCAGTAACTTTTAGAACTAACTTTTGACTATAATTTTTTGTCGCGTCAGATGAGGTAAAATTCTTTTTCCAAACTAGATCGCCGACGTTTAATTTTAATTGACGACGTCGCAAATTGTAAGATTTTGAATTTCGTTCGTAAGCTGCATGTAAATTTTGTTTTACATTCTTAAAAATCGGTGAAAGTTCATTTAAATCTTGAACCAACTGTTCACGATTGTTAAATGATAAATCATCCTCTTTAAAATCTTTTAATCGACCATAAAAATCTCCAGTAATCGGAACGGTTCGACCAAACGCCAAAAAGGAAGGTGAAAATTTAGTAGACTCATGAACAGCGTTACGAATAGCATGGGCAATTTTGTGAATTTTAGCATCCCATTCTTTATGATTATCTTTAATGTAAGCTCTTACTGCAGTACCTACTACTTTATTAACTCTTTCAACAAAATTTACTTGGGGATGGTAACTCGCATTAAACCAAATGGATGGAACTTTGTAAGAACTTAATACGTTTTTAAACGATACACTTTTAAACTGACGGCCGTTGTCAACCATACAAATTTGTGATACAGCGAAAACTAGAAACACATAATTTTCAATATATTGGCAAATGCCTTTAGCAGTAGCACTGCGCATTGGGTCAATCAGAGTAAATTTGGTAAACCAATTGCAAACAACGAATAAAACAGTATTACCATTATTCGATCTGAGAAAAGGACCTACTAAATCGATTGAAATGCATTGAAAAGGAAAAGAAACATTCTTCTCTTTACCCATAAAACCATAATGATTTAAATTGTGAAGATTTACTTTCATTACAAATATTACAATTTCGAATGTATTTGGAAATGTCTGATTTCATTTTTGGCAAATAATAAAATTCTTTAATTTTCGTAAAAGTTTTAAAAACACCAAAATGTTCTGATGTTGGATCATGTGAAATTTTTGCAAAATATTTTCCGTACAGATTTAGGAACAACTAATTTCCATTCCATTAAATTGGATTCAATATTTAACCAATTTGAAATCAATTTGTAAAGTTTATCGTTTTCAATTCTCCAATCGGGAAATAATTCAGAATTTTTTGAAACGTTAATTAACATCTTCTTATACCAATCGTCTAGATCTACAGCTTAAAATTCTAGAGTTAACTTCTAATGGCGCTCTTCAAAGTGCGCCAGGAACAACATTTAATTTACCTTTCTTATGAATGACCTCAAAATAAAATTGTTGTAGTTTAACACTCTATCGAGCTAATCGACCTGAAGGATATTTTAAACTATTGAGCCAAATCAGTGAATAATAATAATCATGTACTTGAAAATGGTATACCTCAGGGCTCTGTGCTGAGCGTCACACTCTTTGCCGTAGCTGTAAATGAATTGGCAAGGGCGGTAAATCCACGAGTCGGTCAATGTTTATGTGGACGACTTATCTTTATGTTGCTACCATTCATAATAGCTAGGAATCTCAGAACGCTGTGGATGCTATTTCACAATATGGCTTGTGAAGAGGTTTCAGTTCTCACAGAAAAAACAGTTGGCGTCCACTTTGTCGTTTACGTAGACCTCATGATCCACGTTAACACTGTATGGTCAAGCTATCGATTGCCGTCCTCAGGTAAAGTTTCTTGGCTGATTTTGACAGCAACTATCTTGGTTTGCCCACATTAAATATCTCGTGTCTAGATGCCGACAACCGCTCAATGTTATGAAGTGCTTATCGGTCTGAATGTGCAAATAGAAAGCTTTACTGATGTTGTATAACGCTCGTATTATCAAGCTCGACTACGGTTGTATAGTCTACTCATCAGCAAGAAAAAGCTTACTCAAAAAATTAGATGTGATTCAGCATGTAGGGATACGTTACGCCACCGGGTCCTTTCGGACGAGTCCTACGTCGAGTATGTGCGTTGAATCTGGTATTTATCCGCTATATCTACGTCGTGACCGTTTTATGTTGTCATACATTGCAGCCATCCGTGCACAACCCCTTCATCCAAATTATTCCACCATATTGTCTGCAAATCTGCTACAAGACCAATGGTTATACGTGCTAGAGACCATATGAACTCAGAAGAATATGTAATTCCACAAGTTTATGTACGTGCTGCCACGTCATCACTTCCTCGACATCGCTGGCAGCAAACATGGAATGTAATCGATGATAATCACCTTCGAAGAGTGAAAGATTCTGTGATCAATTGGAAAATGCCAACTGACCTAACCAGAAATCAGTTGTGATGACCAGGATCCGCATAGGACATACACGGATAACATCATTTACTTACAGCCGCAGAACCACCGATGTGCTGTAACTTCGACTTACTGTGCACATCCTAGTAGATTGCCCACATTACGGATATTATAGGTCAGAATGCCGGATAGCTGACGACTTGCGAGAAGTCCTTACCAACGAACCTTCACAAATACGACAAATAATTAAGTACCTGAAAAGAGTGCACTTATACTGGAAGACATAATACGATGTTTTTTTTGTTTTATATTTGTGTTTTCAAACAGCGTAACTACTTACACATTACGTGTATACATAAGTGTACGAGTTATTTCAATTTGCTTTATGTACGGACGTATTTGTACTCTATAGATACCTTGTCTGTAGTTCTTAACCAATGTCATAAAATAGTGTCGTTGTTGAGTGCCAACTTACTCTAGATTAGAATCCGGTTTAGGTAAAAAAAAAGAGGAAAGAAGGAGCTAATAACCAAAGATGTTGATGCTCCATAAAATGGATAAAAAAAAAAAAATAATAATAATAATAATAATATCCTTTATTGCCCAACAGCAAAAGCCAATTACAGAGCAAACTATATAATATTGTACATATACAAAGATTTATATAAATATAAACGTGTCCCAGATAACATTTTCAGCATGGGGATCTCGCTTATTATAAAAGATACAGATTTGGTTAAATTAGATGAATTACTCCTAAGGATTAATGAAATTATAGGACACTCTCCAATTTCCAAATTTCCATGTATTTTAAGACTTATGGCAAGAAAAAGAAAAATGTCAAATTTCTTTTTCTTGTAATATCTTTGTTATATTAGACATATAAATTTTATTTGCACTTTCTTAAGATATTTTTATGCAGAATTTAAATATCAATTTGGATTTTTATTTGCACTTTCTATTTTTTAGTTTCAACCCCTAAATTAAATTTTTCTTATGGAACGACAAGTCGGCTTTGAAATAATTGACCGTGTTTTTTTATCCTCTTTACAATGATATAGCACATGTACTATCTATTTTTAAAAACAGCATAGAAAATTAAAAAAAATGTATTTTATTAAAGACTCTAATACTACCAAATGATGCAAAAACAGCTTCACGAAGATCTTCGGCATTCTCAAATGTTTGCACGTACACTCGATTTTTTACGTAGCCCCAAAGGAATAAGTCCAAGGGCGTTAAGTCTGGAGATCTGGGTGGCCATAAAATCGGCCCTCGATTACCAATCCATGAATTTGGAAACCGATTATTAAGATATTCGCTGATGATGTTTGAATTGTGGGGTGGGGCGCCATCTTGTTCGAAGCAAATATTAATATTCTCAATCGGTGGTAAATGATCAAGTTTATTTTCTAAATTAGTTAGTAGTAAATTCAAATACCTTTCACTATTTAATGTTTCGTTAAAAAATATGGGCCCAATAAGTTTAGCGCCTAAAATGCCACACCAGACGTTAAAACCAAATCTCACTTGATGCCGACTTTCCTTAACAACGTGAGGATTTTCACGGTCCCAAAAGTGAACATTGTGTCGATTGAAAAGACCATTATTTGTAAATCTGCTTTCGTCAGACCACAAAATCGTAGCTGGAAAATAATCGTTATTCTCACATTGATTAACATACCATTGGCAAAATTGTAATCTTCTCCCCTGAT
Source organism: Vesta saturnalis (assembly GCA_036346205.1). Lineage (NCBI taxonomy): Eukaryota > Metazoa > Arthropoda > Insecta > Coleoptera > Lampyridae > Vesta > Vesta saturnalis. The sequence goes on along the minus strand of JARFJB010000627.1, from coordinate 1,064,432 downwards.
CTCCATCTCTAAGTCCCTGCAGAATGGTGTACTTATACGGATGATACCTGTGACGTTTTAAAATTCTTTGTCATGTAGTTTTCGAAATACCAGTGTTTTGTTCAATTTCTCTAACAGATGTTGAAGGATTTTCAATAACTAATTGTAATACATTTAGTTCTGCATCTTCATTCCGTAATTTCGGATTTCTAGTAGGTTTTGAAAATGAACCATATTCTTTTAAATTAATTACCAAATTTCTGTACGTACGAGCACTTGGGCTGCCTTCTTTCAGGATACAGCCTCAAGTACATCCGTTCAGCTTCTAAACTGTTTTTATGAGACAAGATGTAACAACAACAATGACACAAAAATATTCTGGAATGAATAATTTTTAAGTGACATTAAATTGTTAGAGTCTTTAATAAAATACACTTTTTAAAATTTTCTTTGTTGTTTTTAAAAATAGATAGTACATGTGCTATATCATTGTAAAGAGGATAAAAAACACGATCAATTATTTCAAAGTCGACTTGTCGTTCCATAAGAAAAATTTAATTTAGGGGTTGAAACTAAAAAATAGAAAGTGCAAATAAAAATCCAAATTGATATTTAAATTCTGCATAAAAAATATCTTAAGAAAGTGCAAATAAAATTTATATGTCTAATATAACAAAAAAGATATTACATGAAAAAGAAATTTGACATTTTTCTTTTTCTTGCCATAAGTCTTAAAATACATGGAAATTTGGAAATTGGAGAGTGTCCTATTTCACTAATCCTTAGGAGTAATTCATCTAATTTAACCAAATCTGTATCTTTTATAATAAGCGAGATCCCCATGCTGGAAATGTTATCTGGGACACGTTGTACAACCAACCCATCAACGTGAGTAGTAACTAATTATGTTACTAATGATAATAATAATATATAATAACAATAAAAAATAATATATATATATATATATATATATATATATATATATATATATATATAATAACAATAATGATAACAGAGTTAAATGACTGTAAACACTAAAAACAAAAATGATCTACAAAAGAACACATAGTTGACAATAGGACAGTCCCTTGAACACATTTAAGCACTATTACTGTAGTTAACATAACAGTCAATTGTAGAAGTTAATGAAGAGCAATATATATCACAATTAGAATATATCTCATTGTACAATTGACACATTTTAACCACTGGTGACTTTAAAAGTAAATTAGATTTGGCAAAAGGAACATGAAATGTACATCTTTGTCTTGTTTCTAACCTAGGAATATGAAAACAAATGTTGGCAAGGATAGAAGCACAATCAATATAATTATGTATATCATTTTGTATAAAAATGACAAAGTTATGTTATTCCTTCTAGTCTCTAAAGACTACATATCAAAGGTGTTAAGCAACATTGTATTTGAACAACCTTTCTCAGGATAAGCACTAAACATCTTAAAGCACAAATACTTCAGGAATTTGCGTTGAATATTCTCAATTAAAACTTTGTAGCGGCCATAACGAGGTGACCACACTAATGCACAATATTCAAGCCTAGACCTCACAAAGGCATAAAACAATATCTTAATCGTACGGATACTCGTAAATTGTTTAGATTGACGTATTACGAACCCTAATAATTTGTTGGCTGATTGAAACGATTTCCATCATGTGCTGATTAAAAGATAATTCGATATCAAAATGTACACCCAGGTCTTACATACCTGCACAACGGTCGATTGTCATTGAATTCATTTCATATACAAAATGTATAGGATTGCGCTTTCTAGAAAACGATAAAACTCTACATTTACTAATATTAAGTTTAAGCCTATTATAACTGCACCAATTAAAAAGAGCTGAAATATTACGCTGCAACGCAACGCAGTCCTTCAGCTTAGTGACAGATGCAAAAATTTTGACGTCATCGGCAAACATTAAAGTTTTACATTTTTTCAGCGAGGTCATTTATAAATAATACGAAAAGCAAAGGACTTAAATGTGAACCTTGCGGTACGCCGGACTTTGCTACATATGGAGGTGATGCATAACCATTGCATACTACTATTTGATTCCAATTACCTAGGTAAGATTTAAAAAGCCAACCAATAATCTACTGAACCCATAACTTTCTAACTTAGCCAATAATAGATCGTGATCAATACAATCGAAAGCTTTAGATAAGTCAGTATAAATCACATCCACCTGCTTTTGAATGTCTAGATTTGCTGCGATAAATTGAGAGATAGAACAAAGGTTTGTGCAGGTGGAACGTTTTCTAACAAAACCATGCTGATATGGTGATATGTATGGTTCTACAGATCTGTAAATGTGACTATACAGAACCAGTTCAAATAATTTAGAAAAATTGGAAAGAACTGCAACCGGTCGATAATTGCGTATATCAGCGGGATCCTTAGATTTTAGTACGGGACAGATTTTCGTGATTTTCCAATTATCAGGAAACGTTGCCGTTTTTAAGCGTAGATTAAAGATTGCTAAAAGTGGCTGCATAAATATGTCTGAGCAATACTTGATAAGATAGCTCGGAACTTGATCGAAACCAGCTGTTGGTTTATTTTTTAGTTTAGAGATAGCCAACCTAATATCATTCTCTGATATATTTGAAATATTAATATTTAAAAAAGTCAAGATTTGAGGATGCATGACGTTCACGTCCTGCATCGTCAAATCCGATACACGTTTAATTCATGGGCAAAAGCATTTACTATATTTTGTGGGTTATCCAATACATTGTTGTCTTTATATAACTTCCCTGGTATTCTAGAAGAACCTTTTCGAGCTCTAACAAACGACCAAAAGGTCTTACTATTGCAAGTGATAGAATCTTCGACTGTTCTAACATACTCATTGTAGGCAGTGTTGATTTGTTGTTTAATTAACGATCGCAATTCCTTAAATTTGATGAAACTATACCTGCATCCGAGATTCTTGTATTTATGGTAGAATCTGCTTTTCGTTCTAATGTTCGATATAATTTCTTTATCAAACCATGCAGGATACTTTTGGTTAGTTCTAAAATTCCGGTAACAGGGTACATGTGCATTAAACGTTTCATATAAAATGTAATAAAACTTATCACACGCATCGTTTACATTAATACATTCAGTTACCTTGGACCAGTTAATTGTTGCTAAAGCGTTATAAAGATCCGGAAAATTTGCTTTATTAAAGTTATATCTTTTGCTACTAAAATGAGATGGAGAAAAATTGACTGACGATCGTACAGATAAATTAAAGGAAAACACTAACGCTGGATGATACATGTCTTCCTTTAATAAAGGATTATTTTCCTTATCGACAGTAACACTAATACTAGCAAAAATAAGATCGAGTAGTTTATCCTGATTATTTAAAACATAATTGAACTGTTTTAAATTCATAACATCCGCAAAATTAGTGACAGTAGCATATAAACAATCTGACAATTTATTTTCACAAAATGTAGGAATGTTAAAATCACCTATTAATAAAATATTCTTAACATTTGGGTAGTTTTGTAAAAAGTAATCAAATAACACTTCAAGTTCAAAAGTATACGATGTACGGGGAATATATACCACGAATACATACAAACTACATGCGCTCAAAGTACATCTGCATGCAATAACATCAAAGGCGGTAACAAATTTTCTCAACTCGTTAGATCTAACTTTTCAGTCATAATATTTTTTTTAACCGCGACTAGAACTCCACCACCACGCTTAGTCTTAGTTATTTCAAAATTACGATCCTTTCTGAAGACACTATAAATGTCATTAGAAAAATACTCAGAAGATGATATATCATTAGACAACCACGTTTCGGTTAGTGCGATAATATCGTATTCGCAATCACTTACATTTACATTGAACTGGGACACCTTACCACGCATGCTACGAACGTTTTGATAGTAACAAATTAAACTTTTGCTTCTTGAGTTACTTAGTTTATTAGAATTTTGATCAGCAATTACTTTAAAATGTGTGCCTTCAATATAAGGTCTAAACTTTTGAATTCCAAAAATAGCAGCTAGTAATTCACGTTCAGTAATAGAATAATTTTGCTCGGCTTTATTTAAAGTACGAGCGAGAACCGTAAGCAATAAGTTTTTCATCGTCTCCCTCACCTTGAGTTAAAACACAGCCAATACCACAATTGGAGGCATCGCATTGTACATAAAATGTTTTTGAAAAATCCGGACTCGCTAAGATAGGAGCCTCTACTAATAAAAATTTAATTTTTAAAAATTGATCATTAGCTTCGTTGTTCCATGAAAATTTTTGAGATTTCTTTATTCCTTTACGTAAATTGTTAATTGGAGCTAAAGCTGTGGAAAAATCGTTAATAAATCGCCTGTACCATGAGCACATTCCGATAAATCGTTTAACTTCTGTAAAAGTTTTTGGTTGAGGAAATTTTAAAATCGCATCCACTTTTGATGGATTGGTATGAAGACCATTTTGATCATAACAAAACCCAAATATGATAATAGTGGTTTACAAAATTCACATTTATTTAAATTATTATTTAATTTAGCATCGTTAAGCCTTTTTAAAAACTTATTTTAAAATAGAAATATGTTATTTAAATGTAGTTGAAAATATAATGTCATCTAAATGACAAAAACCGAATGTGATAAATCATGACCCAAAATGGAGTCCATAAATATTTGTAACGTACTGGGTACCTTGGTAAGTCCCATTGGCACAACGGTATATTCAAATAAACCTCTACGTGGAACATTAAAAGCAGTGTTTCACAACTTTCGGGGTCTAAAGGAATTTGCCAAAAAGCTTTCTTTAAATCTATTGAAGTTAAATACCTAGCATGTCTTAATTTATCCAAAATGTCGTTTAAAAATGGTAATGGATAAGCATCTTTCTTAGTAACTGAATTTAATTTTTTTGCGTCAAAGCAGACTCTAAACTCGCTTGATTTCTTTCGAACTAAAACCATTGGAGAATTCCAAGGGGAAGAACTGGATTTAATAATTCCTTAATCTAACATTTCGTCAATTTCTTTATTTGCATGTTCCAATATAGCGGGAGATAAAGGATATCTTTGTTTAATTGGTATGGCATCACCAGTATTAATAGTATGAAAAATTTTATTGGTTTTACCCAATTTTGAATTTGCTAAAGTTTTGAAAAGGTCCATAACTTGATTCAATTCAGTAATTTGATCGGTATTAAGATCGTCGATACTTTTAATCATTGAAAAACTGTTTCTACAGAACTTGCAACAAAAGAATTTCCACCAAAATCAGCTTTAATTTCAAATAATTGACAAAAGTCCATTCCCAAAGTAAGTGCAGTGGTAATAGTTTCAGAAAAATAACTGAAATTGTTTTTGTAATATTATTAATAGTCAGAGATAAGTCAATACTTCCCAAAATAGATTGTAAAGAACCATCGGCAATAATGAATAATGAAAAATCATATTTGTCAATTCAAAACATTGCAGGTTTACCTAGGATTGTAACAGTGGCTCCACTGTCAAAGCGACAAAATTTTCGTTAAAAATTTTTACATTAATAAAAGGTCTATTATCATTTCTTTTTTCAACAAATTTTTGGAGTTCCATAAAATTTATTTACTGTAATCAACCATTCTTTCCAAACATGTTTGTCACTCTCTGTAAAATTGTTAGGAACATGTCGACTAACAGAACACTTCCCAATTAAAAGTTATTTGAAAAATTGCACTTTGGGCAATTAGTAAAAGTCACGTCGGAATGATCACATTTGTAACAAAAGGTAATATTATCATCACTCTCACAGGTGTGATAGGTATGCCCTAATTGTTTACATTTAAAACAAGTTGTCGTTGGTTTAGCCGTATTGATTTTTGAATTTTTAAGAGTTGAATTCGAAATTTTCCGTTTAGCACCAGTAAAATTAATTTTAGGTTTATTGTTTTGATTCGAAGTAAAAGACTCTGATTTGCTTTCAGGTTGTTTTTGAAAATCTGAATTTGAATTGTATTTAAATTTAGAGTTATGTAATTTAATTTGTTGCAATCTTTTACATAATTCAACAAGATGAAAGATATTGATAAGATTGACAAGAGCCAATTGTGTTGCATACCAAGGCTGTAAATTTTTCATAATAATTTTAAGTTGCTCAACCTCAGTTGGAGGAACGGTTAATTGAGAAAATAAATTAATCATTTCAGAAATAAAGATGGTTGTAATTTCATCAAAAGTCTGTTTCCTGTTTTTAATTTCATTTAACAACTTAGGGTAAAGTCACTTTTTAATTTAATAAGTTTATCCCAAGAATTTATTTGAGACCTAACGGCTCTAAACCACGTCAAACCCGTTCCAGAAAATAGATCAATTCCGGATGATAACATATCTGTCTTTGAAATATTATGTGCAAGCATTGATTCTTAACACCTTTGTATAAATGAGAAAACTTCTTTTTCACTACCATTAAATTTTAGATTTAATTTGTAAACAGGAATAGAATTTCTAGAAATATTTAAATTTTAATTAAATTTGAAAAATCTTCAGTTGGTATATTTACTGAAGTATTAATGTTCATTATTTGCCATCGAAATGTTAGAATTATCAAGATATTGTGAGTCATTACTTAACTCTAAAGTATCATTAATTGATTCAATTAATTCAAAATTATCATCACACAGCGAAAGTAATTTATCACGTAGAAGTACATGTTCATCGACAAACACCGTATAATTTAATCGCTTCAAAATATGTAAAAGACGAGTATGTAGTTTGAGATATTCACTTTTCGTTGGATTAATTTTGTACATATTTATCAATGACTGAATATGAGTAATTTTTCTTTTAACAAGCTAGTTCTTCATTTTGATTATTTCAACTTTTGTATAAGAATCAAATAATTTTGAATCGACCTTTTCCAAATTCAGTTTACTTCGTAATAATTTGCGCTTTTCATCAACCGATAAATTTTCCGGTCTGTCAATTTTATGGTATCTCAGTTTCATAAATAACTCATCACTTCTAAGAGCATCTACTACATAATTCGACATAGTGATATATGGCATACAAATAAGGCACAAAATACAATCGTATCGTAAATACAAAATATTACAATACTTTAAACAGTTGTCATTAATATTCGGAATTGCAACAAACATAAGCGAAGATATCCGGCATTAATAATTGCAAATCGATGTCCCACGCTCGGACGAGTGTACATATCATTTAAAGTTCTATACGTATACTTCTACACCCATGGCTACAAATTTTAGCTACTTAACAGTTTGGGTAATAAAAAGATTTTGTATGCTCATTATTAAACATCATAAAATTATTGATTTGCCTTATTAACCAAGATATGTTCGCTTTAAAATAGGGGTTGTTTCTTCCTGAAACTAATTGTTAAATAATCGGACGCCAACTTGTTTTTAAATATGGAATAAACAAGTAAACCATTATACAATAAAGTGAAACGAAAATTTCTACAATAACAAATTTATTACACAACCTATATTTAATTATAAACAGAAATATCTTAATGCTAATGTTAGTAACGTTATAATCTATAATTCCGAAATGAATAAATCTCACTCTTGATCAATCGTACTAATACTGTAACTTAGATTAACGGTAAAATATTTAATTGCGTAGATGTGTTTAAACGTGTAAAGATGAAGTTAAAGTAAAGGTGAAGTAAATAAAAATAAAAGTACCTGAAATGCAAACGTCTCAAACATTGTAAAATAACTTTAAATAAACCCACCATAAAATTTATAGCACTTAAAAAAATCAGCACTTAAAAATATCATCAACAGAGAATCACTAGAGTAGTCTTTGCGCATGAACATGTCTAGATTGAATGTCCAAACAAAATGTGTACGAGTTCTAATTAAATGCATGTTTTTATGCAACTAGATATGCAACACACGCTGCACGAAATGCACGTTAATTGCCTACACAGAGATAAATTATTAACAACACGTTCGAAGTTTGTTACAAGATAAATTAACATTTATTCAGGACGATAGCTGTAATTGTTATCGAAACACAACCTTATATAAAGATAAATTAAAAAATACATGATTTAAGACTTAAAAGATAAGTATTTTAATTATGTGCGATAATCGTGAAAGTTTACATTTTCGTATTCATTGCTTGGCGCCAAACTTTGTTAAACATCAGTCCAAATAGCTCTTTTTTAAGGTGCGTACTGCATTGGGATTATTTTTTCTATATTTCAATAATCCAACGTCCCAATGGTATTCAACGGATTGTAAAGTTGCTTTATCAAGAGGCTGCAATTCGTGAGTTGTATTGACGGTAAGTAAAAAAAGGGAGATATTGTACTTCTTTGCGGCTTCCACCATTAAATAAATGCTTAAAAAATTTGACCATGGTCGTTCAAATTCTGTATATTATATTGTAACAGGTGACGAAACATGGATATATTCATATGAACCTCAAAATAAACAATGAATGTTGCAAGCTTCGCACTGAAGGACCGAGGAACAGTTACTGCAGATTGGTATACTTCAATTTGTATCCCCCAGGTGATCGGTGAAATTAGAAAAAAACAATATAAACAAGCGAATTATTCTGAATCACGACAATGTAAGTGCGTACACAGCACGACAAACTACAGAATTTTTGACTAGTCAAAATATACTGTGACACGGAAATTGCAACACCAAGAAGGAGTAGGAATTTTTTGACCAAACTTAACAGAAACGTTTAACTACTAAAAGATAGCAATTGATTAAAATTTCAAACAAAGGAACCAAATTACACACATAATTTTTATTAATAATGGGTTGCCTCCCCCCCTGTTGGTTACACACTCCGCCACTCGTCGTGGCATCGATTCTAGCACATGGTCGATGCCCTCTTGAGGTATTGTGTCCCAAGTAACCTGTAATTCGTGCTGTAGAGCTTGCAGTGTCTGTGGGGGATGCTGCAAGATCTCAGTCTTCCCCCCCTAATGTCCCAAACATGCTCGATGGGCAAACGGTCGACAGATCTGGGTGGAAATGGCAAGAGATTAACATCATCCTCTGCATGTTGGTCCAAACAACATCCTGCAATATGGGGACGCGCATTACCCTGCTACAAAAGTGGGTCTTCCAACTGCTGAACAAATGGAAGGATATGGGTTTGTACCACCTCATTCACTATCGTTGGGCGTTCATATTGCCTCGGATGAATACCAAACGAGACCTACTCCCATAAGTTATAGCACCCCATACCATAATCCCTACTGTTTGGTGCACATGCCTCACAACAGAAAATTCAACATTTCGACATTCCGCACGTTTTCGGCTGACCCTCATGCATCCCCAAACAGAATCGAGATTCATCAGTAAACACCACCCTATGCCACTCTTGGTTCCAGTGCAGTCGCATCCTACACCACTCCAAACGTTGTCGTCGATGTTGAGCCGTTAGTGGTAACACACGATGTGGCGGATAGGATTGTAAGCCGAGAGCTTTGATTCTGCGGTAAACCGTTCGAAGGGTTACACGGCGACCTTTGTTAGCTAACCATTGATCTGGTACTTGAGAATCGATCTCTTCTTGCCATAAGTTGAAGATGGCGGTCCTGCATCTCATTTGTTCTTCTTCGCCCCCCGGTTCCTCTTTTGCGGCGTGCCTGACTCCCTAGTCCATGCCTGATAGCAGCGCATGATGGTGATTTGGTTCCGGTTAAGGCGATTTGCGATTTCTTTAAACAAAAAACCACCTTCGCGCAAACCAACAATACGACCTCTATTGAATTCGCTTAATTGGCGGTAATTTCCACGTTGGCACACCTCTAGGTATAATCACACCCTCAAAGCAAACAATCACAAGCGAAAACAATAAAGAACTGAACACAATCTCGCACAATATACACCTGACAAAATTGTTCGAAAAAACTGAACGAACTGTCAGATAAGCCATTACCACTTGATCCGTATGAATGAAATTTTAATCATTTCTACCTTTTAGTAGTTAAACGTCTCTGTCTATTTTGGTTAAAAAATTCCTACTCCTTCTTGATGTTGCAATTTCCATGTCACTGAGTATATCAAATTAATGACTCAGTGGCCATATTCGCTTGATCTGTGTCTTCTAATAACTTTTTTTTTGTTCAAAAGCATCAAAAATAAAATGTGTGGTAAGTGTTTTTCATCACCTGAAGAGGCCGTTGAAGCTTTTAAAGTACTTGCTTTGGAGGTGCCTCGCTCAGAGGTAAAAATGTTTTGAAGATTGTTTTTACCGAATGCACAAGTGTATAGATCTTAAAGAAGAATATTTTCAAAAGCAATAAAATTGTTTACGTAACATGTGTGCATTTTTGTAATTTTCCACAAATTTTAGCAGTGACCCTCGTAACAACTCTTGATTCAAGATCCAATTCTTGTACGCAGGTGAAAGCAAAGATTTTACTATGGGTTCTTAAAGTGTTACTACATATACCGAATTTTGTCTTCTTTAAGCAATTGTGTCGCGTCTTCCATCATTTTCTCCATTCACTTTGCCCTTCCATTCTCACCTGAACGAATTAAAATATAACCGTACAAAGTATAAAAAGTTGTCTGAGATATGCCCATTGCGAATTTGTAGTCATATTTCTGCCTTTGCACATTTTTATTTGGAGGTTATAGATATTTACGATATAAGTGCGGTAAGAACATTATTAATATACGCATGTGAAAATTGCCTAACGAGTGCGTCAGCACGAGTTGGGCAATCACATAAGTATATTAATAATGTGTTACCCGCACGAATATTGTACAATATTTTATCTACAACTGTCATGTAACAACTCCGAAAATTCGAAAATTATATTGAATAAAATTGTCGGCATATCCTTAAAATTGACTATTTGAGAATACAAGTAACATGTGAGTATTTTGCAACCATAGCAACGGAATTAATAATCAACTTCTGTCAAAGTGTCGTTTAAAATTGTAAAAATTCTGACTTAATATCGCTTAAATAACCATTACAAGTACATATATTATCAATTATAATGTCTTCAATTGAAGATGCTCTTCCACAAGATGAAAATGCAGCAACAGGCGTAATAGAAAATTTAGTACCACAGAAATTCCGCATCATTACCACACTAGTGCGGTAATGATTTCAATACCGCACTAGTGCGGTAATATACGTCATTACAAAATTTAAATTAGTGTCAAATCAGTGTCATTACATGACAGTTGTAGATAAAGTTTATTAAAATATCTAGTGTGGAACAACACACGACCTTTCAACCCACAAAATGAAAATTAAAAGAAATGAAATAACTTTTAATTTTTTTTTGATAATTACAAAATCACAAAATTGTTTCAACATCTTTAACAATTTTAATAGATAATATTACTATTGACGAAAATAACTGTAAGTGTTATCGAAACATTTAAATTGTATAACTTTAATATACAAATACACCATTAAAAAAACCGAAAAAAGATTAGTATATTAAGAAACGAGGTTCATAAGAGACGCTTTTATCGCACGCGTCAAAGTTTAGAAAACGAGCGGCGCGTTTTGTAAACGACAAGTGCGATAAAGCGTGTTGAAACGTGTTTCTTATACTATTTTTTTCTATTTTGCATGAAATTTGAGAATTATTGCATTTTAATCAAATATCAATATTGCAAAGTTGTCAATTTTGTTACTTTTACCTTTATGTTGGTAAACTGCTAATTTGAAGTTCTCGATTCAAAATTTGAAGTTTTTATTCGTATTTAACAACTAATGTGTTAGGTTATGTTAAGTGTTTACATTGACATTTGTGAAATTTTGACAGTGTTACCAATCCCACAATAATACAGTTTGCGTATCGTAATGAGACACATTTCGATTCGCAAATCACGTTACTCGCTTATCGTAATAAAAGCATTCTAAACGCAAAACAGAATAGAAAAAAGTATCTTATTAATCATTATTCATATATTGAAAAAAATTGAACCAACACTTAAATTCTACCTTAGGAATTTTTTGCCGCTAAATTATGCGTCGTATCAAAAATTGCGTAGAACACACACACGCACGCACACACACACCACCCACATGCACTTCCACTCGCACTCCCATTCGCACTCACACACTCACACACACACACACACACACACACACACACACACTCACACACACACCCTCACGCGCCCACACACAAACGCATACGCCCGCGCACGCACACACACCCACACACACACCGCGCGCGCAGAGATACCGACACAGACAGACAGACACAGACAGATACAGACTGACACAGACAGGCACACACACGCCCTTTTTTTATTAGTGAATCAAATACGTTCAGCCATGATGATGAAACCTTCTAGATGCAATGCAAACAAGTTTAATTTTACTAAAGTCCTTATTTCAAGATGTTGAAATCAATTTCAAGATGTTGAAATCAATTTCAAGATTCAGGACAAATTCTGACAAACGGATCTTATGCCGGTCCAAGATGTTAAAACCACGTTCAAGATGTAAGGCCAATTTCAAGATGCTGAGCTGATGTTGAAACCGGTTTCAAGATGTTGAATTCTCCCAGAAGGACCTCTTCTTTTAAAGGTGTTGAAACCACCTTCGAGATGCAAGACCCTAGCTGTTGGAACAACATGATGACATAAGATTGACTATTTTGCCAAAAGGACCTAGGTCATTGATTAAGTTATTAGGGGAACATAGCCAACCATAATGGTAAGACGAGTATTCTACCCCCTCTTTTTTCTAAACAGTGGGGTCTTCACACCTTTCTCAGAGTCAGTAGGCCACCTAATTATAACCTTAAAATAAACTTTCAATATCAGTGCGTACATATCTAATGCCCGTAGTTTATAGTATAAGTATTTATATCAGAAAAAAATCGCAATTTTTTTTCTTATCAATGTTACTCTAAACATTTTTTTGAAATAATTATTTTCAACTCTTTTATGGGAGGAGTTGATTCACAAGACATGTTAGTCCCGCTTTATAAAATAACTTTTGGAGTGAAGAGGTACTATTTACGAATATTCTTCAATATAATTGACATGTGTATTGTCAATGCTTGGCTACTATATCGACGACATATGAGCCAGAGAAATAGAAATTTTAACCTCTTATTGTGTTTAGGTCAGAAGTGGCCTATGGTCCCATCAATGCAGGTAATGAACATAACTGCAAATAAGGCAGACCATCATCAAAGCCATTCTCTCCACTACCAACATCACGTCCTAGCAAAAGTTCCACTTCCAGTCGACGACATGTATTACGACAGACTTGGGCACTGGCCGGACCATAACGAACCCAAGCAAAGATGTAGTTTGTATTCAAACTTACTCAAGAGTGGAATGTCAAAAGTGTGAAATGGCTCTATGTTTAACGAAATATGACATTTGTTTCAAGGCATTTCATGCTAAATAACCTAATACTTACGTGTTTTATGTAACCACTCATAGTGAGGAGGCGCTAAACAGAGGACAGAATAGGATGTGTGCCGATGCGTGACGTCACATATGGTTTAAATATCACTTTCAATGTCAAACTTCTAGAGCGCTGGTGGTATAGAGGTAGGAATCGTCTTCCACGCTGTTGGTGCGGGTTCGAATCCCGTCCCATGCAATTTTTTTTTGGGTTACTGTAGTTTTGTTTATCTAATCTACTTTTGTTAGGTTACAGTAGTTTTGTTTATCTAATCTAATTATGTTAGGTTATAGTAATTTTGTTTATCCGTAGGAGCGTTGAATGAATGACATAACAAGTACTCAATGGTAGGAGCAATGATGACGTCACATATTGTGACGTCACACATCCTATTCTGTCCTCTGTTTAGCGCCTCCTCTCATAGTGTAACAATTTATGGTGCTGAATTTGCGACTAAAAATGAAACTTTCTGCGCATGACGTCACGCACGGAGTAAAACATTGCACTTGGTGCTATCACAGTATTATTTCAAAAGTTACGTTGATTTGGTGGTGTTTATCAGTATTTAATCTGTTATCAATATGCCGGCGTGTGCTGTATCTAAGTGCAGTAATTACTCCAGGAAGTGATGTAAAATACTTTAGGTTTCCTAAAGACGACCATTTATCCAAATGTTGGATAACTGCTTGCCGGCGGGAAGGCAAAATAAATTTAACTCATGGTAGGTACCTACTTCGTGTTATAAGATTTATAAAATGTAAAAAATGTTATTATTGGATAAATTATTGACATTAATACTAGCAGTTTTAGATTTGAAAAATATATTCAAAATCTGGTTATTATTTAAACCATTATTGTAATTTTAACTTGCATCTGCTCGTTACATTTTGAAGCGACTTGTTATCAAATACCTTTGAGACAACAACTATTATATTACCATTGATTAATAAACTTATTAATCAATGATATTACTATCCAAAAAATACCCGTAACCTTAAGCAAGATGCAATTCCTACCTTAAACCTACCAACCATCAAAGGTAACGAGTTAAAGAGAAAATCAGAGGAAGACAGAATTGATCAAAAAAACGAAATCGGAGAAAGGATGTTAATGATATTTTAAATGCTACTACAGTTTCCATTCACGGTGAAACATGAAATGTTGCATTTAGTGCTGAAACAGATGCATCACTGATGATAAAGTAAGTTGTTGAAAGCACCGTAAACATGCAAGGCTTGTCTCTTAAATAAATGTTATTTTTTGCGGCGATGAAATAATTATAGAAGAACTGAAAAATACTATTCTGAAACTAGAAAGTGCGAACCAGGACTGGCAAAACAAATATGAAGTATTACTGAAGGAAAAATGTTTTAGTCAAAGAAATGTGTGAAATGAGGGAATCAGTAGAACGTTTGAAGTTCCGTAAAGAAACACTGGCCAAAATTTTTACTCCAGGGCAAATAAAGGCTTTAAAGTTTCCCTCAAAGAAAAAATGCAGTGGACTGCAGGACATATCAGCTGTTATATCGCTTAGAAGCGTTAGTCTGAAAGCATACTACTCTTTAAGAAGAATCAATTTTCCCCTTCCTGCACTTTCTACATTAAGAAAATACACCGAAGAAAGCAGCGATATTTCCTTAGTGAATCCAAGCAGCTGTGTTAATGACACATTTGTTTTACGCAGAATTTATTAACCAATGTTGTGAAAAATTTGGAAGTAGATTTTGAAGACCAAGAAGAAAACTGCATTCCCTACTCTTTAATTGAACCTGATTATAATTTTGAACAGCTGGATGTAATAATTTGTCACACCCGTGGGTTTTAAAAAAGTATTAATTTATATTAATATTATTAATACTTTAATTAATAATTAATTATAATGAATGCCATGTGGAACTGGGAATATTTATATTTAAAAATAATTCCGCATCTACCACTAGATTAAGTCTTGTACAGTAATAGCCTATATAGACACCTGTATTGCATGCATTCATGCTCCGCATGTGACGTCATCTCACTACAGTGAGACAGACGCGATATGCACATCAGCACACCATAATTTGTTACACTATGTAATCACTGCATTTTATAATAAAATATAGGAATATTTTTTTAATTTAAATTCATAGTGATCTACTTACTTACATACAAATTCCCCAAGGATGCCGTATGGCATCATAATGTTTAACGCATAGGGAGACATAGTTTTTGCTCTTTGGCATATTTGTTCTTAGATATACAGAGTGTCCCAAAAGTTTGGAAATGCTCAATTATCTCAGTTATTTGTAGCAATCATCCTCTATCCAACAAAAATATTTTGAGTGATGCAGTGTTGCCGCTTCTACTAACAATTAAAAGCAACTTTGATAATTCAAACGGAACACCATGATATTATTTAATTTAATGCCGAATAAATTAAACATCTTATATATAAGTCCTATCCTATCTTCAACCATTTACGAAATATTGACAGACCATTTTCACACTTTCAGGCTGTAAATCTAAATAAGATCAAGAAAAACGGTTTGCACATTCCTATCTTAGTTTTTCATAAGCTATCGAGTGACAAATACAAAAACATCTAATCTTCTAAGGAATTTATTGAAAAATTGTTTAATAAAAATAATAAAATAGATGATATCCACCTGTTACACAGTTTCATAATTTTTGTAAACAATTTTTCAATAAATTCCTTGCTAGATGAGATGTTTTTGTATTTGTCAATTGGTGGCTTATGAAAAATTAAGATAGGAATGTGCAAACCATTTTTCTTGATCTCATAAGGTTTAGATTTTACAGCCTGTCAAAGTGTCGAAATGGTCTGACAATTATTTCGTAAATGGGTGAAGACAGTACAGGACTTCATACATAAGATGTATTTAGATTTATTCTGGACATTAAAAAATTGATAATGTACATGGTTTAATTTTTAGTAGAAGCGGCAGTACTGCATCACTGAAAATATTTTTGTTGGAGAAAGCATGGTTGCTAATGTAAACTCCCCAATTTTCCTCTGTTTACAAGTAACTAAGATAATTGAGCATTTCCAAACTTTTGGGACAGGGTGTATATATTGTTAACACACAAATAAGTATTTTTTCTGTTAAAAGATAATAAATTGGGCTGGAAAGGGTTCACAAGGCCTTGTGAGCATCAATCCAAATCAAAATATAAAGTTTTGTACCAAGTATAACCCAACAGCTAGTTGAGGTTATGAATGTGAAATGATGGATATATAGTGTTAAACATTTTATTGAAATAAGAACTAGTTTTATAGCACTACAAGCTCCTATAAATACATAAATATTAAATTTCACTAAAAGCAAAAGTATCACGAGGTATTCACATACACAAAAATACATTGTAAAGTTTGATTACTGTTGCAATTACTAAAGTGAATGCCTTAAGAGTTAATATTGCTATTTATGATGAAAACATTACAGTTATGTGTTATATTGCACTTTGTGACTGTAGATATGTCTACTGACAATTAACAATGGTATCATAAGGGTTAGCATTAACAAATTATAACACATATTTTGAGAAACTAATAAAATGAATTATATTTAAAACCAGGCATTCAAAAATGAAATAATTTTTTGAGCAGCACTAGTTGATATTTAAGATGTACATATAAAAATGAAGCAAGCTAATACAAGGCAATTTTTTTTACATTGCACATTTTTTTTGGTGTTTTTGTAGTTGTATATACGATGAAAATTCAGAAAAATATTCCAACTTCACTCATTAGTTAATACTTAAGAGAAAAACGTTGAAGAATAGTTGATATAGTGTTTGTAAAGATAGCGATGTTTAAAAAACTAAAATCTACATTAAAAATGAAGAAACAGTATCTAGGGTTTAGATTTTTCTTAATTACAATTTTAATTTCAAAAAATAACATTAATTCACTATATTCACTTTATAAGAGCTTCAATTAAATCTGATCAAAAATAGAAATAGACATCTAAATTTAAGAATTTTTTCATTTTTAACTAATTGCTTTAAAGCAAAACTGAGTTATACATTTCTGATAATAAATTGTACACTACAAAGGCACACCTATTACATTCATTAAATTCAATTTAAAATATTTTCTGTATACATACAAGTTTTTATATTTAAAATACATTTTGTATTTTTTAAAGAAATTATGTAGGATGGATGTGAGAGATTAAACCTAATTATTGATCAAAATCAACCACCGGTTTTTGGACATTTGAATAATCAAAAACAAAAAACAATATGCTAAATTTTAAAAATTATAAACGAAAATATACCTTATATTGGGAAGTAAACGAAACTAAGAGATAACAAGAGCAATTAACAATATTTTTCAATTGCTAAACGGGAACTTGATTTACTATTGCATTCTTGTACTTTAATATCACTAACATTTTATGACTAGGTCACCACAAACTTGCTTAATAAAAACATTCTCCTTAAGGCTTCTTTGTACATAGTACGAATAATTTTTAAATGTCCAAAATTTCATTCCCTACTTCAGTTCTTGTACAAAAATACAGTGTAGTAGTATGGTCTCACTAGTATTGGTGTTGGTACATGAATGCAACAGTAACTCAATGGAACATAACCTGAACTATAAAATACAAAACCAATTAAGGTTCAATTAACATTAATTTAAGAATTAACAATAAAGAGAATCAATTAACTAAAACTAATAACAATACGTTATACAACAAATACATTCACACTAATAATTTGCTGTAATAGCAACCACATTCACAATCACCCTATTAAAAAACTGATAAACGTTTTTTTAAGGAAACAATTTAATACCAACTTTTATAATAATGAGAACATTCAAGCATACTTAGTCTTAAAATAAAGTTGGTGTAAAGCTAATTATGACGCTGTTGGAGGTAGATATACTTAAAAATATAGGTGCACACGGATGCACAAAATGCGCAGCAAATATTTATAAAAACAAGTAAAAAGCTTAACTATCTACCATAATGACTATTATTAAGTTAAAAAGAAAACCATTAAACATTTATTGGTGACAATTTAAAGCTATTACTGGCAACTAATGGCACTGCACAAAACTTTGCAAAGATTTGTAGAATTAATATTGTAATAAATTTAGAGCTACCAGGTAATATATATTATATCGCTTCTCTGTTTATTCTGAATTGTTGAAATATTCTGATGCGTTTCCACGGCATATAGGGCATGTTCTATTAGACTGTCAACAAAAAAACATAATTAGTAACAATGCATCTAGAAACATGGAATAAGGAAACTATCTACTATACATATAAACTATCCATTACGTAAACAGTTACGTAATGAAAATTAGTACTGTTACATCAGAATAAAGTACCGTAAATTAATATAGATCTGATGAGTTATTAAGAAAAGCTAAGTAACATTTTCCAGTTAACCCCCCTGCTTCAATTTTACAGGGCGATCAAGTGAATTTGAAATATGCATATTTTTTTACGTATTTTCACTTCGAGTAGACATTAACCTGAAAATAGGTGCATGTTACTTGTTCGACACAACGAATTAGTACACTGTATTTTGACAAATTAGGATATTCCACTGACATATAATTATTGAACTAAACTTTTGCACACCCTGTATGTCATAAAAATTAAAACTCATAATTGTTCCTGATACAATTTGTCACAGAAAAGGGACTCTTAGTTCATCCCTATAGAGCACTCCATTTTTCGAGAGATTTCAAACTTAATTTACACATACATGGAAGCAATATATTACTTAAGTGCAATACATACAGCTAAAACTTAAAATACTGTAAGTATAACAAATTGAACGTGATAATGAACAGCTACAAACACCAAACTATGTGTCACACACATTATTTAAGTAATTGTTCGAAGTGACGTCCTCTAACTTGAATACATTTTCGGGCTCATTTCTTTTTTGTAGAGTAAATCTATCATTGCCCAAATCCCTAAAAGCATTTTCCATCCTCTCTCTTAGCTATTGGACAGTATTAGAGTAGTTATAAAACGTCGTGGCACACGAGATGCGCGGCGCGATTTTCTACAACTTGAAAAACTTAAACGATGTTATAATCGAGAAACTTCGGTAGCAAAAATGCCATCCTAAAAATATACGGCAAATGAATAAATTTAGTAATATCGATTTTTTAAACCTGAATGCATTATTATTAAATGATCATTTGCAACAATTTCAATGTAGGTATGTATTGGATTACTTATTTCATATTTGCATTAAAATAATTTTTTTAGTTAATAAACATAACCTAACCTGTTCAACATCAGCTGTTTTTATCAAGGATTTGCAAAAATGAAGTTCAACGTTTTATAAATTTTAATTACACCCAACAGATTAAACAGAAAATAAGAATAACTTCTGATAAGAGTTTTGGTTCTTAATCTTAGCAATCATCGAATAGGTAAAGTCTTAAAACTCATCGTTGACCACAGGTCTAAATACTTACATTTTTAAGGCGGCTAAGGAGAGACCATAAAATTTTTGTTTGCGCCTTATGAAAAAATGTACAGGCAACCAAATATGCATTACATTATCCGGTTTAAAAAGAACACTGACTCATATTTGTAAGAAAGTAAATGTCCCCTTAGGCCATGGTATACAACAAGACAGGTAAAAATTACGGTAATCCCCTGAACAAAAGCAATAAGCTCTATTAGGGTACCTAGTGAATTTTATTTTCTGAACCTATAAAATAAATTAATACGCAATTATTTCATTTTATTACTAAAAATATATTTAGCTTTCAAAACATATTATAATAATTAAGAAATCACTTTTTAATTTATTTTTGTATTCGCTTTCGCTTCATTCGCAATTGCATTATGATTCGGTGTTTATGTTCACTATTAGAGTAGTAATTGAAACTAATTAGGTATAGATAATGAACTAAAGAATATCACAATTGACGTTTATTTGTTTTTAATTCACGGACATATAAAAGTAAGATTTTGATTTTATTTAATTTAATTTGCATAGTACTGCAGCTTGTGATTCTGTGCAAATACCTGAGTGTTTATTTTCTTAAAATGGCCAAAACTAAATTGGCATTATCTCGCCCAAGAAAAAGTAAAAAACTAATTATGAAAAAATTATCAGAAAAGTAAGTACAATATGGTGTTTATTTAATTTAATCAAGAGATAATTAAAATTTGTTACAGAAGATGGAAAACTTTAGCTCAGTCTAATTTGGTGCAAAACAATGACGCCACTGGCGAAAGGAGGTCTGAAACTAGTTACACAGATATGTCATACAGCTCTCCTCCTGTGCAGCATAGAAGATCATTCTCTTTATCTGATGCAGATTCGCTTGACCATACAGATCCTAAACTTTGCGAAAACATGGTTTTAAATGAAGATCTTGGTATTGATGAGGATTATGTCGAACAGCAACGTTTTGATGCAATGAGTGAGTGCCGTAATACCGAAAATGAAGTAGACAGCTCCTCAATTAGTGAGGAAGATGAGTCTAGTGATCTTGAAGAACTTCTCTGTGTACCTGATGAAACAGCAAAGGAGATATTTACATTGAAGGGCAGGCGAATTGTAAATATATCATATTTTTTCAATCAATTAAAAAGTTTGAGACATAAAGGTAAGAGTTTTGTATTTGTTACTCTATTACATAAAGAAATGTTTACTTTTAGGGTTTGATTGCTCATTTTTTAACATGGATTTAGTTTCTGAGAAAATTGACGGGCTGCACAGTATTTTTACCTTCAAATGTGCTGTTTGTAATATTTTACAGACTATAAAATCTGAAGACTCTAGTGATTCGATAAATTCTAATGTGTCGGCCATTTTAGGTACTGTTTCTTGTGGCATCGGATATAGCCAATTATCTGAATTGTTTGCGGCAATGGAGATTCCAAACATGTCCAATAAAACATATTCAAAGTATCACGATAGGATTGCGTCCGTAGTTGACCATCAAGTTGAAGACATAATGAAACAAGCTGGAGAAGAAGAAGCGCGGTTGGAAAAACAATGTGGTGATGTAAGT
Source organism: Vesta saturnalis (assembly GCA_036346205.1). Taxonomy (NCBI): domain Eukaryota; kingdom Metazoa; phylum Arthropoda; class Insecta; order Coleoptera; family Lampyridae; genus Vesta; species Vesta saturnalis. The sequence continues at coordinate 1,043,071 of JARFJB010000627.1, read as the reverse complement.
GCAGACGGAATACCAATTATATCCGTTATAGTCGATGGAGTATGGAGCAAGCGTTCGTACAGAACCAATTATAATGCCTTATCAGGAGTTGTAAGTATTTTACTAACCTACTTCAGATTATTAAAATTAATTTTATCTCTATATTTAGGGATGTATTATAGACGCAAAAACAAAAAAGATTTTGTATATGGGTCTCAGAAATAAGTATTGCTACGTATGTGAGCGATTGAATACCGTTGAAGACCACAATTGTTACAAAAATTGGAACAGTAGCTCTACATCAATGGAAGCTGATATTATAGTAACAGGGTTTATGAAATCTGTGGAAACACACAATTTAATATACGGAAAAGTAATAGGGGACGGAGATAGCAGTGTTCATCGAAAGTTAATTGAATCAGCACCATATGGACCGATGTTTGTAATTGAAAAAATTGAGTACCGCAATCACATTCTAAGAAACTATCTAAGTAGGCTTGCTGATCTTTCGAAAGATTCAAAGTTTCCTATTGACCTCCGAAAAAAATTAACCAGCAGTGATACTTTGGGCCGATTTAGAAGCGCCGTAACAAAAGCGACTGCATATCGACAAAAAGAACAGGGATCATTTTCTATTCGAGCAAATTCTTTAAAAACCGACATTAAAAATGGACCAAACCATATATTTGGTGATCACGAAGCATGTGACGACTACTTTTGCAAAAAAACTCGAGAAGAAGTAAACTTAGTTCCGACGTTGAAAGCATGCGGTTTATTTAATGTAATTAATGCATTAAATCAGCGGCTTGCAGATAATGCAATAAGCTTATTGTACGATGTTGACACTAATGCAGCTGAGAACTACAATTCGATAGTGGCTAAGTTTGTGGGTGGCAAACGCATCAATTATTCATTGAAGGGTTCATATGAGATGAGATGTAGAGCCGCCGCTATTTCGTATAATTCTGATGGTGATTTTTTACAACCAAAAAGTAATCTTTGGCAAGCTGAAAGAAAAAAGCGCATTACTGCATCATCATTTGGAAGAATTTGCAAGTTACGAAAAACAACATCAACAAATAAAATGGTTTGTACTTTGTTATATTCCAATTTTTCCAGTTCCATCGCTACTAGGTTTGGGTTAGAAAATGAAGAAGTTGCAATTTCGTTATTTGAGAAAAAATTTGGAAAGTCGGTGCAAAGGAGTGGTTTAATTATTGATAATGAAATTCCTTATCTAGCATGTTCTCCGGACGGTTTAATAGGCGATGACGCTTTAATCGAAATTAAAAGCTCCCATAAAAGTGGAAGTCTGACTCCCCTTCAAGCAGTTATTCAGCGTAGAATTGATTATTGTACGCTTAAAAATAGAAAATTATATTTGAAACGTACACACAACTTTTACTACCAAATTCAAGATCTGTTGCATATTACTAATCGAAATTTGTGTTATTTTATAGTTTATACGAAGGGTGGCTTGCATGTTGAAGAAATGAACAGGTAATGTTACCTTACGCTTACAATATGATCTAACTTAATTATTTCAATTTGCAGAGATGACGTATTTTGAGATAAAACATGAAGAATAGATTGTGTCAATTTTTTACCTATAGTTTGTTACCAGAATTGGTGGATTCTCGAAGGCATAGACAGCAAGAAATTCGACACGCGTATTTAAAATAATATAAAATGTGTTAGTTTTCTTTTTAAATTAATTATTATTTAAACTGAGCTTTTTATTACGTATTCACAATTTAATTCAATAAAGTTATTGCACCTATTGTTCTTATGACTTATTGTTCGACACCACACCATCCATAAACATACCTAATCGGATTAAAATGAACAATAACCTGTAAAACACCTTTTGGCAAATATTGCAATGTTGGTTGCCTATACCCTGAAACATTTGTTTGAATCAAAAACTGAAATGTATCAGAAATGAAATTGTTCCTACATAAATTATAGGAGCACTGATTACTCTGGAGGCGTTTACTCCTACCCACCACTACTTGCTTATATATGTAATTAGAGGTGCGGATAGATTTTTCCCAAATTTTGAAAACTACTCTTTATATTACTATTAATTAAAATTCTATAATAATACAATAACTTTTTTTCTAAACATTTTTTGGAAAGCCAAATCCGCACAACAAATTGTACTGCACATTCAAATCACATAACAAAATGACCACTTCTTCAAGTGCATCACAAAACCCAGGATTTATGTAGAAAGTTTCGAAAAATAATTCAAAAATTGATTGTGTAAAGTTTGTTGTTTATCCTCTATCCTTAGCCGCCTTAAGAATCAACAACAGGAATCAATCAATTGGCGCCATTACATTAAAATATGTGTCAGAAAGTGTTTTTACAAATACAAGTATTTATTCAGTTCACACTATTAGTTTATTATGCCGACTAGAAAATGTGAAAAATTATTCGTTCGATAATTCTTAGATTAAGTAATAGTAGGTGTAAATGTGTACTATAAAAACTTGAATGAAGCTTCACAATGTGATTATAATATTATAACTTGAAACACTTCTAATAGGAGGACAGAACACAAACGTTGAAATAACTACTACGTTTCATAGCAGTGTGCAACTTAATGAGACCCTTCTTGGTTGATCGGAAAACATTTTTTTTAGAAGTATTTCAAATTCTAATACCAATATGTAAAATAAATCACAAACTGATAAAACATTTTAAAATGTAATTTTATTTACATACAAAAATAAATAACTACATAAGTTTAATTAGTTATAATCTAATTCACTGTCGCTGTCTTTGTCACTACTGCAGTAATCAATTTCTTCATCACTTTACCTGTATTTACAGTAAAAATCAGCTCTTCGACTTCATCAAGAACGCCTCTTTTCTAAACATTCTTGTTCAATCTTTTCTGTATGTTTGCCCACAGCTTCCCATTCTTCACGACCAATTGATTTAAATTGATTCTCTGCTGATTTCCACACATCTTCAAATTTAACCGTAATATTACTACTCCCTACATAATTTTTAACTTGAGCCCATATCTTTTCAATTGGATTTAGCTCTGGATGGTAGGGTGGCAACCTTACCACCGAATGACCATGTTCAGCCATCCATTTATCGATTAAATAATTTTTATGAACTGGTCAATGAAGTTTAATTTTCTCACAGAGTTCAGGTTCTATCTCACTTTGTTCAAATGCAATCCCACGTTCGTTTAACTACTTCTGCATTTCACCTTTTTTTCAGGCACATGTTGGATTAGGCTCGGAAGATATGTTGTGGTAAGATGCATTATCAACCACTAACACAGAATTAGACTTGAGATTGGGAATAAGTTATTCGGTCAACCATTTAATATAATTCTTAGAATTCACGTCGTTATGATAATCTCCTGACTTTAATCCCGATTTAAACATCAACAATGCATTTGGTACAAATCCTTTAGCACCACCACAATGTAACATTATTAGGCGTTGTCCTTTTGAAACAGGTGCTTTCACTCACTAGTCACTGCTGTTACACCATTCATATGAATTGTGCAAGTATGATTCGTCACTATAAATGATATTTCTGCCCTCTTCTCTGTGCTTTTTTCATTTTTCTTAAAAATGTGGTTCTTTTCGCCCTTATTGCGGAAGTTTCCACCAAGACCTTCCTGTTGTCTTTACTCTTCCGCCATTTGAAACCCATCTTTTTCACAATCGATTGAAAGCTGTTTAATTTTCCTCTTAAATGTATCTCTTCTTCTTGGACAGCTGCGAACACATTTTGCATTGTTGGTTTTTGCTTTTGGATGTACACAAAATTGTAAATTATTCTTCTAATAACTCTTCATCAAACTTGTCGATGGTTGATCTATGTATCCAGGTGCTGGTTTGTTTATTGTTTTACGAGGTGAACCAAATGTACCTCCTTCAGGTTTCGATCTGCCTTCCAGTGTAATGCGTTTAATTGTGCTTATGCTAATCTTTCATACATACGATCGACAGGGATAATAAAATCTTTTGATTCTTTTTCGCTTCATAAATTCATACAATTTATAAATAATTTCACGAGCTTAACTGTGAACAACTACTCCACTCATGTTCAAAACGCTTACTTGGCAGTGTGTACAACAAATAACGATGAAATAATAAAAAGTGTCTTGAAAAAAAAAACAGATTTTGTATAAAACAGAAGGAATAAACTCGAGCGGCAACGTACGAATACAACGTGAAGTAAATAAAGCGAATGACTACATTTATAAGTTGAATAGTAGCATATTTGTCGAATATTTTCGACGCGTTTGAATCATATGCGCATGGAGGGGCGAGTGCCACGACATTTTGAAACTACTCTAGTAGGTTCAGAGAATAAACTTTCTGTTTTAAGCACTCCAAATTCCATAGTCCATGGGATTCAAAGTCGGATGATCGTGGTGGCCAATTAATCGGAGCGTATATTCCACGACCTTATCCACCTACCAGTAAAATTGATATTCAACCAGTCCCTTGCTGTTAATGAAAAATGAGGTGATCTTCAAGTAAACCTATTAAATGTTCTCTTCGAAAAGTAGTATATCGCGCTCCAGTTACATTTTCTTCTAGAATAAAAGATCCTATTAGCTGATTGTGTATTACTCCAGCCCAAAAATTTATTTTAAATTTGTGCTGAAAACTGGTGGTTTTCATGGCATGTGGGTTTCGATCTGACCACTGATGCTCATTACGCATATTAAATATGCCATTTCCGATAAAGATTGCCTTATCAGTAAAAAGAACATTACTAACAAAGTCATTATCTCTTCATTTGTCTCAGGAGCCATTGGCAAAATTTAACTCTAGGTTCATAGTCTGTTTCTAAAAGATCCTGAACTAGTTGCATGTGAAAGGGCTTCAGCTGTTGGTCTTTTAGTATTCTCCAATAGGTTGGTGGGTTACCGAAAAATGTTATTTAGCTTTTCTTAATAACTCGTCAAGATCTATATTGTACCATCTGTATGTCATGACATTTTCTACATTTTTATTATGGATTTTATCTATGAGCACGTGATCTATTTGGTATCATGTCTTCTTGTCCGGGCTTATCGATGTTACTTTATGAATATTTTTACGCTGAAACATTGTACCTTTTATCATCATCCTATTTCTTCCTGCAAAATCTATAAGTTTTTGTCCGTTGTCATTTATTTCGTCTTGCAAACTATATTTGCCTACGATTGAAATAAATCTGTCTTCTCTGACGACTTTTGAGTTCCAGTGTCCTAATACATATACATGTGGAATTTCGGTAATTTCTCCACTGCTTCCTCTAAGGTGTCGTGAAATTGTAGTTTCTTCTCTTCTTCTGTTTCCTCGGGCGGGGCATTTACATTAGTTATGCTTATCTTTCTGTATTTTCCTTTAATTCTTATATGACTTATCCTCTCATTAATACTTTTGTAATCAGTCACTAAACATTTTATTCTTTCGCTTATTACAAAACCCGTCCCCAATCTGTTCTTTTCTCCCCCTCCGTTCAACCAATAGTAGTCCTCTATTTTTCTCTCCGTTATCCCTTTTATGTTTGTTTCCTGTACGGCTAATAAGTAGGTTCTTATTTCTTTTATTAACTGTTTTAAGTTACTCTTCCTTATTTAAGCACTGCACATTCCATGTACCCATTATTATTCTGTGTTCTTTCTCTTTCCTTATTTGTTTGTGAGCATTCCATGATCCTATTGAATTGTTTGGTATAGTCCGTAAAATGAATGATTTCGAATTTCGGCTTAGCGCTTTATTTGGCGTGCACACTCATAGTTTGTATCTATTTCGTTCTAACACATAATATTTGGAAATAGAGAGAATGGAATGCTACATTATCGTCGCTACAGGTGGTGAACTAAGACGGACACTATACGCTTAAAACATCTGTATTTGTGTCAGGTGTGTTACAATGAGATAGTAATATTTGTTTTAGGCGTCTTTTTAAAGACTAAATTGTCTGTTGTAATCCTTTGACAGTGGTATTCAAAAGTTTATTTCGCGTATTTGTAACTAACAACTATTTATATTCCTTCAAAAAAAAATATAATAATATAATTTATTATTATAAACAAAATTACCTTATAATGAACTACTTTCTAAATAAGTACATTAAAAATGTGGGTCACTAATACATCATTATTTTGCACAATGTAGCCAAGTCTACAAATATGTATGAAAATAATTTAATTTTGTTCAAACCATTTATAATTTTAAATTTCAGTATTTTTGCAATAAATAAAAACTACAAGTAATAACTGTAAATAAGCATGTAGTTTAATATGCAGTTTTAATTAGAAGAATGTAATATTTACATAAGTCCTATTATGTTTATAAAAATAAATTATATTGTTATATTTTCAATTACGTTTTAATCCTTTTTATAAATAAACACACACGCGAAATAAACTTTTGAATACCACTGCCAAAGAATTATAACAGACAATTTAGTCTTTAATGAGACGCCTAAAACAAATATTACTATCTCCTTCTAACACACCGGACACAAATACAGATGTTTTAAACGTATAGTGTCCGTGTTAGTTCACCACCCGCAGCGACGATAATGTAACATTCCATTCTCTCTATTTCCAGATATTGTGGGTTAGAACGAAATAGATACAAATAACGAGTGTGCACGCTACATAAAGCGCTAAGTCGAAATTCGCAATCATTCATTTAAGGACTATAGTATCTTAGTTCTCTTGTTTTGTTCTTGTTTTCGTTTGTCCTTATACATAGCGTTGATTGTCTTCGATTTTGAGCCAGTCTATTTGACTAGTTTTTTGGATTTAAATGTTGCTTCTCCTCCTTCTGCATTTGTTTTGTTTTCCGGTTCCATATGTACTTGACCCCATATACTGCTAATTTTTGATAGCCGATCTGTACTTTTTTGTCTTTTGCCATCTTCAGTATAGCTGCTTGATCTCCCTTTTGTGACTGTCGTGTCATGTTCTATATAGATTCGCGTGCCTATTAATTTGCTTTTGTTCTTCATTATTTCTTTCTGATCATGCCACTTTGCTACAACAACTTGTCTTGCTTTTCTGTTTCCTTTCTTGTGCACTTCCTCTAAGACTACATCTACTCCAATTTTTTCTTTTAGAAACTTTTGTACTCCCGTCTTCAAATCGTCTTCATGAATACCCGCCCCTTCAAATGACAAAGTTACTTTTCCTCTTGTCTTCATCCATTATCTTCTCCAAATTTTCAATTCTTTCTCAACCTTCCATTCTGTTCTAGTACTATTTTTAATTGTCTAAATTCTTCTTGATATTTTTTTCAGTTCTTCTTCTGATTTTTTCAATTCCTTTTTTGTCTTTGTTCCCTTTGTTGACTTCTGCCTTTAGTTCATCCTGGCTCTGACGAAATTCGGCTTTCATACTTTCAAGCATTTTCTTAATTTCCTCCATTTCGTCTTTCGTTATCTCTGTTTCCTGAGATTCTTCTGACCTTTCCTGTTGATTCTCTCCTACCTTCTGAGTTACTTTGGGTGGTGTCTACTTTTTTTACTCGCTTCCTCTAATAATTGTGCCACCCACATTTCAAACTGTTCTGGGATTCCTCCTGATTTCTTTTTCTTTTAATTATCTCTTTAAAGGATCCCGAACTAAATGCTCTCGGACGAGTTACTTGCTTTCCGCTCATCAGATAACTGCAGTCTCCGGTATGCCCACTTAACGTAGACGCGTTGTAACTCGAAATTAAAATTTGGCGGTATATTTTATTTTGTTGTTGTAGTTGTCGCGCTATACATTATTTATGGCTTTCTGTCAATGTTCTGTTTGTGTGTCCTTTCCGTCTGATAAAGCTTATCATGTTATTGTACGCAGTTTTCTCTTATGATAACTCACTCACAATTTTTACCCTTTTTTACCCTTTATCGACCACATTTAATTTCTATATTATTTTATTTCACTGTTATTTTGCTTATTCTCACCCTCTATTTATTTAATTAATTCACTCGATTTTCACTAAAATTTTATACACACTCTAGCGTAGACGGAGCCTGCTTTAATGGTATCGCGTCGTACGCATTCTCAGATACTTAGTACTTTATTTAAGTTTAACATTATTTTAGAACAATAACTTCTGTTAATAAAATAATGTTTCATATCAACATTAACCACAACGTGGGGTTAATATAACTTCAAGGTAACTAGCAAAACCAATGGCGTCACTAGTTCTAGTATTAGTTCGAATTTTACCTCTACTTTTAATGTGAGAATTGAAATGAACCATAAAGTCCTGATTACACAGTAATTTATTTTTTATAGGCTCGTTCGTTACAAAATTAGGTACGTGGATAAAACGTTCAAAGGTAAGTAGTAGTCCCGTGTTACTCAAAGGGTCACTCCTCTTATACTATACAGAAGTAGCAAAAACCTTAGTACACAACTTCGATGATAATGTCTATTACGATTTCGTTTATATTACGACACTCGTGCGTAATAAGCTACTACCACCCTTATTATGTAATGTAGGGTAGCTAACTAAGAATGGACGCCGGCTATATCTCGGAAACTTCAATCCGACAACATTGGGAAAAAATACTTATGGCCAAGACAAATCGCTGGAAATTAGTTCCTGCGATGGCCCAACACCAAATTAGAAAATGCATTATTAAGATATGTCCATAATAGTTTTATTATAAACTACTTAAGCTTAGAAAAATTTTGTGTTTTAGCATTTTTCTCTATTTTGTTGAATGAAGGATGGGGGAAGGAACTAATTCCCGGCGATTTCTCTTGGCCCTTAGTTAAAATTTTACATAAGGTACCTTGTATTTTAAAACAATTATAAAGTTGACTTATTTCTAAGTTAGTGTTAAAACAAAACCAGTTATAATTCTTCTCGCAAACTTTTTGTTGTGCGTCATAGTTTGTCGATTTCCTTCTATCTCATTAAGTTGATAGTAATGCAAAAAACGTCACGTCGACTCTTAATTTTCGGGATCACACTACTTTCAAACAGTGATACATTAAACGTCAACGAGAGAAGTACAGGTCATTCTTTTCATATTTTAAACTGTTTAAACACATTTTAAAACGTGGAAATTAATTTTTAATTTATTTGTTCATTTAGATTACTAAAAATATGCCAAGATAGAACGAAAGAGAAAGCACTTATATTAAAACTACTTGCATACTTTATGTTAGAAAAAGAGACTGGAAAACCGTTATCTCTTACTGCTGCACACGAATAAGTTTGAAATTATACATCATATAAATTTTAGTAATTTTCAATCTAATATGTACTTTTACGATGTTTTAGCGTGTTTCTGCTGCATTGGGAATATCTTTGCCTACGGTAGGGTAATTGGCATATCAAGGCATTCAAAGTGACCATGAGTATGCCACTAAGAGGAGTGAATCCATATGTCAGCCGTGGCCCCTAGTCTCCGGGATAAATATGAACACGCTATCAGGATACATACATACAGCATGTTTAGTAAAGGTATAAAATAAATGTACATATTGAAATTGTATTCTAAGTATAGGCTACACAGTTTCGCTGTGAACTAAAAATTGAGGTAATAATTCACTAATAAATAACAGAGGTCGATTTGTGACAAAACAGAAAAACCTCACTTGGTGATTAAACGGGAGAGTTCCTGAATATTCCACACTTATTTTTAAAATTATTTAAAATTGTTGATATAGATTATTGGAACATTTTGATTTAAATATAAAATTGTGAATTTTTTATTGAATTTACATTTAAAATAAGTATAATATAACAGATAAAAACTAATAATCACATGTGACTCACCAAAAGATTATGTTTTCTAAGGTATTTTAAAAGAAATGAAACTGATGCTTACTCTCTAACGCCTGTTTTTTTGGATGAAACATGGATATTTAGCAAAGGGGGTTTCTGCAGGAGCTCAGGATGGCAGTTAGAAAGATGAGTGGAGAAGGTGTACTGTACATTGTTTTTCATGCAGGCTGTGAAAATCGATTCATTCAAATGTAGAAGAATCAACGTAAATCATATTGGAGAATGCATCGTACCACTCCACATTAGTAGAAAACATACCAAATGCAAGTTGGACTAAACAGCTTTTTATAATTGGTTACAAAAAGACATATCCAATTTCCAATGTCTATCACGAAAATTGAATTATTAGAAATTGTGAAGAAACATTTACCCAATAAAGCGTACAAGTGCATATTAGGATATATAATTTAAACATCTTTTATATTTGTATTGTGTTTTACAGATTAGATAGATTAGTCCTTCAGCCTGGTCATCGTGTCTTGAGATTGTCGCCTTATCATTGCCACTTCAATGCAGTAGAACATGTTTAGCCTGAGTGTAAGAGGTATTATGATGCAAAAATAACTTCTGCTGAACTTGTCACTACAGATACTGTACTTATAAAGTGGAGTGGGGCAAATATGTGAAACATGTTAAAAATGTCATCAGTGAATACTGGGAGGCAGCAAAAATTATTGATACAGTAACATTCCTCCTGCCGTTATCAATTTAAATAAATCAGATTTGTGACTTATGCGAAGATATTGAAGTTACTGACGAGTAAGATGGCGGGATTTTAATTCGCAGTACTGTTAAACATAAAATTCGATATAATTTAGTAGATTAATAAGGTTATTATTTAGTTAAACAATAAGTATTATTGTATTTTTATGTATATTGTTGAATCAATTTATAATTTTTCTATGTAATTGAGTGTTCCCTATTGAGAATAAACAAATTATTATTATTAATTAAAAAGATTTTTATTTTTATTAAACATTTGTTAAAATGTAAAAATATATGTACATTTTGTTTCTTCTTAAAATTTAAAATTGTTGTGACAAAAATTGCAAAAAAGGGCTGTTACTAAAACACTAGTTAATTTTTAACTATAAAATTGAACAAATGTCTTAACTGTTTATTTTTTTATTTAAATGTTTTGATGGCTGAATACGATCCTGGCAACAACTAATGAATGTTTTATAAAATTGCATGCATTAAGTTTCGATATGCTGAAAACGGGATATGACGTTACAATTGATGACGCATAATAAAAAGGTCGTGAGAAGAACTATAACGCTAGTTTCCAATCCGATTTTGCACGCTTTTCTTACATTTGTGGAATTTTCTTAATTTGAATTAACACTTATTAACCCTACTGTTCTCCTCGACAAGACTATACACTTGTGCTCCTTCGGGTCATAATGACCTGAACTCCTAAAATATGAATTAAAATCAAAATAACAACAATTTTTATACATTTATTAACTTTATTTCTCTAATGCAATGTTTTTTATATGAAACGTGAAACTTACAATAAATTCAACCAAATTTAAATACGGAATAAAAAATGTCTAATAATTGATATGATCCACTACTTCTTACAGTCGGGACAATAATAGGTCACGTGTTCTTTACACAAATATTTTTTACACTTAATGCAGGTCATATTATTTTTGTTATCACATTTAGAAGGGCAAAATTTGCAGCCTGCTCGTTTGTTTTTGTTGCTAGTTCCAGGAAGAGGTGCGGTAGAATTTTCCACCAATAGTTGTTGAATAGCTGTTACAATTGCAGCTGCTTGTTCATTACGGGGAAGATGTTTTCTGGACAAAATGTAAGGATTTACCAATTGTTTGCCCAGTCTTCTTTTGAACACAACATTTTTATTCCAGTCTAGATTTATTTTGCACCATAAGACGAAAGCATTATAGGCACTGGTATCTAAAATGTTGTAAAATAAGATTATGGGCCATCGATTTGTTTTTTGTTTGCATGTGTATGCACCGATTAGCTGATCTAATGTATCAACTGCTCCTTTGGTAGAATTATAATCAAGTATAATTTGTGGTTTTTTGTCTCCTCTGTCGCTTATTTGTTTCTGGTTATGAAACGTACTCATTAGAATGACCTTCTTGCATTTTTTTGGAATATAAGACACAACTGCGATATCTTTAGTAAAATAAAATTTGGAACTACGCACAACGTTATTTACTTCCATGATAGGTAGCTCAGGCTTGCTTTTCCTGACAGTCCCTAACATAGTAAGATTTCGTTTGAGAAGCATTTGACCCAATTTATACGATGTAAAGAAATTGTCACAAGCTACATTCTGACCTCTTAGTCCATAAGTAAGGTCTAAAACTACTCTCAGCCCCTGATCCTTCTCGGGTTTTCCCCCAGGTGGTTTTCCCGTATATACTTGAACTTCTAAAGCATAAGAACTTGCACTATCACAAAGCGTCTATATTTTGCTGGTTTGCTTGGTATATACTGCTTGAATGGACAACGACCTCTAAATGCAACCAGCTGCTCGTCCACAGTTACGTTTTGCCCAGGATTGTACAATTTTGGTAATATTTCAGCCCATTTGTGCCAAAATTCTCTAATAGGAGCCAACTTATCTTGTAGCCTTCTTTCTTGACGATCTTCTTTATTATCAAACCGTAACACGCGTGATATATAATAAAATCGTTTCAACGACATTGTTGCGCGAAAAAGAGGTCTGCCTGTTTCTGCATTTCACAAACTTCTGGTAGATTCATCATGCGATCTGTAAACTACTCCTAACAGTAACAAACCTATGTACGCCTGCAACGTAATGTCATCTAATTCTTGCCACTTGTCACCCTACACTCCACGACCTTGATGTTATTCTTTTCAAAATTATATTTTCCAGAGAACTATTGAAAAATAGCTGAAATATAGATTTTACATCCTGGACTCGTGCATTGCTGTATCTAGTTGGACTTGGAGCGACTTTTACGATATTTGTACTAGTTGCACGCCCTAATTGAGGAAATGGATCTAACATTCAAGTTATGGCATTATCTTTAGATTGAACCGATTGAGCCGGTGGCATCAATTGCGTATTGTCCGCCCAGCATCGTCGAAAAAATCATCGTGTGACTGTTCATAATCACTATCTTCACTGATATGATCTTCCTCTTCAGAAGCTTCATCGTCACTAATGTCACTCAAATTATCAATAAGTTTTTCTAAGTCTTTACCACTAAGATATTTTTTGCCATTATTGTTATTTCAGCACTTTAGAAGAACTAGTAGTACGTACAACAAACCACACTTTACTCTGCAACGTAACAACGGTTGCATACTGCGATATGATATTTATACCTGCTGCAAGTTGCAAGTCTGTTCCTGTTTCGACTTGCACACGCGGCTACAGACGTGCCAAAAATGCTGTAGTAACTCGCATAGATAGGTACATTTGAACAAGCATGTGATGATATGCATATTATCTATCCTCAAATTTCAATATAAAATAATTATGACCCGAGGCTGTAATACATTAGTAGGACGTATAAATTTGTATTTCCAATTGGAAATACAATTGCAAATCATTCAGAATGGAAGATTCTATGGATAATTTCAATTCTTGTGTGTTCATTTGACACAAAATTAACCATACTGATTATTAAATTATGAATATACTGTAACAGTCTGTGTGTTATGGCTACATTAACTGTCAAGCAAAATACGCTATTTTACGTAGAGTAATTGATCCTTAACTGGTCTCCTGCGCGATTTCTGGTAGACTACTTTTTTAAGATTGGTTAAATAGTAACGTCACTTTCGGAGTACATTAAAGAGCACTACTATATCATAAATAAGTAAAATTCACTTCTAGATCTGTAGCAAATTTTGTTATTTACTTAAATATTTGTGGTAATTTTGAATAATTGGTTAAATAACACAGTGTAACATTAATAATAAACCAACATCTATTGGTCAGGCAGTAATTAATGAATTAATTTTTAACAACCTACATACTATATATAGAGTAATATGTCCATAACACCACACTTTCCATCTATAGCTACAATACAATTTGGAAAGTTTCAACAGTCATAGTAACTTATGGAAGGTTGGTTCTGCAAAAAAGACATCATACAATTTGATAGTGTTGATCTTCCACATCTGTATCTGTGTGCATATGCAACATAATAACATTAAAAATTGTACACCCGGCGTCAATGAAAAAGCCCATCCTAGAAGTAGTTTTAAAAATGCACATTGATTTTGTACATCCCTTTAAATGCAAAACTGGTCAGGCAGATTTTCTATCGTTTTGTTGCACAAAGCAGGTCCAAACCCCCTCAGAGCGCAATATAGAGTCAATAAATTGAAAAGGATACGTTAAATTACAACACAAAAAAAATTTGTTTTTTTATAAAAGTTTTAGGATTCAAATTCCCATAAGTGGGCATTATATTTCATTTTGAGATTTCCTAAAAAAACCAAAATTGACATTTTTAGAGTTGCGTATGGGAAATTTTATGCCAAATAACCGTTTTTATTTTAGTAATTATAACATTTTTCATTTCAATTCAAATATTTATCTTATCAAATTATCTAGGATGTGATCGAAAGCAATCAATGTAGAAAGTATAAGAATGTATTTTCCTATTATTCTGGTATATTCGGAATATTTTATTTTTAGAATATTACGATTATTGCAGAAAGGTTAAGCGGAAACCAATTAATTTGCAATACCACTCAAATAATTACATGTAATTACTACAAGTAACAATAGAATTTAAAATTGCTTTGTGAAAATAGGGTATAAATAGGAGAACGTATGATCATTAAATATTTAGTTATAACCCATCTTGACTTTGTCGCAACTATATTGTGAGCTTTATTTTAATAAGAAAAAATGCCCCGTCGCTTAAGCCAAATGGATAGAAAAACGTTTTAGCGGTATTTGTGCCTATCAATGATCTATAGAGTTAAAGGATTTTTTATATTTAAATCACAATTAAGAGCATTGTATACCCATCTGTAAGGATTTTACCTCCCATTTGATTATTATCATAAATTTCGAAATACTTATATAACATTATTTTGAGTATAAAGTAAGGTGAACAAGGAAGTACTTTCATTTTTAATTTTTTTTTTCAAAAATTTCCAAAAAATAATTTGAAAATATAGCTTTTTTGCAAAATGAGAATATTACGCACAATCTTTGATTTTTTTAATGAATTTTCATCGAAAAATTTTTAATCTGGCATAAAAGGACTCAGGACGTCGAATTCGAAAAGTATGAAAACTGTATCGCGCGATGGTACCCTCACCCAGAGTTTCGTGTAAACTGAAATCACCGTGAATCTAGTGGCCAATCAGAGATAGCTTACGCTACGCGCCTCGGTTCTTACCGCGAGAAAGTGCATGAGTCGCAAATTGAACAATTCTATGCGGAAACCAACGAATTTTGCAAAAAAATAACATACCTAATGTTTCACAATTTTGTATTAACATCGCAAAATTTAGTAGGTACATAGATTAAAATGTTGGTCCTTTTTTTTAACTGACTAAATAATTGAACTATTATATTTTTTCTACTAGGTACTTATAATATTTTATTAAGCTTTGTCCATAAAATTTTTTAGTGGGCAATAAAGCATGTTTATTATTTATCCAATGTAGGTATACAGGTAGGTAATAAAGTGCAAAAACCGGGAAAGGGAGTAAGTTGTATTAGGTATGTTCAAGTACGTCACACTGACGTCACAAGCTCCGCCTCTAACAGCTGATCTTGGACAAGTTTAGTTAGCGTTTCATAGGAATCGACGTGTTTTGCTGCGATTTTTTAGTGTTTACTCCAGAAACTTATTGTAAGACTTATTGTATTGTTAGTATATAGTGTTAAGACATTTCATAGTTAATTAGTGAACATTATTAGTGTATATTATACTTGGGTTAGATTTTATCAACACGTATTCGTGCTTTTACCTTTACGACATTGCAATAGAAATTTGTAAGTATTTTGTTACTTGCTTTAATAAGGTAAAACCGATATAAAGTTTGGTAAATAAGGTACGCTCTGTTTTCTTTCCAGAAAAAATGGCTTTAAATGATTACAATTAAACCTGAGTTTTATTAACACTATCAAAAAATGATTGAACTTATTTGTAATAATGCTTGTGATACTATTTTGATATAAGGTTCAAAATTAAAAGAGCGTTACCTTGAATGTAATTCTTTAATTTGACGAGTTTGATGATAATTAACCTAAAAATCGCACGAACTTTTCAATATTATGTAGGATAATTGTTCACTTCATTCAAATATTTCTAGTGAACTGCATCAATACAATCCTTATCTAGAAGTATTAGAACAGTAACATTTTTAGCGGCCACAATTTTCGATAAAAATGTCAGAAACATCCCATAAGAACGTGTGTTAAAGTTGTCCAACATCAGGCAAGCTCACGCGTGTGACGTCACTTGAAAATGCCAAATTGTTTTTTCAAATAAGCAAAAAAAGAGCATCATTTCGATCTAAAAGATTTCAGGTCAAGACATAACTGTAAATAAGCAGGTGTACCTATCCTACTTACTTATTCTCTAGTCATAGAATGCAAATGTTTCTTTTTGTATTCGGAAATATTTCAGCAATACATTGTTTGCAAAAATTTAGATGAATAAAAAAATGTCTCAAACATAGCTATGAATATATCAATCATTAAAATAATCATATTCTCTGTAAATATACCCAATCATGTAGAATATTGAAGGTGAAGTTTAAATTTGTATAGCTTCTGTACAATTTAATCCAAATAATTATTCCTAATAACTGAAAATTGCAGCTCGCAGCTCGGACAACAGTCGAGTCGCCGCTATAAAGTAGCTACTTTCCCTATCGTTGACGCTGCGCGCTGAGCAACGCCTTAGAACTCAAACTACCACCAATATTGTAATTTTCTTTTTTCCAAAAACTATTTTTGACTATTCTCTTTATTTCGTTCGCTACATATGTAGATTAAAAAAATCACAAATAAAAAAGTTCGTCACATAGTGAAAATTTCATTACATCGCAGGTAATGTACGAAGTTTGTAATTTTTTATACAAAAAATAACAACTACTGCAAACACTCGTTCAAACCATAAGAAGCGCTCAATTCTAAGCTTTCAACAAAAACAAAATTTTGTGGCCTTAGGTCTAACGGTGTCCCAGTAATCGATTGACAATGGATAAAAAACACCATTCCTCGAAATGAGTAATTTAAGCATCGCTGCACCTGCACTACCCATCGGGTGTGAAATACCTACCTCGCACCGCACGTTTTCCCCGCAGCAGAAACTCGCCGGATCGTGATTAGGGCTCTTCCTGGGAAATTATACGCCAAATAACGTGTTTTTATTTTATCAATTAGGACGCTTTTTATTTCCTCTTTTGCTAGTAGTGTTTTGAATTAAAATGGAAAAAACAAGCACCGTGTTATCAGGGAAATAATGAAATCGATACAATTTGGAATTGCATTGTTACTTGTATTTCTTCTAGTCAGTCTAATTATATCGTAGACTAATTGATTTTTTATTTTTGTGTGACAACTTCATTGAAGTTAATTCATATAAAAAATGTATTATTCCTATTATCAATTCCTGTATGTGAAGAAAAAGCTGTTTTAAATTTCTTAAACTAAACCATAATGACGTTTAAATTTATTATCTAATTCCATTATAATGGAATAAAAATAAGATCATTTGTTTGGTTATATAATTATACACATATATTCAAATTCATTAAAAATACAATTCTTCTTTTTATATAACAGATTTTCAAGTCAGTTTCAAACCAGGCATTACATATTTTCATAAGAATTCTTTCATTAACAAACTGATTGTTCAAGAGAATATCTACGTGCCCGTAATATAATGGAAAATTTACCTGACTATTACAATACGTTCTTGGTTATTCTGAACATTTAAAGGGTGTCCAAAATTCCTACGTTAGATCGCTGATTGACGTCAGGTGTACCATATTACGTAAGCTGTGCCTAATTAATAGCATTTAAATTTTATTAAATCACATTTTTCGGTTTCTGATACACAAATTGACATGGTCGAATAGAAACAGACGCTACCGTTTTAAAGACCGTTATACACTGACATTCAGCAAGTGCAATTTTCATAATACATACAAATAAAAGGATCAATAAAATTAAATGTAAGGCTTCTTCAATTATTCTTACATTGCTAACCTCAACAGAACTATTTAAGTTAGCAAAAGTTAATTTGTCAAAGAAATTTCATTCAAGTGTTTCTCTGGACCCTGAAAAGATGCATTAACCCAAATCACATTACTTTTAACACATGCAAACTTGACTCAAATAATTACATGAATTACAATGTGACCATTACCTAAACTACAATTTAGTAGTAATTGCTATCATTTCGGAGTTCGAATTTCAGTTTATATTTTTCGGTTTGTATGTACGTATAGAAGTTTGCTTAAACATAATCATAAATGTCTCAGTCTATCAGATTAATAAATGTATTTTGGATAATACATTATTAAAACCCAGAACAGCCAATTTTTGGTTAAGATAAATTGAGATTGAGTTTGTCTTCACAAGAAATTGAGTAAATATAATGATAAAATAATAAATATACATACCCTTAACCATTTATCAATACATTTGGCATGGAATTCATGTGAGCAAGGCAGAACCCGAAGTAACTGACGAGCTTCAAAATCACACATACAAACGACACATGATGTTTGATCCCCTTGATGAGTGTCAGCGTTGAATTTATAGCTAACCAACTGTTCAATTTCCAATTTACCCAAACCTCGCGGTTTTGCTTCACCTAATCTTTCAGCTAAATTGAGCAAAGCTTCATAATTTTCTGTTTCTGTAGTATCAGAACTGCTTAAATCCGTTTGACTGAATGGAGACATCGGTGGATTTGAAAACATTGCCCTAGTTGAAACACTAAAGAATTAAAAATTAGATAAAAATTACCAACATTAATGATTTTGAATCCTTAACTGCTTTTCAAATTTGTAAAATGTTGAACAAACAAATCATGTGATTACTTACAGAAAATGTAAGAGGAAGCCCGAATACTGTGCAGTTGCAGGCATTAGTGGTCCACTGTGGTGCCAACGCGTTCGTGGTGGAGGTAATCTTGCATTGCGATGTTGTCGAGAACGCATATGAAGTAGCTCAAGTTGATTCCCACGTGAGTCAGCTGGCATAAATATTGGTGCTGGCGGAGACATTTGTAATGGCGGAACGTGTAAAGATGGCGCAGCGTGTAAAGCGGTGTGCGTGTGGGGATGATGTTCGTTTAATAATTCCATTTCCAACGTATCTGGACGCTAGAAATGTGTTCATAATTATATACCGATACAGCTGATATATAACTACACTACTTTGTGTCACAGGTGTTAATGCTAATGTTTGAATTTTATTAAGTAAATTTACAAATTTTTTGTAGTTTAGGTGTTAATTTTAAAATATAGGTATTATTTAGAGTTTTGTAGGTAATACCTAATACCAATGTTATCTACCTACTAAACATATTTATTGGACAGCACGGTAAGTGCTGTAACATCAAATTTTATATACAACCTAAACATTACTATAAAAATAAATAATGAAACTATGCCTATATTCTGGCATTAAAAAATCGTCCTACATTTTAATATCTTGTATTATTTAGAAATATGATGGCAAACATTCCAATCGGAATATGCACAAAGATGTGTTTGAAAAATAACAAAAGGCTCTTTCAACTTGAAAACGTTAATTTTTCAACTTTCAAAACATTTATTTAAAACTTTTTAAAAAGTTTTGTGATATTCCGCCAAACTCTGGAGGCAAAAAGCAGGTTGTCTAGGACAGATTTTGCATTCATAAACTGTCAGTTTCCGTATTTTCTTCTTCATTCTTTTCTGTTACCGGGCAAGTAGGGTTACACACACCGTGTGCGGCTATTTAGGCGAATGCTGGGGTAGTAGTTTCCACTCAGTACCCTAACTCCGTTCCTTCCAATCCTATCCTGACCACACCCATCCTTATTCCCACCATGCATATATAGGGTGTCCCACGCTGAGCGACGTCGATCGGTTATGGAAAAAGTATAAATAGGAAAAATCTGAAAATTTGGCTACTTACTAAAGTCGATGGGGGACATCCATCTAAAATATTCACAAGATTACAGCACTTCTGGTTATACCGAAAGTGGATATTAGCTTGCTTATTTTAAATGGGACACCCTGTATATTGTTGCATTTTTGGAGTCTACGTCCAATTCTAGGCATACTTTATGTTTAATGTCATATACCTAACTCTAGCCGTTTTTGAGATATGCTAAGTTTTCAATAAAAAATGACAGTTGCATTACCCAACAAAGTTGCCTATACTGTCCAAACGGCAAATTATTTTGCAGTGAACTATTGTAAACAAAGGACTGTTTTAGTCCACTAACAACGCGTAATGACGTATTTGTATACAGGGTGATTGAAAAATAATGAATGTCACTAAAAAAAATAGTCAATTTTTTTAAATTGGAACCCATACTTTTTGCATCGGATTTGGGTTTAGGACCAGAAATAACTACGATTTTCAATTTAAATATCTATACCTAAATCTAACCCTTTTCATTTTATCGGAGAAAAAGCGTTTTCACTTTCTCATATTCGGTTGCATTATTGAACTTTATATTTTTAATCTTAGCTGGTAATGCTTTTGCCAACCAGTCATCATGGAAACTATGGAGATATTCTGATGACATTAGTTTTGATAACTGAAAATATTCCGTCATGACTTGGATATTCAAACGAAGATTATTTAAATTTGGTCATTATTTACAGAAAATGTGATAAAGTGGTGAATAGAACATGTGTGACGTTTGCTGCTCGTTATGCAGAAAAAAATCCATCACCGAAAGCCGTGAAGCAAATTGTTGAAAATTTTAAAAATACAGTTTCCAATAAAAGAAAAATTGTTAAAGCTAAACCTATTCTTAACAATGAAAATGTGGAAATTGCAATTTTGGATTACTTTGTTGCAAATCCAATGATGTCTTTAAGACAGGTTTCGATAGATTCAGGAGTATCAAAAAGTTCAATTAATAAGATTCTGAAAAAGCACATTGCACCCTAAAGCAACATTTAAAAGAAGATGATTTTCCGAGAAGAGTACCTTTAGTGAATTTATACTACGGACACGAACGATTTTTGAATAACATAATTTGGAGCGAGGATGCATGCTTAATCGACATAATTCGCACTATTGGAATGACGCAAACCCTCATGTTGTTAGGGAACGAAACTTCCAAAAAAACTAGAGTTTTAATGTTTATTGCGCAGTAAAAAACAATCAAATTGTTATGACGAAAATTTGAACGGTAAGTTCTATCAAAATGTAAATGTTCAGAAATGAATATGTCCTATGCTCCTACAGGTGAATGATATTTAGCAATACTACATGAGTTGGAAACTGAGTATCTGGATAATTTACCTCTGGCCGACATAACTCCAGTGCTATATCAACATGATGGTGCACCGCCTCACAATGGCCATACTGTGAACGCTTTCCTACAGCATACATTTGAGGACCATTGGATAGCTAATAACGGACCTTTTCAATGGCCACCGTGTTCACCAGACATGTCGGTTTAAAATTTTTTTGTACGGGGTATCATTAAGGATGAAGTATACAACACTCCTTTAACAACGAAGGAAAACTGTATGGAGAGAGTACAAAACGCATTTCGCTCTTTGAGTCCAAATCCAATAAGAGCGGCAACCCACAAGCAACTGATCCGAAGGTGCGAAAAGTGTCACGAAGTTCAAGGGCACAATTTCAAACATGTAATGAAATGATTTTTTTTTAATTTCTAGTTTTTATTAAGTTCACATTGTAAACGACATTTTCATTGTTAACAATAGGTTTAGATTTAATAATTTTTCTTTTAACGGAACCGGTATTTTAAAAATTTTCAACAATTTGCTTCATGGCTTTCGGTGATGGCTTCTTTTTTTCTGCATAACGTGTAGCATTACCAGCTAAGAATAAAAATAAAAAGTTCAACAACGCAACCGAATATGGGAAAGTGAAAACGCTTTTTCACAAATAAAATGAAAAGGGTTAGATTTAGGTACAAGCATTTAAATTGAAAATCATAGCTATTTCTGGAGCTAAACCCAAATGTGCAGTTTCGCTGTAAAATTCACTTGCCATTTGGACAGTATAGGCAACTTTGTTGGGCGATGCAACTATCATTTTTTATTGTAAACTTGGAATATCTAAAAAACGACTAGAGTTGGGTATATAACATTAAACATAAAGTATGCCTATAATTGGACATAGAATCCAAAAGTGCAATGATGTAAGGGTTGTATTACTAATTTTAATAAATAAAAGCACAATACACGTTTTTCTATTATTAGGTTTAACAAAAATCATATCTTACCATGGAAAAGAAAAGAAATTTACAGTAAATGTTTGAAATGTCCACCATTATTATTGACACACATGCGACACCTTTTCAACACGGAGTTAACAGCATTCCTAATTTTACGCCCATCTAATCTGTTAAAACACATGAATAACAGCTTCCTGTAGCTCCTGCTGGGTTGCATATTGTTGTACATATACAAGACCTTTTATTACTCCAAATACAAAAAAGTCTAAAGGTGAAAGATCAGGTGAACGTGCAGCCCATCTTTTAACTTGTGCCTGATGGTGGGGTGGGGCACCGTCGTGTTGATACCACTGTATGTTTGCATGGATTTCTAAATTTAATTCATCTAGGATATTGTTAAAATCTTCCCTAAGAAATTGCAAATATCGATTTCCAGTTAAAGTCCCATTAAAAATAAATGGCCCAACAAGCTGCGAACCAATAAGACCGCACCGTAAATTGAAGCCAAACTTAATCTGAAGTCGTCTTTCTTGTAAACGGTGAGGATTTCCTTGGGCCCACAGGTGTTCAGTATGCAGATTAAAACAACTGAACATACCACAGTTTACAAAATGTGTTTTGTCGGTCCATAAGATCTGCATCAGAAAGTTGTTACTTTCACTGCACATATTTATGAACCAATTACAAAATATTTAATCTTTCATGTTTTGTTAAAGTTCTCATTACTGTGCGTTGTGAGATTGCAGCGTCTTGTGCAATTTGCCGTATTGATGTAGATGGATTTTGATTAACAACAGCTAGAACATTTATCTGCACGTTTTCATCAATATTACTCCTATTTCTGGGCTTCACAAAACTCCCCAACTCTTAAATTGTTGTATAAATTCTTGAAGGTGTCTAAAGATGGTGGAGGGCGATCAAAATACAATAAAAAAATAGCGTTCGGCCACTCGTTGACTGTTTTTGTTACAAGTGATGTAACATTCGATCATATCAGTTGCTTTACTTTTGTTTTCCATAGCAAGATTTGATTTTTGTTAAACCTAATAGAAAAACGTGTATTGCGCTTTTATTTATTTAAAGTGATACAACCCTTACATCATTACAATAAAAAAAATGCACTATTAAAATATATCATAGCCAACTATGTTTCCATTTAAAAAATTCATAACTTCAAAATGCTAAGCAAAATTAAAAAGTACTAAGTGACGTTATACGGCAAAAATTATCTACAACTTGTATTTAAACAATTTTTATCTATCTTTAGAAATAAACGAATTAACCCATTAACGCCCAAATTATTTTTTTGTTGAAAATTCATGAAAAAATGACATTTCTGAGTCATATTGGTTAGAATTAAGTAAACAAAATTTACCGCTGCTTTTATCTTTTTTTGTTTTTTCACAAAAGACTGATCTATAAATAGATCGCTGGGCAAATTAGTGAATAAAGTCATTTATCTGAGAAATTGTTTATTCACTTAACTGTTTCAATTTTTACGGTGAAACTTGCTGAAACTAACAGTACAAAGAGTTACATTACATTTTTTACAATAAGTCAATGGGCGACTTTTGCAAGTGCTATACCGGCATCGTCTTTGGTTACACCGTTTCTCTAAAAAATGTCCTTGCCCGTCGAATTTTACTCCATCTGGCACTTGCACTCTGGAAGTGGATGGAAAACTAAGTGGTCTACCTTTTAAAACATTTCGTCCGTGTCCAAGCTTGAGGTATGTCACCGCAATTTCATGCCTGAAATCTTTTAAAGTTATTGACTTAGTTCCATTGATTCTTCTATATAATAGAAACGAGTTGATAACGGCCATGTCTATGATTCTAGTAAATAAACACCAGTACCCTTTTTTGCCTGAGATGGCGATACCATGCTTCTCCAGAAGCCAGTCATGGTGATCAACTCCGCCCATAAACTGATTGTAGTTGTGAATAAGTCGAGGTTGGGAAATTAGCACACGCGCTTTTTCTTTTCCACTCCATCTTGCAACTGAGGCTTGTGGCTCTATCTGGTCAAAATTTGTAGTCATCGAAACACACTTTCGGTCATTCCATTTGACAAGTAAAATTTCATTTGTTGCATCAAATCTAAAATCGTATGATCCACGAGGCAGTTTCTCCAAATCTTTCGTCGGCTGCACGGGACAATGTGCCGTTCGGTTTTCTCTTATTGTGTCTGTAGCTCTGAACTTCATCTCCTTTAATTTGTAAAGTAGGGCATGACTACTGAAAAAATTGTCAAAATACACACAATGGCTTTTCGGATTCTCGACCAGGGATAACATCTCCAAAACAACTCTGGTACCTAGAGGTTGCATGCTTTGATCGCTTTCTTTTCCAGCATAAGGCGCAAAAGAAAAACAATATCTATCCGCGCCATACATTGCCGACCATAATACCTTACCATCATTTCATCTATTGATAGGTTTTCCTGAAAAAAACCAAATTTGCAAAAATTTCTGTTCACTCTTTCAACTAAGGGCCTCAATTTGAAGTATTTGTCTCTCGTGTTGTCTCTGGCCTTTGTATTATCAACGAAATGAATACAAGATTTTATTTCAAGATAAGCATTCCTACTGAAAGCATTCTTCACAATTGATTGACCCAAATCTTCTTCATCCGACCAGTAATCCCTTTCCGATGGCAATGTATGATAGCCACTAAATATGAGGAAACCAATAAATATTTTTATATCGTTCTTCGCGATTGCAAATCCATGATGATTTTTTTGGGTCACAGCATATCTAAGGGATTCTTCCTTGATCATATCATATATCTCGTCATCAAAAAATTGTTGAAATACGCCTACAGGAGTTAACTTATCCAAAGCAGTTCGTAAATTATTTTCTATCTCAAGGAAATCCTGTTCTGGTGGTTCCGCATTATATTTAGGATCTGTTTTAGTCCAAGTAGTTTTCAGTTTTCTTGATTTTTCAATTTTAGGTTTTTACTGATCAGGAACAAGATGTGCTAATGGTAGATTATCTTCTTCGTCACTGTCGACTTCAGGTTCATTGGTCTGTATTTCCACGTAACCGACAATATCTGTTACCAAAGGCATACCGGTTTCGTCATCGTCGAATACTTCATCAGTGAGTTCATCTACTTCGGGTGGCAATGCTAATATGTCAGCCTCTATTTGATCAGAATGCAAGTACTGCACAGCATTTTTTTTAAATATATTGCTCATTTTTCTTCCTGAAATACAATAGAGAAATAAAGTATTTTTACCCATTATACAGTCATACTACGCTCTATGAATGAAATAGTCCCTACATTTATTGAGTGAAACAGCCAAATATCCATTTCAGATATACGAAACTACTATACGTTTCACGATACTATATACATTCCATTCTAACATAGACAGTAGAAATTCCTATTTGAAATGAACTGCCTATACCAAATTTTTAGTAATTAAATAATTTTATTACTATTATATTTGAAAACGATTTATTAGACATTGTTCTTACAACTAAACATTATTTTACTTCATTAGTGAAGATTGTATGAAATATACCGGGCAACGCTCAGCGATCTATTTATAGATCACTATCAGAACAAACGTCTTAAGAATAACGCTTCCAAGAAATAATCACATTACTTATATAATTAGTTTCAGTAAACATTTCTCAATATAAATTCAAAGTATAGGCTACTTACCTAATCGTTTGTGACAAATACTTCACAATAACTTATCTGATGCACTCAACGAAAAAAGAGTCTCTTATGATTTGCAAACACATACACTATTTAGGGCCACAGAACTGAACTGATCTATAAACCTGTTAGCTTTTACACTAAACTGACAGTATTGGTGGGAGAAACTGTAATGCTTTCAAAGCCCTTGTGTTGAATGGGTGTTTTATGTTGTGATCTATAAACAGATCGCTGGACGCTAATGGGTTAAAGCGCTAAAACGATTTTTGAGAATTTTACTTTTTTTAGAAATAACTAGTAAGCCATGCATCAACAAAAGCATATGTGGATTAGTCTTCTAAAGAAGCAAATCTTTCCCCATTAAGTAAATGTGTAACTCATGGTTTGTGAGATCCCTATACAACCAATGAAAAAAACTCACTGCGTATAATATGACCATAGACTAATTTTTTAACAGATACAACTATCTATAATCGAAGATATTTGCACGACTACTTATCGTATTTATGTTTACCTGTGGTGGTAAATGCTGATGTGAATGAGGATAATGTTGATTTGAAACCGGCAGTGCACTTGGAGTGCTAGGAAATCCTCCATATCCCTGATGAGGTGGTAAACAACTGGGATATTGTTGTGGCATTAACTGATGAGGTGGTGGATAAATATTATGCACATGACAACTGTGCATATGAGGTGGAGCTCCTGGAGGAGCTGAGCAAAGTGAAATGTGTGGTGCAGTGTAACTCCAAACAGCTTCGTGATTGACAGGAATTGTCACCGGTACCTAAATTTAATATCAATTAATAATACAAAATACATATTTCACTTATACCTGATTTAAATCCATCATAACTGTCGATTGATGAGGATGAGGGTGAGATGTAGGTGGAGGGCTAGGTAAAAAAGGCTGATGATGGGGATGTTGAAAATCATTTCTATCTCTATAACGAGGTCTACGTAGGGGGGGACTTCCTTGTACATGAAAAGGCTAAATGTAAAAGGTTAGTGCATGTCCGAGTGTTTTTTAAATTAAATATCACCTGCATGGTATGATGAGAAGCTACAGGATGATGTTGCCTTGGAGATCTTCTTGGTGGAGACGCTGGTTGGGTATTAAGTTCTATGTGGTGACCTGACCGTGATAGACGCCTTCGCTTACGAGATGGACTTTCGCTTTTAATACTTTCATCGCTGTTTTGTCTATAGAATTGAGGAGAGTGTTGTTGGAAATGCACTGGACTGACACGAACATCTAAAACCAAAGGCTATATATGTATAGTATATTCTAAAATTATAATTAAACGTCCTCATGAAATATTCAAAATATTAGAATTATCATAAGAAAATAAGGACTTGAAAGAAAACAAAAACGTACATTTGTCATTAAAGAAAACTAAAATTAAAAAATATGAAAAACGTTTCAAATTATGAGGACAAAAGAATATTAAGAGAAGCCTACCGTTTTCCTTGACAATGGAACAAGTTGCAAAAAATTTTACATTGCTGTACAACAAAAACGCCAGTCAAGTTTTTATATTTCTTAATTCGAATTATTTAAATTTCAAATTTACAAATTGTAATTTTAACTCTGGATTGCCAACTTTACGTAATAGTATGTTATTGCCAACCATAGGTAAAATTTATGCGTACTACTATTATGTTATTACTGTAATTAAAAAGGAATATATTTAAATTTTAATCATTATTTTGCTAATAAAAATACTGGTTCTTCTATTAATCTGAAAATTACTTCACAAGGTCCGTCAAACATACTAGTTATTCAATGCAATGCAAATACAAGCAATAGTAATATAAGAGGTACTAATCGCAATGATCTTTTGCTTTTTTAGGGAATTGTAATTGATACAGTAATGTGTACTCATGCTATGGGCGCAAACTGATGAGTTTTTTACAAATAGGATGAATGCATAAAGCTACGTCAATTTTACGCCATAAAAAGCTGGTCTATAATTTAATTATCTTTAAAAAGGTGTCTATACATTTTCACCATAAGTGTGTTTTTTAGACATTCACTATAACTACTTTAAGGAGGTTTCGCCAACAGTACAAAATATCGTTTCAACATAGGTATACAGTATCATATATTTTCAGAAAAGGTCTCGCCCACCTCAATCAAATACAGCAATAATACACAGGGCGCTCAATTTAAAAAACCTATAGCGGGTTTCACCCTGACTTTACAGTGTACGTGTATATGGACTACGCATTGCAATAATTCCTCGTCAATAAAAATCAATCTTTCTTTTGTATTACAGACAGCTTATTTGTTAATACATTGCCAAAGGCGGCATTATTTGCTGCCCTTTTGTCAGCAGTTGTCAACCCGGGGGGTCCTCTCAAATGCATTTTATGTGAAGTAATATATTTATTTACCTCATACATTATATAGTATACAAAACGGTTAACTGATGCTATTTTAATTAAAAGTAAATAGTATAAACATGGCAAATACAGTAAATACAATCTTCAAATAGAATTAAATTCAATATTTTTGTAAATATGACAACCGTAAATGGTAATTAATTAATGTTCTATGATTCACTGTCACTATTGTCCACTTCGCTATTAAAATCATCGGCAGTATCTACATTGTTTATAATCGATTCTATAGCATACATTGTATTATCGATTATCGAATACCCACATTCGTTCTTCCTCGGAACCTTAACTACGTTCCTTCCGATCCTATCCTGACCACAACGCCTTACGCCCAACATGCATATACAGTGTGTACATAAAGTATGGAATAAATTCACTTAAAAATCAGGTGTTTCTTTTTTGGAAACCGCTTGGACACCTCGATTCTCATTTTTTAATGCGGTTCTTTTCATGGTAAAATGCATGTATACAGGGTGACCCAAAAACAAGTTACGACCATAAACTCCATTTTTTCAAATAGAAACACTTATTTTTGAATTCTGCATCGAATTCTAAGTATATATTATGTAGCATGTCCTATACCTAAACTCAACAGTTATCGAGAAATTTACTACTGAATGTATGAGTAACCAAGACGATGATTATGGCAACTATCAATATATTTTCACGAAACATAGTATTTAATAAGTAAAAACAATAAGTATTTACTAAATTAAATGTTGAAGTTGAAATCCTTCTTGTGCCTGGCAGTATTCCAAACAGTGGATAAATTCTTGCTGAGCCATATTTATTGTTTCTGGGCTAATATTAGCGCATTATCTTCTGATTCTAGTTTTGTACACATTTTTTGATGCCCCACAAAAAATAGTCTAAAGGATTAAGATCCAGAGACCTTGGTGGACATTCAATAGATCCACGCCTTCCAATCCATCTGTTCGGAAATACTACATCATCAAGATATTGTCTAACCTGAGCTGCATAATGCAGTGGTGCACCATCTTGCTGGAACCCTAAATTTTCTTCTTTTTTCCCAATAGCGGCAGTTTTATCTATTAACTTCGCCGGTTAATGTAAATATTAATTCATCTGAAAATATATTTTCAACGTGGCGGGGGAAATTGTGGTACATGGATGCCATTTTTCCGATTTTAAAACCTTATGTACAGATGAAGCAGGAATATCGTAACCGCGACCAATTTGCAGAATGCTACCATGTGGATTTTCTTGTACAGCTAGTAAAACATTTACATTTTTATCCTCATTGATTGTAGAACGTCCAGACTTCAGCTCATCTTCCACAGAGCCAGTATCTCGAAACTTTCTCTCAATTTTGCTGTCGATTGGTTTATTAGTCTATCCGGATATTTGTTATTAAATAAAACACACACCTCCTGTTGTGTTCGTACTCTATTACCATATCCAATCATTGTACATAATATAACTTTTAATTGAAATTAAACCTTTAAGTCAAATCGAAACTGACAAACATGCGAATTGCAATATTATTTGAATGTTGTGTTAAAAATATAATTTCTATGGAAGTAAATTTCTCGATAACTGTTGAGTTTAGTATAAGACATACTACATAAAACATACTTAGAATTCGATACATAATTCAAAAATAAAACTAAAAATAACTGTTTCTATTTGAAAAAGTTGATGGTAGTAACTTGTTTTTGGGTCACCCTGTATACATGCATTTGCCATGAAAAGAACCGCAACAAAAAATAAGAATCGACGTGCCCGAGCGTTTTTCCAGTAAAAGAAACACCTGATTTTTAATTGAATTTATTCCATAGTTTATGTACACACTGTATACGTAATGTATGTATGTATGTATGCTGAGAATCCATGAGGAACTTGGAAAGCTCAAGCAGCCCACCCTCTCCCTTGGGGAGGGAATGAAACACGGCCTTTTCCTTTTCCACATTCGTTCTTCTATTTTTATTACATGATTTACGTAGTTTTACCATTTAGCTGGCGTACTTTGTAAATAGGCTTCTCATTATTGTTTAGTTAAATCCTCTTAAGCCCATGAACCTTGTACCTCAATATACAATAGTACTTACAAAAAATTCCATTCCTTATACTCTGTTTACTAACCAGGCGAAGTTGCAAATCAAAACTAAAAGGAATAGTAGCGGTAGGTTTTCGTAAAAGCGGCACTTTAAATTTCCAACTCCTATCCACATTTTGACAAATTTTACTAGCATTTTCCGGCTGCTTACAATAACTGCAAAATTTACAGTTCTAAGCAGTGTAACACAATAAAAACCCCTGCCATAATCGGCTTATCCCTTGCTACATTCGGTATCATCGTTGTCTCAGCGATTTTACCAAAGTTGTACATAATTGAGTATTATACTTTTTCTTGTTATAATTAAACTCATTTTTGCAGTACACTTTATAATTATGCCTTCAAATGGTGAGTAATAATAATAATAAGAATATCTGTTTAATTAATCAATCAATTTATTTCAATTACATATCATTCCTTTATTTCTATTTACCTAAATGCAGTTATTTTTGTCGTAATAACATTTTCACACAATTCAATTTGTAATCCGTGTTATTACGAGCCACTTCTGATGTTATTTGCGCCCATACTAGCTCAATTGGATTGAATTCACAGTGGGTATGCCGGAAGACGAAGAATAGTTGTAACAACCCTGTTTTGAGTTGTATTGAAATATACCGTAATTTAAGGTCTTTCATTCATTTAGTTGTAAATATAAGAAAAAGTGTTTGATTATTGAAATATAGGTACGAGGTACGCAACTTAATTTGCATATCTTTTTAGGGGTTTGCAGTGAATACTTCTTAAGGTTTATATTCCCTCTTCAAATTAATTTTCTACTCAAATACGTTTGCGCAATACATCATCATCTGACATGATCTAACTTCCTAAGCATCCATTTTTTCACTGCCTGATGAAAATGGTGTTGTTAGAAAGCTTTTTTCGAGTTTTTCATCTACATTTAGTGAAAGTGCCATTGATTTGATGGTAAGATATCTTTTAACTCGTAATACTAAAAATTAAAACCTTTGCTCTTTTCAGGCACTTTTTTTACTGCATTTTTAATTTTACTTCGATTTACAATTTAATTACATTTTAAGTACGCATTTAATTTTACTGTTGCGTACGCTTTCATTTTATGATTGCAATTTTTGCATTGAAATTTCAAGAAATGCAATAAATATTGGATTATTCAATTTTAAGAAGGATAATTCCAGTTTTGGGTGTGGCTGATAACATTATTTAAGATATTGCGCAATAATGGTGCTAGGATGACATCACCATGGTTGACCGTTTCGTAAACATTTAGATACCAGAGGTTATTAAAAAAAATGTGTACAAAAATTTTACAAAGGTATTTATGTAAAGATTTTTTTAGTATTTTAAGGTTTTTACAATTAGTTTAGATATATTTTTTTATTGTTTTACATTTTGATAAGTTTTAGTGTAAAACTCGGTTTAGTTATTCCGGGTAAAATTTAAAAAAAAATAACTTGGCGTCCGAGATCATTTTTATTAGTGTTACATACAATTTTTTTTATTATTTATGTTCGGTGGAAGTAAGCGAGCAGATTTAGTGGTAATTGAGCAAATCAAAATTATTGAACCGGCCCAATTGAATTTACCGACTGAATCAAAGGCACTATTTGTGGTGAATGGTTTGTATCTCCACTCAGTTTGACGATTTGTGTTTTGGAGAACTTTACATTATTTAATTATTACATTATTATTTTTTATACAGTTACACCACATTATTACATAGTATTACCGTTTTTCTCTGCTAATTCCTCGATTACATACTTTGTATATCGAGCCTTAACGCTATTAGCCATGCGATCAACCCTCTTTTCAAGAAGTTTTCCTGAAACGGAACATTTTTGTCACCCAACCAATTAGATATTATCTGCTTTCCTCCACGAGGTAGTTGGCAAACGTTCACGAAGTCACGAATGGTAAGAAGCGTTATCCATCACAATAACAGAGCCCCGAGAAAATAACGTAACCATTTGTGAAAAACTTGAAAACGTCTGCGTTCATGTCTTCATGATATTAGATCACCTGGATCAAGAAAACCATTTAAACTTCCCATGTGTGTTATAATCGGCCGGCGACCTTTGCCACTTGGTGGATGAAGTCCCGTGGACCATCCTTATTGAACAGCCAGGTGATGAGTTTTCACATTTCGGTCTTGCCACGTTTTCGACAAGTGTATGTCATTCATTCACCCAGATTTCATCCAAACAGTAGATTGGTTACCTCCGACACGGACACTTTTAATGATACCTTCTTCTCCACGCAACAATTTCTGCCTTATCAATTAAGCAGGAGTTTCTGCTAGGCTAGGTAATAAAAATTAAGTACCTTCAATATTTTCCAAAGAGTTGTTCTACCGATTTCCAGTAACATCATCTTCCTGGATAACTTGCAACACATTGTTTAACGTTGGTATTTCTTTATTGAAGTAAAACCTTGCGTCAAATTGCATTTTTGTGGTCTTCAGATATCTGAATTTTCTTTTTCCCGCCGGAAGCAATTGGTTCTTGTACGGCATTATTCTTTTCTTCTTTTTTTAGTATTTTATATACAGTAGTTTTTGATACACCTCTCATCTTACAACATATTTCTATACAATCATCTACTATTTCTGACATATGCATATGTCTTATTGCTTTATAGCAATTTAACACTATAATTTTTTCGTTAGCTAATGACGCAGAATTTTTAGGCCGTTTAACTGGAACGTAATCAAGCAATACATCCATTTTCACTTGCACTACTGTTAAGAACAAACTCAGAACTGATACTAATTTCTTTAAACGAAATTTAAATGTGCAGAATGCAGTTTATGTCATTGTGGCATTATTGCTAGAAAATGCTGTTAAGTAATTTATTACGTTAAGTAGTAACAAACAGTTAGAGCTATGGTTATGAATAATTACTATAAGAGCTGTATTCAAAACAGGTTAGAAATCGTCCTTTGTACAGAATTTCTTAAAAATAATGTTTTCAATAACAGTTTTATACATAAAAATATTTAATATTTTATGTTACCTATACAAAAAACGACGCCCATTAGTTGTGCTTGACAGCTTAATTTACAACTACGCCTGGTTAGTGAACAAACTTTAATTACCAAACAAATTGGCTATCTTTCGTATACTGTAAAGTCAGGCTGAAATCTACTATAGCTTTGCATTATTACTCAAAATTGGCGGCCTTAATAGGATACTTTTCTACGTAAAATTTCATAAGGAACAGCTTGTACTTTTTTTAATACTTTAACGATAACTGAGATATAGAAAGTAGTAAAAAAATGGCAAGTTTGGTTTGAAGCGGCTTTTATTTTTTGAAAAAATAACACAATGTAGCGATAACCGCAAGTCTACCTTTTCTAATAAATAGTATCCTCATTATTTACAGCAAAAATGAGATACCCCGTAGTTGGAAAGTTAAAACTAGAAGAGAAAATTTATCCAACACGGTACAGTTTATTTGTTTGTTCAAATTGAACAAAATCAGGTTCAACAGCTTTATCACTCTAAATTCCTATACAGTGTGTTCAAGCTTAATGACTTACATGGGGATATGGAGACAAGAAAAAAATAAAGAACTTAAGACTATAGAAATACTATTGATTGAGATTAACTTCAATCAGACGATGTTCTAAGTTTTTATGTCATTAGATACGAAAAAAGTTTTCGTTTTATTGAATCATTTCCAATGTAATAAGTTAATTTTCAATGTTATGTTCCGTAACACATTTCCTCCCGATATACACCGAGTCCACATTTCTATGCTCACCATTGGTATATTGGTTATTAGAAGAGATAGAGCAAAGGCCAAATGGGGAATGTTTTGCGGAATTGAATGCACGCAACGAATCTCACTTCATATTAATCCTAATTTCTTTTGATTTTGAGATATTTTGAAAAAAACTAAAATTTGCTGATTTCAATTTTCTTCAATAACTCAACACCTTACACAACGGCTTTTGAACTTGCACATTGTCCAGACACTTTTTTAGGACAAATTCGTTGCTGTTAACAGAAACCCCCGATTTTTATTTGTTCTCAAGTTATCAGCGCTATCTTTTCTTTTTCTAATGGTGGCCATTTTTAGTTTTTGATTAGTTAGATCGCCCTAGAGAAGAGCTTTTCAATGAGGTATAATATGTCTAAAAATCTTCATTTCTACGAGATATATCAAAAAATAAATTAAACTCCAACATGAAATTAAAACTTCAAATTCACTTAAACAAACTGTTGAATATGGCACCCATTCTGCTCCACACACCTTTGGCACCTTGTTCTAACATATGTTACAAACTCTACGAGTTAAGTTCCTATTTAATGAACCCAACACCTAAATTTTCCGAGTTTCTGGTGGTTCATAATGGAATACTTCGTTTTAGTGGCACCCCACATATATATGTCAAGGGGGTAAGGTTAGGTGATCTCACATTATTTGGAATAATTCTCTCATTAGATAGTTGCCAAACAAGATGACAGGAAGAATTAAAATTTCAAAAAACTAATACAGAGGGGGCATGAGCAGAACGGAAAACAGATAACAAACACAGCTATGGAAAAGGAAACGAATAAAAATAATATAAAAAAGAAAAGCGAACACAATCAGAATTGCAACATGGAATAAAAAGGGCCAGAAAGAATAGAAGAAATGAAAAAATATAAAATTCAGATACTGGGAATAAAAGAAACAAATAAAAAGGAAAAAAAGAAATATGTATTGCTAGATGAGCATTATACGCTTAGATTTTCAGGGATAGAAATAGATAAACGAGCAAACGACAGGGTGGAATAATAACGGGCGAAGAAATATAAAAATTGGTAATAAGTTACGAAACAATAAAAACTCACGAATCATAACACTCACACAGGCGCGCGCGCACGCACCCCCACACACACAAACACACACGCACGCACTCCTACCACCAACCCACGCTCCCACTAACCTACTCACCAACACCACACACACACCATGACCGATCTTGGGGAAACTTGGCTAAACGTTGTAAAATGAGGTAATAAGTACCCACATCAAGTTGGAAATAGATTTTAGCAATACACCCAAATTTTTGGGTGGAATTTCACATAAAAGAACGTACTTGAGCCTGTCGTACACAATATTAATAAAACGATTAGGTGGATGAAAGGAGTGAAAAAGATTGTAACTTTGGCGGTGTTGGTTATTATAATTTTGAAAAAGAACTTTGTAACCGTACCCCCACCCCATTTTGAAATTATGTAATTTTGCAAAAATCCAAGTACCTCATGCACTTCGTCTTAGTGAGTGGGTTGTTGAACAGTGTTGTATAGAACATCAAATATTTTTATTTTTTATGTTTAAATGAGTTCACTAGCAATAATATACCCACCAACAAAAATGTACATACCTCCTGTTTTGAGATTACCGAATTTTTAAGAAAACACACTCTTAAAGCCCCATAACTGTAGTGATAGGGTGTTGAATTATGTTTAACACCAGGTATTTTTATTTCTTTAATTTTGTATGCTTAAAGGGCCCACTAGCAATAATAATACTCGCCAACAAAAATGTATATATCTCCCGTTTTGAAATTACCTAATTTTTAAGAAAATGCGCTCTTAATGCACCATAGCCGTAGTGAAAGGGGTGTTGAATCCTGTTGTACATCAAATATTCTTATTTCTTTAATTTTTATGTTTAAAGGGAATAAAAATGTACATAAAGTGAGAATAATGAAAAGATGCGTGCATGTAATCAATGATGTTTTGTAACTAGGTGATTGTACACTGCTTAAAATCTTTTTTTTGCGGGTTAAATTCATTGTAATAAATGTTAATTTAAGAAAAAATCTAATAAAATTTACTAATAAAATTAAATTTTGTGTATCACATTCTATTTTGAATGAAAACGACAAAAACATTTGAAATTTGGGGTTTACTTTTTTTTTAAGTTTTCCCAGTGTCTTATTAGTACGATTCATTGTATTGCACTTTAATGACTTAATTGTTTGCTTAAATTTTTAATTCTCGTTTAATTTTTTGTTTGTATTTATAAAAAAACTGTTCTTTTAAGAACAAGCGTGTGTATCATTTCGTGATTATTCTTAGAGATATCAATTTGTTAGTGCAATCGTTTGATTCACCTAACCTAATACTTACAAAATTAAAAGGAACTACATATAAACATACTACAAAATTACGTCATGAAAAAGTAATGACGTCCACGCATCGTCTCATTATTCTCACTTTACCTCCTGTTTTGAGAAAACCCGCGCTTACTGCACCATCACCGTATTGAAAGGGGTGTTGAATACTGTTGTACGTCAAATATTTTAATTTTTTAGGTTAAAAGTTTCACTAACAATAATATACTCGCCAACACAAATGTACACACCTCCCGTTTTGAAATTACCTAATTAAAAAAAAATTACTGGTTTTGGAGTTATTTGAAGTTTTAACATGTTTTACCTAAAAGAAGAAAATAAAAGAAATATTGAGTTAATTTGATTTACTTGAATTAAGTAGGCTTAGACTGCAGACTCGCGTTTTTTTTGTTTAACATATTCGTCTGACACATTGTTGTTGATAGTTTTGGTTCGTTTAACAAGTAATAACGCTTTTAAAGACTTTGAAAATGAATGTGGTCGAAATGCTAAAGCTGCTAAAAGAAGATATGCGGAAACATTTCAAAGAAATATTTTTGAATTTAGCGAGGCGGTGCCGTAAGACTGGAACCTTTAACCCAAAAAAGGTAAATCCTGGTAGACCACGAGTGGCAAGAATTCCTCAAACAGAAGAAAATATTTTAAATCTAGTTGTTGCGGATCCTACGACAAGTGTAAGAAATGTGGTAAGGGCAAGTAACGCAAGTGTTTCTAGTGCATAGGGTGATTCATTTTTGATGTTTTGTTATGGGAAGTACCCTTTCTATTACAGATAGATAAAAAATAATATGGGGTCCTTGTACTCGGTTTTGGTGTTAATTAAGATGCAATAGTCATAATCAAGATATCTCCGACCGGTATTGCGCAATTAGCGTGTTATATATTTTTAAGAAGCACAAAAAAATGTCATTTAAAAATGTCATAGCCAACTATGGTTTCCATATAAAAAAATACAACTTTATGTCATATCTTTTTTAATTAAGGAGATATTAAAAATGTTAATGCTCTAACGGATTCTACTAAAAAAGTGCCTTAAGAATGTTTTTACAGTTTGTCGATACATTCAGAAATAAAAAAGTTATCCAAGTTTTTCAAAATCGCCATTTTTTCAATTTTGGCTAATTGCGCAATAACGGACAGAGATATCTTGATTATGACTATTGGATCTTATTTAACACCAAAATGGAGCACAATGACCCCATATTACTTTTTATCTATCTCTAATAGAAAGGGTACCTCCCATAAGAAAACATTGAAAATGAACCATCTTGTACATCGTGTATTAAAAGAACAATTATTGCTCCCGTTTCACTACAGGAAAGTACAAGAATTATTTCCTGAAGATCTTTTTTGAGAAGAGACTTTTGCGAATTATTAAAATAAAGAATGAGACAGAACCCTGATTTTTTACAAAATATTCTTTTCACCGATGAATAAACTTTTACTAGACAAGGTATGTTTAATAGTCATAACAGTCACTTCTGGGCAGACGAAAATCCAAAGGTTAGACGTGTAACGCATTATCAACTTAATTTCAAGTTGAATGTATGGGCTGCTTCAATAGGCAACCGCCTCGTTGCATACCATATTTTTGATGGAAATTTAAATGGTTTACTATGAATTTTTGGATAATAGCTTATTTCCGCTATTAAAAGATTTGCCTCTTGATCTACGAAGAAATATGGTTTTTATGCATGATGGTGCGCCAGCTCATTTCAGTAGATAAGCTAGAAGATGGCTCAACGAACATTTTCCAAATCGTTTGATTGGTCGAGGTACTGATGCTCCTATTCACTGGCCACCAAGGTCCTCTTGGATTTTGCTGTGTGGAGTTTAGTTAAAGAAAATGTATATTCAAGCGAAATAAATTCCATAGAAGAACTTCAAGCGAGAATTGAAAATAATTTAAGAATGTTAATTCAAGAACCACGGCCACTCCAAAGGATTAAGTTTTCAATAGAAAAATGTTTACGATTATGTATTCGTGAAATTTGTGGGCATTTCGAACATTTAATGTAAACACCTGTACCTACTTATTGAATTTTTTTTCTGTTTGTTTTGCGTTATTCGATGTTTTTTTTTAATTGTTTCCTTTGTCTGTTCTGTATTAATGCGATAGACAATTGAAAACTTTTTTAAGTTCTAAATCATTTACAATATTTTTACCTCATAGTTGTCCTTGAGGTAGTTCGTTCTCGCGCATGAAAATTATTGTTTCATTTTTAAATAAATTATTAATTCGGTCAGCATCACTTGCTAAAACCTCAAATACCTAACTCCAAAACCTGTAATTTTTTTGACTTTCAACAAGAGTACCTTTTTTTTATGGCAAATTGTTAAAAAAACATTATTTTTGCCCAAAAATTAAAAATATCCGGATCAAAAAAAAGTTTGGTGGTAAAATAAGTGACCCCCCTTTACCGACACTCCTATACTAACTATTAAAAATTTGTCAACACTATCTTTTATGACCTAATCAAAGGTATTTGTGGTCTAAATTTCATTTAAGTATTTTAAACCGTTTCAGAGGTAATAATAAAAAAAGGATTTTCGGGGCCACTTTTACATGGCCGTACCTTCTTAAGGAGGCAGTTTCGGACACGTTTATTAATCAAACTAACGTTATTTTTTAATATTCTATTTACCCTGGAAATTAGCGGAACGTTTTTTGAAACACCCTGTATTTGATTTTCATTCCTTTCAATACGGTGATGGTGCATTAAGAGCGCGTTTTCTTAAATATTGCGTAATTTCAAAGTGGGAGGTATGTAAATTTTAATCGCTCTTATACGATTGCTATTGAACCCTTTTAATATAAAAAATTAAAGAAATGAAAATATTTCAACACCCCTTTCAATACGGTGATCGTGTATAAAGAGCGCGTGTTCATAAAAATTGCGTAATTTCAAAACGGAGGTATGTACATTTTTGTTAGTGAACCCTTTAAAAATAAACAATAAAAAAATAAAGATATTTGACGTATAACAGGGTTGAACACCCCTTTCAATACGGTCAGGGTGCTTAAAAATCAGGTATTTTCAAAACGAGTAATATGTCCATTTTTATTCGCTCTTATACGATTGCTAGTGAACACATCAGCATAAAAATTAAAGAAATAGAAATATTTGATGTACAACAGTGTTTCAAAACCCTTTCATTACGGTGACTGTGAATTAAGAAAGCGTTTTCAAAATTAATTTTAAAACGAGAGGTATGTATATATTTATTCGCACTTATACGATTGCTAGTGAACCCTTTAACATAAAAAATTAAAAAAATAAAAATATTTGATGTACAATAGTGTTCAATAAACCATTCACTACGGCGATTGTATGAAGTGCATGGATTGTTAAAAATGACATTATTTCAAAGCGGGATGGGGGACGGTTTTAAATTTTGTTTTTAGCTTCCATTTTATGCAAAGTACAAAGTTATTTCCATAATTATAAAAAAACCAACACCACCAAAGTTACCCTTATTTTTCATCCCCTTAATCGTTTTAATATGTTGATGTACGATAGTCAAGTACATTTATTAATCATTTTACCAATGTTCAATTCGTTCCACAATTTACTGATGGTGAAATATATTGACTATTAATATATATATATATATATATATATATATATATATATATATATATATATATATATATATATATATAATATAGGTTGGAAGGTAAAAGGTATACAATTAAATGTGAGAATTACAGAGCACTAAGTCTATCTACAGTAAATTTAATAATATACACAAAAATAAAACAAGGAAGAACAAGCCGCGTTTAGACCGGGCACAAACAAGATAACGTATACACCTCAAGAATAATATAGAAAAGAGTTTAGAAAAGGGGATACATATATACCTATCATTTATAGGTATACAAACAGCGTATGATATCTTAAGAATACAAAGATGG
This sequence comes from Vesta saturnalis, assembly GCA_036346205.1. Classification (NCBI taxonomy): domain Eukaryota; kingdom Metazoa; phylum Arthropoda; class Insecta; order Coleoptera; family Lampyridae; genus Vesta; species Vesta saturnalis. Next base: position 1,002,763 of record JARFJB010000627.1, on the reverse strand, counting down.
AAATCCTAAGAAAATTATAAAATAGTCAGCTTGTAGAAGCAATAAAAAGTATATATAAAAAAGTAGAAGGCATGGTCAGGATAAATGGAGTACTATCAGAAGGATTTAGAATCAACAGAGAATGAATTAGGGTGATAGCCAAATCCCACTGCTTTCTATCATAGCAATGAATGAGGTTATGAAAAATACTGAGAGAATAAAACCTACTAAAATAGGATACAGACAAATGCAACCAATACAACTACAACTAGAGAAAATAAAACTAAAAACAAATGTAGAAAAAAGTAAAATAATGTGGATAAGAGAAATGAAGTGCAGGGGATAGAAGAATAAATGAAGAAGTACTGGAAGTAGTAGAAGAATACAACTGTTTACAAAACATAATATCAAAGCACGGGAAAATCGATAAGGAAGTACAAAATAGAATAAATAAAGCCAGTCAATTATATTACACTATAAATAAACAATAATAAAGAAAAAATAACCAAGTACCCAAACAAAAATGAGAGTAAATAAAACAGTGTTTCTACCCACTTTAACATATGGTGCAGAAAGTTGGATATTACGTCACAAACACAATCCAGTTCTAACATCAGCTGAAATGAGAAGAGACTGTGAGAAAAGATATAATAAGAGAAAAATTAAAACAAGAAGCAGTAACAACAATAATAGAGAAAAAGCAATTAAATTGGATGGGACGTTTATGGAAAATGAAAGAAAATAAGATGCCAAGAATAGTAACAGAAATGGGAATGGAGGGACATATAAGTAGAGGAAGACCAAGAAAGAAATAGGAAAAGAACATAAAAGAGATAGTGGAAAGCGAAGGATTTGGAAGCAAAAAAGCTGGCAAGGGATAGCAAAGTATACAGAACTTGGGTAGTTAGAGACTTTTGAAAAGAAAAGTAATGGAAATAACTATAAAGCGATAAGAAGCTTATTTAATTTCAATATGAACAACTTAATGATTTTTATATTTGCTCTTGAAAATAATATTTGTTTGGTATTTTTGTTTTATGTATAATATACACTTGACGCCCAGATTGTTAGGGTAAAATAGTCGGAGAATAATAACCTCTTAAAGTTTTGTATGTTCTCAGGGTTAATAATTTGTGTCAAGGCGAGCATTATCTCATTCGTTAGTAGCTCCATATATGTTTTCAGTTAAGTTATCATCAAAGATGACAGGACCCATTAAGTGAAGTAAAATAAAAAACAAAGAACCAAAAAAAGTCAATAAATGTCCATATCAATCAAATCACACCAGATATTAAAACCAAATCGAGCTTGAAATATTCTTTGATTAACCAAATGTGGATTTACAGTAGACCAATGATGATAGTTATGCCTATTGAACACTCCACAATTGGTAAACCATGTTTCATCAGTCCAAAGTATTTTCTAGGAAAATCAGCACCATCTCCACATTTTTGCAGGTAGGGGAGAAGGTCCGGACATGGGGCACCTCCGGACAATTCAAATTTACCGCCAAGAAATAATACTGGAATAACCCATCCCTGGCAATCACATCTGCGCGTCGTTTAGAATAGTGCACAATAGGTTACGTGCCGTGAAAGTGCAAATTAAAAAAGTTATAAGCCAAAGAGTTGAAAACTGACTTGTATATAAGGTTGGCGTGTGTACTAGTAAGGTCCTACACTTCACGTTTTAAAACTCAGGTAAGAATTAATAGTTTCACTAGAAAGAGGGCTAATGTTTATGTTCCTAACCTCACAAAACTATAACGGTTTCACGTGTACGTAAATGTTGTAGCAATAAAACTCAATTATGTGCAGCTTCGGACATACGTGGGGCAGATTCGGACAGTGTCCGAGCATGCCCCACATCGATTGTCCGGACCTGCCCAACATTGCGTGTCTGAAAGTACCCCATTGTCACTTGTAGTTATAATCGTCGCCATCTCGTATTACTACTCGTCACAAATTTACGAATAAATGATAGATACAACACATCGTAACAAATATGTTCTGCATTCTTGTGACAAGGATGAAGTATGAAATGACTGTTTGTTGCTTTATTTGTTTATGACTTGTAGTAATACGAGATGACGATGGCTATACCTAAATACTTACCTACATTCCATTTTGTTTGTAGGGTGGTGAGAACATACAAAAAAAACGTCCTATCCGACCAGAAATTCCGAGTAATGTCTTGAAAAATGCAGTACGAAATGTTATCAGTAGGACTGTCTCTAAGAGCTGCTGCTGCTACATTTAATATACCGAAATCTACTCTGTTCGATAGTGTCGTCAGAGCTAAAATGAGTCAGAACGGTAACGCCAGCGATTCAGGAAATGAGGATGACAATGCAACAGAGGAGACCAGGGTAGCAAAATACGCCACACAAGTTTTTTTCTCAAAATGAAGAAGCTGAGTTGGAGTCGTATCTCAAAAAGTGTTCAAAAATATGTTACGGTTTGACATATAAACTCTACCGTGAGTTGGCTTTTGAATACGCTACTAAGTTGGGTAAGAAATTTCCAAAAAATGGAGATTAACAAAAAAGCAGGCATTGGCTGGATGCAATCTTTCATGAAACGTCATACACGACTTTCTAACCGAAAACCCGAAAATACAAGAATAGCAAGAGCTTCAGCTTTTAAAAGAGCTAATGTGGAAGAATTAATTCTTCAATAATTACACGGAAGTGCAGACTAAATATAATTTTTCACCTAACCGTGTATAGAATATAGATGAAACGGGTGTTACAACCGTTCTCCAAGCACCCCGAGTTATAGCAAAAACAGGTTACAAAGCAGCAGGACAGTGTGTATCTGCCGAACGGGGATCTCTAGTCACAATGTGCGGAATAATTTCAGCTGTTGGTGGTTCAATTCCACTTCTTTACATCTTTCCTCGTATAAGAATGAAGGATCAGTTTTGTACAGCGCTGTTTCAGGAACCGTTTGATTTGCTGAGAAATCTGGATAGATGTCTGCAAATATTTTTGTAACTTGTTGGAACATATTAAAAAACATGCCAATTGCAACCTCTTGAATAGGATTCTGATTGTGATGGACAATCACGAGACACACGTCTTTTAAAAGCTATTTTATATGCAAGAGAGCACGGGATTGTATTGCTGTCCTTTTCTCCGCACTCCACTTATAGGATGCAACCCCTGGACAAAGCAGTGTTTGGTCCCTTCAAATCTAAGTGCACGGCATCTTTCAATGACTTCATACTGTCAAACCCTGGTAAACCGATCACCATTTATGATGTTGCTAAATTGACAGCTCAGCCATATTTACAAACCTTCACTCCTTGTAACATTAGTAGTTTCAAGAGCACTGTGATATGGCCTATTAACTCATTAATATATACAGATGATGATTTCTGTCTTCTACAAACATTATTATTGATACAACCATTGTTGATAAGTCCAATTTTGATAATGAAGTGAAAAGCTCACCTCAAAGCCATGGTGTGGGAGCAATGGTCAGATATTTTGAATGAAATTGCAGATGAAGCTACCAAACCCAAGATTATAATACTATCTGTTTTAACTATTAAACCAACCGATGTAAAACCATTACCTAAGGCTTGCCCTACAAAAACCAACAGAAAATCTAGAGTAGGGAAATCAAGAGTCTACACCAGCACACCTGAAAAGGACAAAATTGAAAAGAATAAGACAGTCAAAGTTAGAAAAAACTAATACTAAGAGAAAATTGGTGGCAAAAATTACATCAAAGAAAACATAAAATGGCGAACAGACAATAAAATCAAAGAAAAAAATACAAGGCGACTAAAGTGGTTCTGGATAATATTTGATTGTGAGATTCTGACATAGACTTACTGCTAAACGTCATAGGCGCAGGTGCTAGGTTATAAACGATTTGTCTGATTCTGACATCAATTTAGATTTTGAAGCTGATGGCCAGATTATGGAACTTTTAGATGAAAAAATCCTAAAGGATGATTATGTATTAGGGAAATTTGTAACAAAAAAACGAATCGTACATTATGTTGGAAAAGTAGTTGAATTATTAGAAAATGAAGAATTTTAAGTAACGTTTTAAAGAAGTGTAAGCAAGATTTATATTTCCACAGATTGAAGATATTTCCAGTGCTGAAAGAAAGGATGTTGTGTCAAAGTTGCCCGAACCTTCGACAACACCAAGAACATCGAGAATCGTTACAATGTTCAGTAATGTTATAAAAACTAATTTTGTATTACTTCCTGCTTAATACATTTTCTAAAAAAAAAAGTTCCTAAAAAATTAAACTTGTCCGAAACTGCCCCGTCCTTGTCCAATAGTGTTCCATCATGGGGCAGTTCCGGACAATTTCATAATTTTGCAAAAAAAACATTTTTCTCAAAAATCATATACTTTTTTATTTAGATTTGACAGGAAAACATTAAGTAAACATAGACTTACTATAATTTTTGCAAATCTTTATGTCAAAAAACAATGGATGTATAAGTTTGAAAAAAAGCTGTCCAGACCTGCCCCCTTCACGCCTACCACCGGCTGAATTGTAACCTCCGGTGATAGTATTATCGCTTAGGTCTTGTACAATTGTTGGTTTGTATGGGTGGTATTTGTTTTTCTTCAATGTTTTATGAACACTGGATATCAGAATTAATACTAGTTTCTTGAGTGACACAACACTCTGATGTACTTAGACTGTTTGCAAACAGTTTGTAAAATAATATCTTCACTTATATCAGCATTGTTTACCTGGTACTTAGTTCTCTATTGTTCAAAGCATCCAAAGTTCACTAAATTTCTAATTACACTATTAAAAATTGTATGAGGTGGTTGTCATCTTTCCTGAAAGTGTTGAGCGTAACTATTGCAAGCATCACATCAACCTTTTCTTCATTGGTATGCCATCATCAGTATTTATTAATATTGACGTTTAAAGGATTACTCATCAATGACTAGTACGCAAAGTTCTGACTCACTCACCAATTCCACTTTACATGTGAATGTTGACAGAGCTTATCATTTATGTCACACTGACGTATTTTGTCATAGCCTACCACAGTCATACTTATTTTTTTGATAATATCTCTCGTAAAATGAAGATTTTTCATACATTTTGTACCTCATGGAAAAGCTCTTCTCGAGGGCTTCTAACAATCAAACACAAAAAATGACCACTATTAAAACAGCAACTAATTTGTCGTAAAAAAAGTGTCTGAACAAAATGCAAGTTCAAAAGCAGAAGCATAAGGTATTATTGAGTTACCTATTGAAGAAAATTGAAATTTTAAAACCGAAGGTCAGGATGAAGTTGACATGAGACTTGTTGCGAACATTGAATTCTGCAAAACATTCCCTATTTGACCATTGCTCTATCTTTTCGAATAACCGATATACCAATGGTGAACATCAAATGTGGACACAGTGTATTATTGCTTTACTAAAAAAACGGAAAAATTGATGTCAGTCACGAAAATGTTGAATTACTGTCAGTCATACTCAAGTATGAGGCACTTTGTGCAGAGTATTTTAGGGCTCTGAGTCAGATGAGACATTTTACTGATGAGTTCATGTATATTATTTTTTCTGAAATCGCTAATTATCATAAAAATTTAATGTACAACTTTCAAGGATAAAGATGTGCTATAAATATCTAATAGTGCGCTTCACCACTGCTTGGTTACTGAGGCGACTCAAACAATTTATAAAGTTATAATGTTAAAAATAAATTGAAATGTTGATAGCTTCTCTTTTCATGACTAGTCCGGAAAATAGAATTTTCCTGGTCCAAAATGTGGGAGTAACTGACCAAAAACAAACGACTTTAGAAAAAGTTTATTTATTTAAGTTTGAAAAACGTCACCACACTTTATCCTAAAGTATAAAAATTCTTAGATTCATTTAGAATGTATGTAATGATTTGGTAATTTTTAAAATTTCGACCAAGTTTATAAAAAAGTTTTCATTACATAAGAAATAAATTAATAACAAAGTTTATCTCACCCGAATGGTGTAAAAGCTGTATACTGTAATCTATTAAATTGTTTGAAATACTACTACGTTTTCTATTTTCCTATCAAAGAGTTATTACCTAAAAATAGAATAAATGAATATATTAAACTTTATATTCATTAAATTTGTTACGTTATGTTATTATACTTAATTGGCATAGTTCTGAAAGATAATGATTATACACTTTTTTCTGAATCGCTGGTAAAATAAACACCTATGCTTACAGGTTTGATAGTAGCAATAATCTTTTCAAAATGACAAGAATTTTCAAACCACTTTTAAAATTATGAGTTAGATAATGTATTGATAATTTGAACAATTATGAAAATGAATGAAAACTATATCAAGAAATGCCAATCTCCTTATTAAATAACTGATAAGTTAATAAATTTTATGACTAATACATACCACGACCATGTCTTCTTTGTGAACTAGAAAAATCCATAAGGCTCCGTTGTAAGCCTTCACTTTGTGGCGCATTCAATATTGGTGAAGGGTTTTCGCATATATTAATATGCAAAGGTGGCGATATGTGTCTACGATCTGACAAACCTCCATGATGTCGTCTATCTCCATTATGTTGATATCCTTGATTTATCCTACGATCTATAGAATTAGGCATGTGACGACGATCTTGATGTCCTAATCAGTAATAAATAATTAATAAATTGAAAATAAAAATGATTATTGTCGTCATAAATTTTTTACCTGAAGCCTCGTTTCCAAAATGTATATGGTTGTTACGAATTGTTGGACTTAATTGAGATTTAGGATAACCATGGACATAATTTTGTTCTTTTGGAAGATTGTTGTTACTCAATGAACATTCTCTGAAAGATGACATAACCTTTTAGATATTAATTATTTATTTTTAGCCTTGACATTACCCTCTATTAAAATTGTTATCATAATCTCTTCCAAATTCTTTTGTATACCGATTTGGCCACCTTTGGTGTCCATGTGAATGGGTTGTTCGTGTGGAATGATGATTATTTGAGTGTCGATTAAATGATGAAGAATTTCTTCGAGGCTGGCCATGATTGTTAGAATTCATTATAAAAATTCCTAAAATAAATCTTTGTTTTAAAAAACAATATAAAGAATTTTAAACATAAATAACCTTGGCTCATACACACAAAGTCCCTATTGAGCAAGTGGAATAATTTTATATTTGTAGTACTACACTATTGATCCAGTAGGAGCGCACATTCACAAAACAAAAACAAGTAATGCAAAGAATTTTTACACTTGTGTACATTAAAACATATCTGCATCACCATTAATTTTATAATATTCACTTATTTTTAAGCCAATAAACGATTTACGCAAGATGGAAGCTCGTAATTTCTACCTGTAACTTTTTCTTAATTGTGAAATCAACTTCATACACCTCATACTTGTGGCTATACAATACCAACACCAGCACAAAAGGTAGCATTGAACAGTGAGGTCATTGGATAGGGTATAATTTCTAAACCACAAATTCCAATTTCAGAAATGCGTAATAAAATTTTGAACAAATGGGAAATTGCGCGCCATATTCGAATCGTTTATTTTCTAAAGATAGATTTATCAGTTACAAATACTGTTATCGTCGGTGACGGTAACTGTACTTGTTATCCAAACGTATTAATTTGTGTAACGTATTACATATAAATACCCAATTTAAAACCTAAAAAAAATAAGTATTTGTAATTATGAGTTCAAATCGTGAAAGCACATTTTCATATTTCGGATTTATTATTTGATTCCTATAATATGCTTTACAATTACAATACTTAACAAATTATCAACAAAACTTTTTATTAAATTCGTGTTATATAGAATACGTACAGGGTGGCCAACTAAGAATGCGAATCCATCGTAGAGGCTTGCGCAAAAAAAAGTTATTACTAAAACGGCCGATACAAAACATGGAAATATTTTCAAGTTTCTGAAATGGCCGCTAGGGGGCGTAACTGCAATCTTGAATCTAAAAAAGTTATGTTTCTGTGAATTCTGCTATATTAACCTAATAAAAGAATAACTGATCTTTAAAGTCGAGGATAACCTCAACTTTTTTTGTTTGGCACTTTTTGACGTATGTCTAAAAATAAAGTGGTGGGGTATTCAAAGGTTTCCTTAAATACCCCCTGTATCTTCGAAACGGCTAATCCGATTTTAACAAACTTGGGCGCGTTGAAATGAGCTATTCTTGGGCTACAAATGTTATAATATTTGAAGTTTTGTTAGTTTCACATGTCGTCGCTAGAGGGGTTTATTCGACATTCCGACAGAAACGGTTAACTTTTGCAAAAAAAATTAAATGCATTGGTATGACTTTTTTTCATGAACAAGTAGCTAAATGATGCCTAAACAAGCTCGCGAAAACCGCATCTCGATATCTTGTTTCTAACCTAAAATATCGGCCAAAGAAAACTTTATACGAAAATCCCTTAAATGTTTATTTTTTTAACTATATTTTTCTGGAATAGTTTCTATTATGTAAGTTGTTGCCCTAAAAAGGACCGATTTAAAGAAGAAAGATTTTTAGTGCCCCCGTAAATGCTGACCATCACGCTCTATGCATTGCTGAAGCCTCTCATGACTAGACAAAACTGCAGCTTCAATTTCGGCTCCTCGGTACGTTACGTATTGCGTTACGAATCCGGTTTTTCATATCTCCTCTAGGTAGGTTGAGTCCAAAACACGATGTCCTTTAAGCGCCCCCATAAATAAAAATCGAGGCAAGTTAAGTTTGGCGATCGCGGAGGCCATGGAAACAGACTTCCAATCCACCGCTGTTGAAATACTGCATTAATATGCTCTCGCACATTAACAGAAAAATGTGCTAAGCAACCATCCAACTGTAAAAACAATGTTTGCCTTGTTTCCAGAGCCACATCTTCTAACAACAACGGTAATTGATTGGCCAAAAAGTCAAGAAATACATTGCCATTTAGGGGTTTTTCGAAAAAATATAACCCAATAATTCTGCCTCCCAGTATGCCACACCATACATTTAAACTCCAACGTCCTTTCTTCAGACCAATAATGCATATTGACTCTCCCGTCACTACTGAAGGTGGCTTCATCGGTCCAAAGCATTTGAAATCAAAATTCTCTATTTTCGCGTATCATGCCTAACATCAAATGGCAGTAGTCTAATCTTCGATCAAAATCTTCCTCTTTCAAGGCCTGATGCAAAACGACATGATATGGGTGCATTCTTAAAGTAATTAAAAAAGGTTTAAACGAATACCTATATATTTTGATGGCCATTAGAACTTACCTATGGTCCTTCAAAATATTTTGAACCGTTGTCCGTGATATGCCCAACTCAGTGGATAATGCTCTTGTGCTAACATGAGGATTTCCTTCAATATAGCCCAGTACACGGTTAATATTTTCTTGTGTTCTTCCAATTCTTTGCCGTTGAAACGTAGGCCGAAAACTACCATTGGCTCGTAAGCTCGCCACTAATCGGGGAAAACTCTTACATCGCAAGGACGCCGATTTGGATATCGAGCCACGTAAACTCTTTTAGCTACTGCGGCATTCTGAAGACATTCAAAATAAACCGCAAGCATATCAACAGCTTCATTATTCGTAAAACGCATTTTGAAAGCACAAAATTGCTCAAAGTAACGCGAAAGTATTGACAACTATTGACAATTTGAGGATTATGTATGTTTTGTTTAGGTATCTGTTTCCATTGCCTGCTTCTATTAATTGTATTTTTCGTATATATCCATAGTGAATATGCATTTAAACAAACAAAAAATAGGCCTTTCGTATAACTTTTAGCATTGCTTACTTGCCCGTAGTAATTTCAAAAAGGGTGATTTTATTCTGGTGTATAAATTTACAAACATTTAAAATCGCAATTTCTAGGTAACCTATTCAGAGCCGAAATTGAAGCTGCAGTTTTGTCTACCCATAAGCAATGCACAGAGTGATGGTCAGCATTTCGAGCACTTACGGGGGCATTAAAAACCTTCCTCCTTTAAATCGGTTCTTTTTAGGGCCACAACTTACATAATAGAAACAATTCCAGAAAAATATAGTTAAAAAGAAATAAAAATATAAGGTATTTTGGTATAATGCTTCCTTTGGCCGATATTTTAGGTTAGGAACAAGATATCGAGATGCGGTTTTCGCGAGCTTGTTTAGGCATTATTTAGCTACTTGTTCATGAAAAAAAGTCATACCAATGCATTTAATTTTTTTACGAAAATTAACCGTTTCTGTCGGAATGTCGAACAAAGCCCTCTAGCGACGATATGTGAAACTAACAAAACTTATTTTAACATTTGTAGTCCAAGAAAAGCTCTTTTCAACGCGCCCAAGTTTGTTAAAATCGGATTAGCTGCTTCGAAGATACGGGGGGGTGATTTAAGAAAACCTTTGAATACCCCCCCACCACTTTATTTTTATAGATACGTCAAAAAGTGCCAAACAAAAAAAGTTCAGATTATCCTCGACTTCAAAGATCAGTTATTTTTTTATTAAGTTAATATAGCAGAATTCACAGAAACATCACTTTTTTAGATTCAAGATTGCAGTTACGCCCCCTAGCGGTCATTTCAGAAACATGAAAATATTTTCCAGGTTTTTGTATTGGCCGTTTTAGTAATAACTTTTTTTAACGCAAGCCTCTACGATGTATAGTTTCCCAGATACAGTACCTCGCATTCTTAGTTGGGCACCCTGTACAGTGAGGTATATAAAAATTAGAAATATGGATATGTTTCACAGCTACCATATTTAACCTTAAAATTTACAGAATATTATATCTCAGTATACACATACATTTTTATTAGTAAACCCGTAAGGCATCATAGTTTGTTCTTATATGCCATATACGATAGTCATTGCAAATATTAGTATAGACATGGTTCAGCTGCATCACAATTGGCGGCGTTTTTAAATAGTATAGAATTAAATTATGTTAAGGCGACTCCCTTTTTTAAACACAGTATTTCGTTTATGTAGTTATTTTAACAAATCACGTAATTATTTCGTATTTATATAGAAGTCCCTTATCGGTCCCGTTTCTGACGTTTCATTGTTTAGAAGGAATTAATTAAAGTCTAGAAAGTACGAAAAAGATAGTGCGACCATCAGGTAAAACACAATAGGATGACATCACAAGTTCTACGTTTTACGAGACATGTAAGTAAGTATAGTGTAAATAGTTCGTTAGTTAAGGTTAAGTGTTAATAAATGATGTTTTTAAGTAAACAATCTTTATAGTATAGTGTATATTTAGGACGGTAGAAAATCAGAAAATGCCAAAAAAGTATACATTTAAAAGAGATTTGGAAAGTGAACGTCTGTTTATTGAGAAGACAATCTCTGATAGTGGATATTGTTCAACATATATCGACACTTAAGCGTAAAAAGACAGATAGTGCTGCTTCTCGTAGTAGCAAAGTGTCGTCTTATTTTCGTAAGGACACATTTGGAAATGAAGATCAAAAGCTAGCTGCGATTGAATGTACTTGGTCATACCACAACGTGACCCACAATCAGTCCTTTTATTCTATAGATTGCACTAGTAAGCTAATAAAATGTTGCTTCTAACAAAAATTTGCATAGACTAGATCCAAATCTGAAATATTGTGTGTAACATGTTACAAAAAGTATCATTAAGCTCGATACAAAATGATCTTGTAAAGGTCAATTTTGTAACAATCTATACCGATTGTTCAAACCACGGGAGCGAAAAATTTGTCCTATACTCGTTAGATATTTAATGAAACACAGGGACATTCAAGTAAAACTTTTAGAAGTTGAAGATCTTCCAGGTGAAACTTCAAACATTATATATTATTAAAACGGATGACAAGTACGAATTAACAACAAAAGTAATGGAAATGTGCACTGACAACACAAATTTCAATTTTGGAGAAGCAAGGCATGGCTAAAATAATGTCTTTAATCAAGTTCAGCAGTTACTTAAAAGACCTTTAATTTGGGTGAACTGTGCATATTCTACATAACTGTATCATCAGCAGATTGTTTACCTAATGACATCGAAGCCATTATTGTGAAAATCTATGGCTATTTATGCAATTACACTGTTCGAGTTGAATAATTTAAAGAATTTAGTGAGTTTATTAATGTTGAACACCAAAAGCGGATACAGTGAAACCAGATGGCTAGCGTTGCTATCTTTGGCAAGGAATATTAAAAATGTTCAAACCGTTACAAAATTACTTTCTCACTCAAAAAAAAAAATGTCCCACATTGATTCTTAATAGTTTTCAAAATATTTTTTTTTTATGTTTGACAATGGCTTCTTCACCAACATGCTTCTACATTTCATAAATGTGTGCTGTAAGTGAAATCTGAAAAATTTGAATGCTAGAAGTATACATGGTTCTATCAAATTTAAAGTAACAATTAATATAACGGAAAAATGAAGTTTTTTTGCCAAATCAAGTTAACACTATGCCAGTAGCCGTAACTTAACTTAAAACGTCGGCGCACATGTTTTATACTACTTGAATAGCCTATTTGGATAAATGGACGCAACGCTTTGAAGATTCGCAAGCGTTTCGTTGGGTATTGTTAAAAAAGAACCTCTGTGGTCACATGTTGGTAGCTCATTAACTGTTTTTCAACAATAACATTCTGATATTCATATAGATGATTCGGGACATTTTGATGAAATTGTGTGCATTAAAAAATATACAACCAGTCAAAACATAAAAGTGTGGAATAAAGTTTCTGTCTCTATTGACAAGCACAACAACATATTAAAAATTGTTGAAATGTGCATATGTTTACCGGGATCCAAGGCCACCATGTAAAGGATTTTTTCTGATATGAATAAAACTTGAACCAGCGAAAAAACTAGATTACTGTAAGAACTTTTCATGACAAAACATAATTTTGAAATGAATTGCCTTAAATTTTTTAAGTGTTCCAAGATCACCCAGATATTTTATGAATGGTGCATTTAATGGAAAAATTTACAAATGAGTAACGTTTTGTTCGCCATTTTATTAACTACGTACTTTTAAAAACCGAGGTAAAATACAAAATCAAATAGATTTTTTTTGATACCATTGCATCATGACATGGGGCGCCTAAAAACTTACTATAAACAACCACTACATTTGTCAGTTAGACTAGAGACACAAACCTATAATTTTGTATGTAATTTAAAATAAATCTCTCCTTCTCCTTCCCCTTACTGGGGAGTATTTGGTACTCCTCAGGGGTCCCGTGTTCCTTTTTTACGTAAATGGTCACCTCAATTTATGTCTATGTCACTTTTGAAAGTTAAGGTGGAATTGAAAATTAGGCTTCGTTTCAAAAACTCAAATAAAGGTACATCGCTTTTTAACAATTATTACATAATGCCTAATAGTTACGTTGAAAACTGTAAAAACGACAGACAGCATATATTAAAAATGTACATTCCTTTAGATTTCCGAAACACCCATACCTCCATAATAGGTGGATCGAGGCTTTTAGACGCGATAAAAAAATGGAAACTGTTGTCATTATATATTTATCACGTATTTATTAACTAATGATAAGTGTGAAGTTGTATATGTTAAATTTCAAAGACACTTGCTATGAGAAAAACATGAAGATACGACAGGAATTTGTTTATCCATATTATAAAGATGTTGAAACTTTGGATTTAATAAACCATCCTGATGATTCAGAAATTGGTTATAAAATCGACTGCAATTTAGACTATCCAATGAGAGTCACAGTGATCTACCACTGGCAGCCGAACATATGGTTCCCCCCGTACCTGATTCAAATTACAAAATTAAAAAATTATTGCTTATTATTTATTTATTATTAACGTTATTATGTAATTGCTTACACAAAATTTGAACATATATTTAAAATATGGGTTGAAGTTGATAAAAGTACACAATACATTACGTTTTAAACAGTTCCCGTTGTTAAAAAAATATATCGATTTAAATACCACTATGCGTCAGCAATCTCAAAATGAATTTGACAAAATTTTTTATAAGTTAATGATTTATAGTGTGTTTTGGAAACTGATCGAAAATGTACATAAATATAAGGACATACGTTTAGTAACGAAATGGAATGATAGCTATGGTACTCGTGCTGACATACCAAAAACTAATTTTCATAGTTTTACAATATTTAACAGCGGTATGCTTATCATTCAAAGGAATAAGCTAGAAGTATATTTAAATAAACTTATATATGCAGGATTCAGTGTTTTGGACGTTTCAAACACTTTTTTATACAATTTTCATTATGGTTGTACGCTGTCTAAGTTTCCTAATAATGCTAAGCTCTTGTACACGGATACATATAGTCTTATATATGCCTTTTCAGTTCCTGATATCTATGAAATTATCAAAGAAAACATTGATAAATTCGATACATCTGATTATAGTCCTTACAATATCTTTGGAATTCCATTAGCAAATAATAAAACAGTGTATGGCTTAATGAAAGATAAAATCATGGTAAAATTATGTTAGAATTTGTGGGACAAAAATTTATGCTTACACTATTAATGAAAAAGTTGTAAAAAAATGTAAGGGTTCCGCCCAAGCAAGTGTCAAACAGATTACGACAACGATTATAAACATGTTTTGTTTGATGGTAACGTAATTATGCGATATCAACATCTGTTAAGGTCAAATAAACATGATGTATTTACAATCAAACAGAATAAAGTAATACTTAATCCTTATGATGATAAACGATTAGTACATTTTAATTACAGTGATATCAGACCTTGGGGGTATAACTTTACATAGTATTTCATTAATTCTTCTTCCGTTTCAGAAAACAATGTTATCATTATAAAGTCTTGAAAACAAATTGCAGGAAGAATTATGGTACAGTACTGATCAAACCTACAGAAAGTACCTAATGGAAAAGTCCTCCGCTGAAAGCTATTTGTACTGAATGTATTACAACATATTGTTATTCCTGATGAGTGTTTTAACTGTGCGCTATAAACTCAAAGTGTGCAAATGGAGTTATTATTAAGACATTATTTGATAAAAAATTAACTTAGACAATACCATTAACAGTTTTATAAAACTGTATCCTGATAAAGGTTACAATTCATTAACTTTTAATGAAGTACAAATGATCTTTTAGACGATACGAAGTTACTTGGTTACATACCGCTTAAAATGTACATATACAATTTATTATGGGGTGATGATCCATTGTGTATTTCAACAAATGTTAAATCTAGCTTAGAAAATATTAATTCTGCTTATACAGACACTTTATGTATTGTAACTGAATGTACTGAGAAAGCAGCATATTATGCTAATTACAAGGTGCCTCCATGTTTTGATTGAAATGTTATTAGAAGAAAGCGTCACATATAAGATTCAAACGTTGACAAACAAGGAGCACCACACAATTTTCTACTGGATATTAGAAAACATCGATAAAGGTGAAATAAATACAAATTCCTGCTTAGGATGGACATGTGTTTCAAATTCCGGATTATGGCCATCAAATAATTTAAATGATTACAGACTTACTTTAGGTTTACCTACTGTATAAGATAATGAAATTTTAGAAAAACATTGTTTATTAATGAATTATTTACATTTAAAATAAAATGTAATTATTTTTTTGTTTTATTTCATGTAAAAGCTACATATCTTGTTAAAAAACTATTGCTACGTCTATATAAGTAATTTATTTCACAAAATCTAAGTTAAATGTCTAGTTATAAAACAATATCATCTTTATTGATACATGATCTTTTATCCAATCTGCACTACTTAACGAAAAACTTCTTGGAGCGTAGTAGTTTTTCCATCAGGTACACATAATGATACTTTGTTTTCTGTAATTCGTCGTCATAAAACCCTTCCAGTACAGGTGTTGCTTTAATGTCTTCAACATATATGTAGTGAGGTGAGTAATGCGAACTTTCACAATCTTAAATAGTTCACTAGACCAATTGGGTATGTATCCTTTGGCGAAAATACTTTTAAATTTACTGATTCCTACTATATCACCCACACAATATCGATTCCTATTGAATGTTTGTATGTGAATGTAAGCCTCTAGCTTTGCACACTTAATGGTTCTGATAATACGTTCTGCTGTAACAAACCTTTTTAACCGCTTAACGCCCGGTTATTTTTTCGAAAAACGGCCAAAAAACCATTTTTTTTATTGTTGATAATAAATATATGCATGTATGTGAATGCAAAAAAAATATTTTTGATAGTAAAAGTAGTCAAAAACATAGTCCAAATGAATATTAGATCATCTTTTATTCAAAACCAATACATAAGCGTACAGGGACATTATAATGGAATCAAAACAATGAAATGAAGTTAAAAATTTAATTCTGTGTGATATATTTTGAAGAAGGGTACTACACACAATCCGACATTACATGGCTGGCAGTAATAGCGAGTTTCTTTTCTCCTCTTTTTTCCTTTGCCGTCCCTTTGGTTGCAGCAAACAGCACAGCATCTAGTTGGTCCGGCCATTTTTTCGGTTGGTGGAATGAAATCTGGGAAATGTCGCTCAGTAAGTCTTAGGGGTCCAGGTTTCTTCGGTCGGCCAAGTTTTGTTGTCCGAGATTCACAATGATAAACCTCTATCAGACGTTCCACAAGAGTTAACCGAAACTCTAAGTGATCTTTCCTTCCTCCATCTTTTTGATACAAAACGAAGGCGTTATATAAAGATATATCAAGGAGATGAAAGAACATTTTCTTGTAATATTTTTCCCCTTTTTCGGGTTACTGGATAATCGTGAAGGTGTTGATCTAAACGATCAACGCCTCCCATCGTATCATTGTAATCAACAACTGCTTTTGGCTTCATAATATTATTTCCATCTCTATCAGTTGTATCTGTTCGAACTTTCTCGGGATTGTGTATAGTTGATAGTAAGCGCCATTCCATTGTCATCACCTTACCTCTCTGAAATGCAATTACTTCCCCCTTTTTTAGTTTCGTGTTTTTTAGTTCACTTGGTACTTCTTTCCTGTGTACACGCATAGTTCCATAAATATCTGTTTTCCGTTAAATAAGATAATCGGCTAGTTCGGGAGACGTGTAAAAATTATCGGTAGTTATGCAGTAACCTTGATCTAGCAGGTTATCAGCTAATGACAGGACTACTTGCGAGGTCAGGGACATATTTTTGTATTTATCATTTAGAATCGTGCCTTTGGCGGTGTAAATGTTAAACGAATAAACATAGCCGGATTTCGCTTCGCATAAAAGATAAAATTTGATCCCAAAACGTGCACGTTTCAACGGTAAATATTCTTCCAAGTCTCCCTTTACATAACATAAGGCTCTCGTCAACCGAAATATCTCTTCCGAGTACATATAAATTTGAACATTTTTCATAAAGATGTTGGTAGATAGACCAAATTTTGTTCAATTTTGGGTTTGGATGAGTTCGAGGATCGATAGCCGTCATTATTAGTAAAATGTAAATACTTTTTATCTGCATATATCTTCTTCGGACATTAGCTTGAAAATATTGGGGTTGACAATAATTCGTTCACAACCAATACATTTTCTCATCAGGTTTTTACAACTCCTTGAAGTAAGCTGATAACCAAAATATACTCCAATATCGTTGCTGCGTAACAGAGTACCCAGACGTTAGTTGAAGAACAATCTGCTTTGTTGAGTTGCTGCCTAGCGTATCTGTTAGTTTCAGTTATTATAATGTTTAGTAAACTATCATCTAAAAACTTTTGAAATATTCTAAAGCATCACAATCATTTCTTGTGCTGAAACTGCTGCCGGATATTGCCAGAAAGGAAATCGTGGAGGAGGTGGATTGGGCTGATGTACGCTAAGTTTACACCAATTTCTTACAGAACTAAGATCACTTTCATCTGATGAACTAGCATCCGATTCTATATCGCTGATAACAATTTCGTCTGAACCGCTTTCAGATAACTCTGCGTATTCAAAATCATCCGCTATTCTCAGACATTTTAGTTTACGATGTTTTCAATATATTATTATAATTCTTGAATAAGAGTACGTTCTACAAAGATAATATTTGTGAGAACGTACAATATGATATTTTATATTTACACTTACCTAGAAATCAGCCAAGTTACATACCTATGATACGAATTTACGATATGTGAAGCGTATTTTGACTAACGGGAAAAAGTTCAAATTTCACTAAACAAACTACTCGTAAAACGACAAGCCTAAATAACATCCGTAATAACCACAACCTCTTGTCGAACAAACATTGCACACTGCACTACCTGCAGTGGGTAAACATCTGGCAATGAATCATAAACCAACCCAGCAACAACCAGCCAATCATGTCAGATAATCTTCCTATGTCTCGGCTTCCTATTCATACATTTGTAACATTGCCCGAGTCCCAATCGTTGAAGAATAATAAAGTAAACCGAATATTGCGTCTGCCCGAGTCCCACTCGGGCATGGGCATTTTGGCCGGTGACGCTTGCCCGAGTTGCGCTCGGGCGTGGGCGTTAAGGGGTTAAGTTTATTGAAATTTGCAATAATTTAGGCAACTTCGTTCATTTTTGTGTCATGCGTTTAGATATTTTAAAGTGGGGTTGTACGCGCGTTTCGTTTTGCACATTGAATTCTGCGCAGACATGATTTTGAGGTTGTTGTTACGATAATGAAAGCAAAAAGCGTCCATTTTTGCTCTTGAATCTTTTTACCAAAAGTGTCGTAAATGTTACGGTAAGAGCTAATTAAACCTATTCTTCGCGTAGTGCGTGTGTGCGTGTGTGTGTGTGTGTGCTGTGTGTGTCTGTGTGTGCCTGTGTGTATCCGTGTGTGTGTCTGTGTGTGTGTGTGTGTCTATGTGTGTGTGTGTGTGTGTGGGGGTGGTGTGAGCGTGAGTGTGAGTGTAGATGTGAGTGTGAGTGTGAGTGAGTGTGAGTGTGAGTGTGAGTGTGAGCGTGAGCGTGAGTGTGAGTGTGGGTGTGGGTGTGAGTGTGAGTGTGAGTGTGAGTGTGGTGAGTGTGGTGTAGTGTGAATGTGAGTGTGAGTGTGAGTGTGAGGTGAGTGAGTGTGAGTGTGAGTGTGAGTGTGTGTGTGTGCGTGTGCTGTGCTGGTGCGTGTGTGCGTGTGTGTGTGTGTCTGTGTGTCTGTGTGTTCTGTGTGTGTCTGTGTGTGTGTGTGTCGTGTGTGTGTATGTGGTGTGGGTGGTGAGTGTGAGTGTGAGTGGGTGAGTGTGAGGTGTGAGTGGATGTGAGTGTGGTGTGAGTGTGAGTGTGAGTGTGAGGTGGTGAGTGTGGTGGTGTGAGTGTGAGTGTGATGTGGTGTGAGTGTGGTGTGGTGTGTGTGAGTGATGTGGGTGTGAGTGTGGGTGTGATGTGTGGGTGGAGTGTGGTGTGAGTGTGAGTGTGAGTTGAGGGTGTGAGTGTGAGTGTGAGTGAGTTGAGTGTGAGTGTGAGTGAGTGTGAGTGTGGAGTGGTGTGAGTGTGAGTGTGAGTGTGAGTGGTGAGTGTGAGTGTGTGGTGTGGTGAGTGTGAGTGTGAGTGTGATGTGAGTGATGTGAGTGTGAGTGTGAGTGTGGAGTGTGAGTGAGTGTGAGTGTGAGTGTGAGTGTGGTGTGAGTGTGAGTGTGAGTGTGTGTGTGGTGTGAGTGTGGTGTGATGTGTGAGTGTGAGTTGAGGGTGAGTGGTGTGAGTGAGAGTGTGAGTGTGTGTGTCCGTGCGTGCGTGCGTGCGTGTGTGAGTTTTTTTTAAACATCTTATTTATTTCAACATGCTCCATTACAATTGGAAATATGTAATACTACATGCTTAAAATTACTTTTTTTATTACTACTTAATTAGATTACTACAAGAGATAAAATAACATACGTAACGTTTATAATAAAAATAATGGTAAATATTTTAAAACATCAAATATTCTGAAATATTATTGTAATATTAACTAGCAACAATTGGCGATTAATAATCATATAATAATTTGTTAATATTGTAGTACTTACATTTCTATTTCTAAGTATTTATTAACTAATTTACAAAATTTTCACCTTAATTATTTAACATGTTAACTTTTTCCCAGTAGGGAAGAAAAACTTACAAAAAAAATATTCGAGATTATAATATTATTTATTATAATATTGAAAAGTAACTAATACAACTTTTTTTTTTAGATCACAATAAATCAAGGTTGATTTTTTTTGTAGAAATTTTAAAAATGAATGTAAATATTTAGATATTATAATTTTTCTTTCTACAGGCCAAATATTTCCATTTAATATAATTTCGTTTTTTAATATTTGTCTGATTGGTTCCAAAATTTTACATTTATATATTATGTGATCAATGGATTGTTCTTCCTGATTATTGCAAGTATAATTCGGATTTTCTATTATTTTATATTTGTGAAAATAACTTCGTAATTTCTCATGTCCCGTAGTAATAACGGTAAATATTGGGTTTAAAGATAATTAGTTTTAATTCTATCAAAAATTGAAGGGAAAAATATCTTGGTTTGCAACCCCTTTGTTGAGTTCGACCAAAAAGTTTGCCATTTTTCTAAACTTAAATTTTGATCATCGGTAAAATCACACTTTTCGGTATTTTATCGTATATTTTATTTCATTTAAATTTGCTGCTTCTGTTGCTAAACTGTCAGCCATCTCATTCAATTGAACACCAGCGTGCGCTTTTACCCATTTAAACTTAATATTCCAACCACTATTTTGCATTACGATAATTTTTATTTTAATTTTATATATTATACTATAATGTAAATAATAATTTTTTAAACAATTTAATGAAATTTGACTATCTGTGTTTATTATTACTGATTTTTCATTTTCTCTATTGGTTATGCTGCTAATTTTCTGCAAAGATATTAATATAGCTAAACTTTCTGCTTGATTATTACTACATAAATCGTGTAATTTATATTTTAAGGTATATAATAATTGTTGATTTTTAGTTATTACTATTCCACAACCTACTTTATTATTAATTTTACTACCGTCTGTATATATCTCGTAAGTGCAATTTGAATTATTATTATTACAAAATTTATAACTGGCAATTTAGCATGAATAGGTGTAGGAAAATCATTGTTATATTTATTATTTTGTTTTTTTGTATAAAAATATATATTAGAAATTTCTTCTAATTTTATAATAATAGGGGTTAAACCCGCAACAACACAAGAAGCTGGATATGAAATAGTTCTATAACCTTTAATAATTTTGATATTTATTAACCTTTGTATACATTGTAATTTATTGCAATTTTTTTTCTTCTTTAGAGCATTTATCCACACAGGAATACCATATGACAGTAAAGCTAAAATTGCACCTTTATAAATGATTTTTAATACTTCAATACCTAAACCCCATTTTATTCTTGCTCTAGATAATACATTAATTAATTTGGAACATCTTGTTGTTATATAGTTAATATGTTTATCAAAAGTAAATTTAGAATCTAAATAAATACCTAAATACTAAATTTCTTGTACTTGCTTTAATTGTTTATCGTTCAAGTAAATACTTACGTTAGTATCGTGAGGTGATCTTTTTTTTGAAATTAACAAAATTTTAGATTTTTTATCATTAAATTGAATCTTGTTATTTTTTGCCCACACCATTGCTCGATTTAAATCAACATTGGCAAAATTCTCTGCTTCTTTTATATTATTAACCTATTGAAATAATAATTAAATCATCTGCAAAATGTTTGTTGTAATTTAGATTTAAAAGAAAATTATATAAAATGATCCAAAATCCGGTGCACAACAAGAACCTTGTGGACAACCTTTACTTAATTTTTTTTCTTTACAAATATAATTTAATTGAATTTTTGCCTTTCTATTGTAAAAATAATCAACAGTTAGATTGTATAAGTTTCTCGGGCATTTAAACTCTACTAACGCATTTAAAATGGAAGGCCACCAAGCAGCATCAAATGCACCCTTTACATCTAAGCTTGTTAAAATTACGTCTTTATTTTGAATTTAACTAGATTCTATAGTATCTTTTAAAAGCATAACAGCATCAATAGTACATGAATTTGGCTTAAAACCAAATTGATTACATTATTATAAGTTTTTGTTATGAACGAATAAGTTCAAAGGTAAATATAATTAAAATTATTATTATTTTATTAAATAAATAAAAGTTCACCTCGTAGATTTGAACTGACCTGTACTTTGCTAGAGTACTCTAGCAAAGTACAGGTCGTAGGTTCAAATCCAACTCGAGGAGAATTTTTTATTTATGTATTTAATAAAATTAATAATAATTTTTAATTACAAATTGATTGCAATTGAATAATTTATTAGAATACAGATAATGCATTATTCTGTTAATTAATACTTTTTCAAGAATTTTGCAACCAATATTTAACAAACTAATGGGTCGAAATTTGAAATATCTTCATCGTTTATTTTATTTGATTTTATAATTGGAATAATTATTTATAATTGATATAGTTAAACATTCGTTATAAACAGAGGTTAAAAAATTTGGAAATTTTAAAAATAAATAAAGTAAAATACAACCACTTACTCCATCTTCCCCAGGAGATTTATCATTATCTAGTTTTTTAATAACATTTTCAATTTCATGAATGGTAAATTTTAAATCATCTTCCGTGTTCAAGTTTTTTTTACATTCAACCGTACATATTTATGATAATTATTATCTGTGATTGTATCGTCTATTGTCGATTGTAATTAAAAATCTGTTTAAGAATTTGATTAAGATACTACACAGTTTTTTATAAAATTCGAATTAATTGCAAGCCTTAAAACATGGAATTTGTATTTCAAACACCACACACTTGTTTGAAATACAAGTGCTACATGTGTTAGTTAGCCTTATCTACAAAGTAAGCGGTGGTTCATAGGAGTTAGGTATATACAGGGAGAGAATCGTTACCTGAAGGTTATGAAGAATTGTTAGCGCAGCTTCTTGATTTGATTGAGTTTAATCGGACTCATTTGTTTGATTGAGTCTTATCCGCTTGCGATAGAGGACTGTTTTCAGGTTTGGTTATATTTGTTATTGCATGGTAGTATAATAATAGATAATAACGATTCGCACTGGATAAAATAAAAAAAAAACATTGTGTCCTATAGCTACTTTAAGAGATGAAATCTGTGTTAGTTTGAAATCGTATGTGTGTCACCAAAATTAGAGCCTTAAGAACCTTTAGACTCAAATGGGTTGAACTGGTCATGCTCATTTTCTTAGTTATATGAAACGAAGGATGATTTTTGTGAGGTATAGGTGTATTTTATTTTTGAATGCAGACTTAAACACAAATTCAAATTTCCAACCAGGGGGGGAAGGCCCAGGAACAAGTTCCGAAGGCCTTTACATGTCTTACAAACTAGCGTAGGTCCCTTATCACAATACAGATTCAAATTTCTCACAATAAATAATCAGAATGTAGAGAATTAAATCAAGTTCAAATTTACCGCCAAGGGGGCCATGACAACGAAGGCGAAACCCCAAAAGCAAGTTTGTCAGGGTATTTTGAACACCCTGTTTCGTAGTGGGTAATTTTGTTTGTAATTCTATTCACTTAGTTAGATTCCGTATGTATATTTTTTTTTTGTGTGAGAGCTTACTGTAGATAATGAATGTTTTGCTTGAATGGGTCACGCTGTTTGTAAAGGAATGTGTAATGTGCATTAAGGAATTAATTATGATAGGATCACAATTTTCTAGCGATTTACCGTCAAAATTTTGTTGTCAAGTTGAGTTTTATAATTAAATTTGTTTAACGTGTGTTGCGACCTTTAGGAAGGTGTGTGGCGAGCTTTAGTTTTTTTGTTTGTGAATTATTATTCCTGTAATTTAGGTTGTTTTTCCTTATTATTCCCCGTTTATAGAAGTTTGAGTAACGATTATTTGTAAATAGTTGTATATAAGTGTAAATAAGGTTTATTTCGTTTGATTTCTTAAAAATTAGGTAATTTAAAGAAAGAGTGTAGATTTAAACGCATATGATGTCATGTTGGCGACATAAAGACGCTTAATTATAGTGGTTCAGATTAATGTTGAGTATGTTGGTTTTGAATCGTAGAGCATGTGGGACTAATTGCTTGTACTTTAACGAAAATATAGGGATACGTTTCACGTCGAGTTTGCTGACATTTAAAATTTTAAAAACTATCGAGCCCTTACGATTGGAAACGAAGTTTGTGTTGGGGGTACCTTATCTTCTCCTTCCGTTTTTTAATTGGTGGAATTAAATTAAGAGAGATTTTTTTTGTGAGTGGTGGGATTCAAAATCCAAGATGGATTTTTGGTAATAGTTTGGTGGATTCTGAAACTGATCGCGCTCTCGAGTAGTAGTACGGTGACGTTTGTTGTTACGCTTTAACGGGTGGTTTAGAACGTTGATATATTGGACCTTGTGGTGTTTAACGAACGTACTTTTGTGTAGTAAGGGTAGTTAAGCTACTTCTGAAGAAGACCTGTGAAGGGATTTTAAGTAAAACTGTTCAATCACCAGAGGATTATACCTAGTGCCGATTTCGATTTAACGTCATCAAGTCACCTAGAGATCATCGTCGTGTTATATTAGTGCTTCGGTGAACTCATTGGTTTATATCGCTTTTGCGGATTTAAAAAAATTAACGTTCTTGAAGTGCCACTTATTTGCCGTGCAAAGCGTATTGGAATATAAAGAAACTTTCGCAATATAATAAAATTATATTTATTTAAATAAAAATTAATAACCTTTTGGACTTGTGGTGTAAATAAAACTGTTTCAAAGATAAAAGTTAACAAGCAAGTTGAGCGCACAAATTATTATTTTAAAAGAAGTTTTTAATCAATGCAGTAACATTTTACCGAAATTCAATTAAGGAATTGTTTGTGTACAAAAGAACATTAGTCAACATTTTCATTCATCATTTGTCAGAGCAGGAAGATTCCATTTCCGTTATAGCAGTCATTGGTCATCATTTTCTATTGTTGTAACACAGAGGAGGTGTTAATTTAGACATTAAGGTAATATAATATTGTTTTTTTTTATTGAATATTTTCAAGATTTTTTTTTCTGTGTGTGTATCTCGAATTATTTTATTTGTTAACGAAGGTTTGAAAGCGGAGTCGTTTACCTTTTTAATTTAAGTTGTTGTTTTAATTTAGTTATTGTAAATAATCATAAGTCTGACGCTCCGCCTTCACACTATTTTTTATTTTAGTAGTAAAGGGCAATTGACCCTATAGTAGTGTGGGTAAATAATCCACGTTATATATATATATATATATATATATATATATATATATATATATATATATCTATAGATTAAACAATTTAGAACGGCGTTACGCAGGATTCCTGGCCAGACATTCTGTCGCCTTTTAAGCCTTTGTATTTTTTTGTTTATACGCATTATCGTGTTTACATTTATATTTATCTTATTTTTTTATTTTATTATAGCTTTGTTAGGTTTTATAAATTTGTTTTAATTCTGTGAAAACCCTTTTGTGTTACATAAAAGTTTTTTTTGCAAGTTTATGAGTTTAAGTTTTAACGTAACGAAGTTAGTTTTTTCTTTATTATTGAGTAATAGCGTTAATGATATTTAGTGTTTTATTTGATTTCTAGTTGAGTATTAATTCATTTCGAGTGCCTTCAACAAAGGTGATTTTTTTTTGTTTTGTTTTGATTATTAGTTATTGCCTAATTATTTACACTGAGGTGTAGTAAAGTAACTTTATTGAGTGTTTATCACGCCTTTATTTTACAGGCGTGTAGTGCTATTTTGAAGCCCTATTTCAGGTGGTTTGCTGAGTTACTGTCCAGCACACCTGGAATTGATTGCGGATAGGTGAGCGTATGTTTAGACACGCTATGTACTCGTAATTTTGGCACGACGACCCTTATTTTGACTACCAAACATTCTGGCGCCCAAAAACAGAACTGATTATGTCTTCATCCCCTATTTTGACTTACGTACGTTTTACTATTCTGGATGTGCCAAATTCATCAACATCATACCCATACCCATACGCTGGCTAGTCGGGGCAAAAAGGCCAATTTATCTGTAATCCCGTTCTACCACCCGTTTATACCGTTACAAGTTCCTAAGACCTGTCTTATAAGTTAGCATTAGGTCCCCACTTATTATAATACAAATTTAAATTTCCTGCCATAACCTGCAAAGACAAATACAATTTAAAATTTTCCTCCAGGGGGGCGGGGCGAAGGCTCGAAAGCAAGTTGCGAAGCCCTACACCTGTCTTATAAGTCAGCATCAGGTCCCCTTATCTGAGTACAAGTTCTAATTTCTAGCAATAAACAATCAGAATGTAGAGACTGAAAGATTAAAAAAAACATTGAAAACAAAGATGTGGCAAGGAGCTGTGAAGACCTATACCTGCCTTACAAGTTAGCATTAGGGCCTCTTATTAGAATACAAATTCCAATTTTCCGTCAACCACTATGACGTTTCTTCCTTCTACTCGCATAGTTTTGAGGAAATCAGTCTGATAATGTGAATAGTTGAGTTGTGCTGTGTCTTCAAATATGTATATTACATGGATAGCGCATTTCAATTGCAAATAAATGTTCTACAAAAAGAGATAGGATAAAGTATATACTGGCGTTTTCGTAAACACGCCAACACACCTACTTTTATTTTCGTAACCAACATTTGCGCATGGCATACGTATGTGTATAATAGCATTTATAACAAACTTGCATTATCACTTTTTTCAATGAATAATTACTTACAATTACTGTATGTACTTAAATATGAAGAATACCACTGAAGAATATTATTAATTATAAAATTGTAAAGAACAATAACTTATCATCTAAAACTTAATTTTTGCTTAGTAGATACCACATATTAGTTTTACAAATAACATAACCTTTCTATTTTAATTTTGTGAGTAAACTGCAGAAGCACGAGTTAAATGTTATTTCATAAGCAAATTTTATTAAGTATAAAAGTTAATAAAAGTAAGTAAAAAGTCATCTATTTTGGGTAACGTAGGGGCCTGACAAATTATAGTTATTTTCGTAACAAGTGCGTAATATTAAATCGAAGTGTTTCACTTATAATATAAAATGCTTTTTTGCAGATTTAAATAAACAGATTTGCCCCATTAGCATTGTAAAATGTAATTGTTAAATTATAACGATTCTTTATTACAAAGTTAACGATGATCAAAAAAAAATAAAGGATATTTGCTTCATGGCGTATTAAAAAAATTATAATCACGATATTATTTAGTTTTGATGTAAAATAACTGCCGCGCTATTAATGTGTTTTATGTTTAAAGGAAATAAAATATATTATAATAAAGTAATTGCATTAATGTAAGCCAGTTCATAATGTGATACACACCGATGATGGAAAGGTGATCGTACCCATATTGTGATCATACAAGGACTGACGAGCATTAAGAAAAAAATTAATTAATATACGACGACTGTAAAGTAAAAACATTTCTTTTCTTTAGGCTTAAGTTTTTGGAATGAATTTATTGTAGTGATACTAGCTTTCGCCTAGTTTTTGTCTTTTTCTCATCCGTTTCGATTTAAAAGTAATTAATATGTGCTACAATTATTGACGATTACTGATGTTATTGATCTTAAGGATATGGATCTGTCAAAATTTATCATTTGGAAACTTGAGCTATATTTACATAATACATATTTCAATTACAAATCACTGTTAGAAATATACTGAACGGTAAAAATGTTTCTTTTGCTATTTTAGAAACCGGAAGTGATTAGAAAGTCAGTATTTTGGATCCACCTCTCGATTTATGAGAAGATTAGAATTACAGAATTAGTTAATCTCGTAATCTGAATTTCACGTAACTATTTAATTCGGTAACGTCTTGATCAATTTTAATGGTACAATTCTTTTGAGTGGTTAAGTGTGTAAAAAACGCACAGCTGAATGATTGACTTCCATATGCAACTCAAAGTACTGAGCACATAACAGTTATCGATGGTTTTATTATCGCTTTGATGCAATGAAAAGTTTAGTGATCCTAGTTACATTATGGAAAGATCAATATTAGTATGAACGTTGTTGAATGGAATTCGCATATTGGTGTGAAAAACTATTCAACAAAAGTAATTAATCTTCTAGATTAATTTTACGAGTGTTCATTTATTACTTTTGGTACAATTTAAATTCAGTGGACTTATTTACATCAAATTTCCATAGACGTATTGGAAATGACCAGCTGCTCACGAGCCGACTCTTCCTGCAATTAAAAACTTCAATGGGATCTTTCATCCCATATCAGTATACTAGAATTAAAGTTGTGTGAAGAAAATAGTACACAACTTATCTGCCTTTCCCACAAACAAGCCACATCACTCATTCATTAGATATGGCCTTCTTTGCTCCAAACAAGTCAGATGATGATGTAGATAAGGTAGGAGAATCGATTATAGAGCAGCATGAAAAGAAGAGAGTTGATTTCCTAACTTCTTCAGGAAGGTCTACAAACGGAGAAACTCAGCGTACTGGCTGGCTAGAGCATTTCCACAAAGGGCCTTGAAGAACGTACACCTAAAAGTATCCTTTCCATAGCACCCAAATATGTCAGAAGACAAAAGAATCTTGTACGCTCAAATTCTTCAGATAATGATCTTGACGACATCCTTCTTCTGGAATCGGATAGCATTAGTGAAACGTTCTCAGATATTGAAGAAGCTAGATGCTCTCGAACCTGTCATGTCCGTGACAAAGAAATTACCGCAAGAGACTGTTCCATCGAGGATTTTGTAATGGTTTCATTCAACGGTGGGAAATAACCAGCAAAATAAACAGTATTACCCTTAAATGCTGTGTTATGGAATGCATGGAAAAGAAATTAAAGTGTCGCGATTCA
Source organism: Vesta saturnalis (assembly GCA_036346205.1). Lineage (NCBI taxonomy): Eukaryota > Metazoa > Arthropoda > Insecta > Coleoptera > Lampyridae > Vesta > Vesta saturnalis. Next base: position 973,984 of record JARFJB010000627.1, on the reverse strand, counting down.
ACGGACATATTCTATGCTGTATGAACGACAAGAAGTGCTATGCTAAACTCTCTAAAATAATTTGTGAGGGAAACCAATCTTATGTACCAGAAGTTTGGGAAGTACTGGTTCTTAGTCACGAAAATAGGGTAGAATTGGATTTGATAGATTTATTGCAAGTTATAGTGAATTATTAGATATTCAATTTAATGATTTTTACCTTCCAACCTACTTATATGTATGTAGGTAAAGAAGATTATGCAATCGGTGTTCTTTACTAACGCTAAATCGACTAATTACCTGGGTGTGTGCGTGCGTGCGCGCGCGCGCGTGTGTGTATTACTATCCACAACAACACGTTAGTTAACTTCGCACCTACAGAGTTCCATCTGAGATGAAGATTTAAACGTCCATATGACATAGATTATAGCTTTTGTTTCGCTATGAATGTGTTAAAAAGGCGTTCCATAATTATGCTAAAAAAATAATAATAAGTAATATTGTTCAATGTGTGGAGTCAAACGGAAAATAGATTAGGTTACATATAAATACGTCTTAGCATCTTGCAAAGAGGTTTTAGCTTCGCATGCACGGAAATCTTCTCGTTTTTACCGAGCGAACTGTTGAATTTTTAATAAAGGGATTGGCTAGGATTCTTGAAAGATACGATGGCGAATTTTGATAGTCGTAGAGCGTGTGTAGTGATGTAAACTACCCTTATGTGATGTGAGCCTAAAGAACGTGTTGTGTCTTTGTAGTTCGAGGGGTTGCTACCTTCGCTTTTACATATTTTCTATGAAGAGTTCGCAGACCACACCTTTGAATTTTTTGAGTAAATTCCCGATTCACTGGTATCATTTAAGGGAAAAACAATCGTGAACTACATAGTTAAACGTTTTAAGTAAAAAGAGGGTTAGTTTAATAAACTTGTGATTGTTATTGGGTGGCCGCAGAGTGGAAAGATAATTGTTTGATTGAAATAATTCTATTGCTTGAGGAAACTGTGTAGAGCTCTGGCGACAACAAAAGTTATAACGCTGTTAGCATTTGCATTGAAATTTCTGAGTATTGAAGAGATTAAACTTGGTGGAGGGAAGTGTAAATGTCCAGCCTCGTAGATAATTGAGTCGGTCGTTCCCACGGAGAGACCAGGGGGCACTCCTAAGCGTCGTGCATTGATTCTACCTCTTTATCCTATGATTTTGTGCAAGTTAAAACTTTTAAGTGATTTATTTTAAAATGGTCTGAAATAAATATAAATATTGTTTAAAAATGAATGAACTGGTATGCATCATCGGCTTTATTAGAGTTTACTAGATTTCTATTTGTTTGTTGAAATATTCACATTTACGTAATTATTTATTGTTTTTTATTGAATTTTCTACGTTGGCGGCTGGTGACGATGTGCTAAATGGAGTACATTGTTTTAGGATTTTGTTTAATAAAAAGGGCGTCTACCGCCTTTTTATCTCTCGAAGGCGCTTTTGCTGAAGTAAAAAAAGAAAAATTGATATAATGTGTATTTAAATCATAAGAGGTGAATTTAAAATTCGTAATTGTTAATAAGAACTTTTATTGTTGACTTAAAATTTATTGCGGTGTACACGGACTATTTACGATTGTTAAAGTTAATTATTGAGTTTGATTATTTGTAAAGAAACAGTTTGAGGTGCTAAAAGGGTGTCAATAAATTTTTAGCTTGATAATGCAGATTAGTTCACCATCTCATTTTAGTTTAAGGGTTTGATACCAATTAAGATAGGCATGGTGGGAGTTTTGTTTGAAGTTAAAATACATTAGCTTAATTCAAAATTTATAATTTCAATTTTTTATAGTAACAAAATTTTGTGAGTACAGAAGTTCATTTATTTCTGGTAAAGCCGTAAACTGAGAGTTATCTGTGGTGTTTTTGGAGCATTACGTTTCCAATTGCGCCTAAGGGAATAGTAACCGAAGTGTGCGACGTACAGGAGGCTTCAAAAGATAGGTTCACGTATTTTTTTTTATTTTATCTCCTTTTGTTAGTGGACGTCAAAAAATATTTACCCGTTTAACGTAACTAAAATTATTAGTAAAACTCACTGCCCCAACAACGTAATAGTTGGACCTTGCGGATATTTGCCTGTGCGGTATTCTAATGCCGTATGAACCCGTTACAACAGAAGACAAAAATTTAAAGATTTTTTTAGTTAGTATGGATGGAGAACCCGCGCTGAATTACTGCTATTTCATGCTGTAAGAGTCGAAACTTTTACAATTTTTTCAAATTAATTATTCGCTAATTAATCAATTTTCCCAAAATTGTAGCGTTTCAAATAATCCATTTTATCCCCTCCGACGTCGATACGAAAATATTGAGAATTGTCTACCTCAGAGTCCCCTCCAGTCCTACCAATTATAACGAATCTTTTACGTTCTTCATTCATTTAGTTGTAAAATAAAAAAGGGGTTTTTGATTATTAATGATTTATAAGTTTGTGGTAGGCAACTTAATTTTGCATTTTGGTGTAACTTAAGTTGCATATTTTCTTAAGGGTTTATACTTCCATATCGTGAATCAGTTTCTGCACATATTTCGCGCGCATCGCTACATCACCTGATACCGTGAGCGTCCTTTTTGATATTGCTTGATGTACGTTGTTTTAAGCAAGAAGCCATTTTTGGTTTCCACCTAAATTTTGTGTAAAGTGCCATTGATGTAATGGTAAAACACCTTTAACTCGTATTATATTAAAATCTGAAACATTTGATTTTTGCAGGCACTTTTACTTACCCTTCTACTTACACTTATAATTATACTTTTACCATTTTTGGGTACCTTTATTTTATGATTACATTTCGCATTTAATTCAGACCTAAATTTAGATCACACCTTTTTATTGAACCTTCAAGAGAATGCAATAAATTCTGGATTATTCAAATTTCAATGAATATAAATTTGTAAAAAGTAAATTCAACTTTGGTATGATTTACTACGTAAAACATTGAAAATACGACATGTTGCGCAACATTGGTGTGAAGATTACATCATCTATGGTTTACATTTCCGCATTCCTTATAATAACAGAAGTTCTCAAGAAGTTGTACAAAAATTTTATAACAGGTATTTATACCCCAATGACATTAGGATAATGCTATTAACACTAGTTTTAAGATTTATTTTATATAATCCCAAATTTAAGTATTTAATAAACATAGTTTGTATATCTTTTATTTTGACATTTTGGGTTAATACTTTATTGTATCCTCGGTTTAGTTATTCCGAGCATAACAAAAAAAAATAACTTGGCGCCCCAGATAACTTTTATTATTGTTACCTTGAAGTTACTATATTGATGTTAGGTGGAAATAACTAAGCAGAAATTTGTTGGTAATTAAGCAAATCAAAAAGCATGAACAAGACCCGATTTAATCTACCTACTGAGCCAACGGCATTATCTTTTATTGAGTGTTTGGGTGTCTCTAGTTATTTTAACGATTTGTATTGAGAACGCATTAAAACCTTGATTTACACCATTATATTATATATTATACAATCTCTGATCTAACGCCACTACCAGAACCCTTGCCCGCCTTCAGCAAATTTCTATTTAACCACAAGACGCGCTGCCGTGTGGAGAATCGTTATTTGAATCCTTTTTCGATTTCTCTTGTAGACTCTAGCTGACTGTTGTTCAAATTCGCTTTCACCTGCATGTAAGTTCTTTTTCAAGACCTACACAAGCACCCGTAAAACGTAACGGCAGGAGCTTAATTTCCGGAGTCGTTATCTACTTACACCGTCGGACAGAAATATTGTTTGCCTAAATTCTGCCGGCCCCACCAATGTCCACCAAGCAGCGCAACAAAGCTGATTGTCCAGATTTACTGGCGGATGCTACCTTCAAATTTACTCACAAAACACACTTACACACCGCCCCAGGCACCTTACTAAACGCCGACTGTTGTCGGAAGGAAAGCGATTAACTAGAACAGGGTGTACATAATTATTTCCCACCCTAAAGTTCTAGACCGTAGAAATTACGTAAATAAAAGTAAGTATTACAGTATGTCGCTTAGCGTAATTGTACGTTTTGTAATCTACTTCTTTTCTCAAGTCCTGAATCCGAGCCCTTCCTGTATCGCGTTGCGCGATACGATAAAATTAAAGAAATATTCTGTGTTAAGCATTTGTTAATACTAGACTACATAAAACGTTTAGTTTTATCCACCACGTCTGTATATAAATACAATCCAATAAACTAACCGTTCCCGAAGGTTTAAACACTTTACACCCGTCCCGAGCTAACAAATTCAGCAGTCTAAAAATGAACCACTGCACCACTCACTCTAATTTCGATTAAGTACTAAAAAAACTAATTAGGGCATCCTATTAATTAAATGTAACGTTAGAAGCATTATCAAAATACGTTCAAATTTTATTCAATTAGTTAAGTATAAAACTGTTAAAACTCAAGTAGACGTTCAAACATAAAAATATCCATTTTCTCAACACTAACCCACCCTATGTCCAGGCAGATACTGTTAACCTCTATATCCTTATCTCTCTGAAAACATTTCAACGTTGTATATTCGTAACAGTAAAAACTTAATCCTTTTATTCGGGCTACTAATCAGAGACGTATTCAGGAATATTTTCTGATTTTCTTTTGTTATGCGAATGCATTACTTTTACCTGTACCGTTAATATTATTTTCCTAAGACAACGTAAGGAGAGCAGAGTCGAGTGCCGGAGTGGGTTGAAAGCCGCCTGGTGTGCCCCTTCCAAGGAGCGTTCGTATATTTTTTGCTTTAATAGAGTAATTGTATTTTGGTTTTGTTTGAATTGTATGTTTTGTTTTTTTTTAGCTTAGAATAAGTGTGAATATTTTGTTAAATTATACGCCAATATAAGTATGTATAAAACCTTTTTCTGTTTATTTGTCATGGTGTCCTAACTCACGCTTAACCCTCGATTTCGAGCTATAGCTGCGGTAAAGCATAGTAAAAGTAAACGTAACCCATTAAGGGGAGTCCTGCTTGTTTTGCTCACGTATGTTATCCTTATGAGGTTTCAACATCAGCTTTAGGTACATGTAACTCAAAAACTATTAGGCCTGCAACAATGAAATTTTGGGTGCTTATTACCATATTATAGGTTAACTTCCTGTAGCAGAATTTTTAAAATAGGCCTGTTATTTTTTAAATAAAAAATGTATGTTTTACAAATTAAAAATTACGTTTTTGTTTTGTATTTACAAAAATATATCTTAATAAATCTGCTAGAGTAGCTTACCATAATGGTTTTCTTGAGTTGTACAAAGTTTCATCTTTGTATGCTACATACTTTAAAAAAATGGTACCTGTCAAAAAACACAGTTTTCGGAAAAACGCATTTAAACTTAAACCAACACTGATCACCAACAAGGAACCATTTAAAAGCCACCAGCACAATAACTGTCATCCTCCATGTCCTCAAGTTTTCTTTTCTGCAATCTCATTTGCTTCCTTTTTTCTTATTTTCTTCTTTAGTTTCTTCTTCTGCCTTAAAAACGCGTTGTTCGTCGATACCCTGAAGGCCTTTAATTGTGAATTTTCCAGGCTTGATCATCAGATGCTGAAGAATATTGACTTTACCAATAGCACCATCATTGAAACACACAACTGCATCAGTAACACCTAATTTTAAAGTTACATATACCCTTCTTGCATTCTTTGCCAAATTTTGTTGCTAGAACTTTCGCTTGGATTCTGCGTTCTCCCGTCTAAGCAACGTTTCAACAATTCTTTATTTGTCAAGTCCTTGAAAATAGGTTTTATAACCTCACAAACAGTTTTTGGTAAGGCAAGGGGTTTACATGGTCATAGTTAGTACCACTCTGTTTTGCTTGGTGATATTTACACCAAGTGTTTTCTTCAGTTGGACAAAAGTCGTCGACGGATTTTTCGTTAGTAGACATGCGATGAAAAAATGTCGCCCAGACTGCCTTCCTCATATGATCGGCATCATACAAGTTGCGTCTAAGGGCTTTACCGTAATATGTGTGTAACTTGTCAATTTCTGCCCCAGTGAGTCGACCTTTGCCACCCAAGACCTTTTTGTCTTTCAGAGGTTTTCCTTTATAATCCAGCTTCAAACGTCTGAGACGGGTTCCCATCCGTTTTTTTACGTGTCCCACACATTCAAGTTTTGTTATGGGGAAATCAGGGCCATAAGGCTTACTCTCCATTACAGCCATAAAGCCTTTAGAGTCCCTATCACCAAGATATTCTTTATAACGTAGGCCTAAATTGGTTTCCGATCGACCACACACTGCCTTAGCGCCAACGACCTCCGTTCCTCCGCTAGCACCGGTGTAATTGGATTTACAATTATGTTTATGTATCTCCTTTTTTTCTGCACTGCTATTATCTTTATGTACACATCCTGCACATAACTTTGATAAGCATTCATAATCTATTACTTTACCTGAGTCAAATGATGTCACTGTTACAACTCCGTTCATCGAGGTATGGCCACGCTTCTGCTAATTCCCGTCAAATGCGGCGGCTACATCGGCACATCCATCATTTAGATCTATGGCTTCAACAGTAGCATTTCTCATTGAGGCTTGACTTACTTCGGTTGCGCTAGTGAGAAGCAATCGACTATGTGTAGCAAAGTTTCTAGTAGGTGGTGCAAGGTTCATGACGGCCGAAAACATTTTGCCGGATTCTGGACCTTTGCCTATAGACCGCAGTGCATATGTATATCTAAGGTTAGTCTCGTAAATATTTCTTATGCATTTGGATGAAACTGCTCAAGATTTATTGTCACAATTTGTACACTCAATAACCATTCTGTGCACCAGTCCACTCTGAAACTTGTCATCTAGGCCTAATCTAATACAATCAGTATTATCACAAAACCTGCACTTTGTAAATGATTGTATAAGGCTTGATAATATCTCAAGGTCAACAATAAAATTTACCTAAGTATTCCTTTGGGCTAGGCCTAGGCTCAATAGTAGGGTTAGGGTTACGCCTAACTGGAGTTGCAGCATCACAATTATGCAGGTTCCCCCTAAATAATCTTCTTGGGTTGAACTTTCTTGTTCTCGGCATCGTGTTTATGATCAAGTGTCTAATAGAAAACACACTTCATTAGTTTACTACAACTCACACAGAACAATAAACCACAAGACGATCACTACGCTTGTTGGTTATGCAAAATTTGCTAGTTGACAATAAACAGCTGATACTAAATAAAACGTAAATAAAAACTATATCATATGTTGCCAGCACAGTAGAAATGAAACAGACAGTATTGCCAACACAAAAAATCCGCAAAGCATAAATAAGAAAACTGTGTTACTGTAAGAAGTACACAAGGCGTTCTCACACGACCGTCGAAAATAGCATCAAAAATAGTGCATTCGTATATAAAATATTTTTTTCACATCTAAATATATGTTTGGAATAGTGTTTTATATATATATATATATATATATATATATATATATATATATATATATATATATATATATATATATATATATATTCGTAAAGAGAAAGAAATTGAGAATTTAAATCCGCAATAAAAAAAAATTTTGATTTTTTTGTCAAAAACACGCAGGACGCAGGGTTTACAATACTAGAATAAATGACATATAAACACCTTTAGCATAAGTTAAGCTGTTTACATTAAAAAAAAGAGAAAAGCTTAAATAATCTAATAAATGGAATTAAAAAACTTCAATTTTAAGTATCACCCAGGATTTCATTTATCATATTACGAAAGTAATTGTAACTTTTATTACCATTGATAAAATTTCTAGAATTATCTATAATCACATAAAAAACGAATTTCCGATATCGTCATCGCGATTAGTGGGAGCTGTAGATACCCGTTGTGGTATTTAAAAGCCTTGCCTTATTAATAATTTCATATCTTTTTTCTTTCATTATCCCCATATTTTACGTGTGTAAATGTGAAAGAGATTATATTCGTGTAAGTGGGTGAGAGCTACATCGATTGACGCAAACATCGACGCAGAAGGCAGAACGCGCATTTGGAGTTTGTTTTGTAGTTATGTGATCGGTGAAGTGGTGAACGAGTAAATAAGAGTATTTTAATTTTTTTTTAGAATTGGAAGACTTCGGGAATTTTGCGTTCAAAAGCATCGAATTTGTAGGCCTTCATTATATGTGAATACGCGATATTTGCTTATATTGTTATGGTAACGGTGCAATTGTAGAAAATTATTGAAAACATATGGTGAAGTTGGGACGATTTTACAGTTTCTTTGTTTTGTTATTGGTCGCGTCCATTTTGTGAAAGCAAAATTTACGCCGTACTTAAAGCAAGAGGTTTTTAACGCAAAATTCTGTGTTCAAGGTCTGTGATATACAAGAGCATTTTCTTATACACCTAAATATTATATTTTTGCGGACAAAATAACTTTTAAAATTATTTAAGTATCTGTCCGCATTTTGTGAATCGAGTGTAATTAACTGAAATTTATTGAATGTTTCATCATAATGGCAAGAAAAAATCAAGAAATAAGTGGAGGAGACTGTCATGGAAAATCACGTTCACCAAAAAATCACAGTGCTGTATACTTTAATAATATAACATCACCAAAAATAGATGATAAAGTATTTTCAAGACTGAGTCCCTGTAGGACACCACCATCAACAGGTAGTCCAGGTACTAGTCCTCGTATGTCTCCAGGTGTGTTAGCAGGGCATTATGCAGGTTGTAAATGGTCGGAACCTCCGTTACCTTCTGCATTACCACGACCACCTCAACACTGGATGCCAACTACATCCTCTGTTAAACATGTTTTCCTTACGGAAAAATCTGATCAACCTGATGCCTATCAGCTAAATGTTTTGCTTAATGTGCAGGCCTGATCTATAACTGTATTAAAGAGTTGCAATAGATATGACAGGACATATTTGATACCATTTTATTAATGTGATGAGTGAACATAAACTGTAATTAAGTTTAAGTCAATTTGGCGAGTGAGCACGACAATTAATACCGTTATTTTATTGTAAGTAATTTTTATCCTAAAATTTTATTTTTTCGTAATACAAATTTTGGATCTTTCAAGATTGTCCTGTTCAGCCGCACTGGTGATATGCAATTGTTACTCCAATAATGATTGCTTTAAAGTGTAGATATTTAAAAATAAGTCTTTTCTAAATGTGATTTTGTTTAATGTTACAAATTGTAAGAGTATAAATTTGAGTTTTATATTATCACGAGCAGTGCTCTACATACGATCCAGAAAATCAACATTAAGTTGGGTATTGCTCTTTACTGTATAATTTAGAGAACAAATTAGCATTTAAATTTTAAATTCCTTTATAAAAGTATTTTGTATTTGTCTATTTTAATATTCATTCCTAACGCTGAAGTTTTTTAGCACGTACTGATATATAAGAATATTAGAATAGACGAAAACTGTTCGCTAATGTGTGCGATTATATATTTTGTATTAATGTGTTCCTTTCACAATTCATAAACTTAAATTCGTACTATAATTTATGTATTATTGATGAAAATTTAAATGCTATTTTGCAAGTACAAAGATCTAGCTATAATCAAGAGAAATACGTCTTTATCATGACGTGTATTTTTATTAATTGCAGTACAAATGTGTAATCACAATTCATTGTAAAAATGTAGTTGTAGGTTCAGTATCGAGAGTGAGTATACAATTCTATTACTGAAAATTTTAAGTTAATTTTTTGCTGATTCAAAATTTTTGTTAATCCCATGTTTTTGTTTTATTCTTATACAAAGAAGGAAATGTATACTTGCAAACATTGTCATCCTGCTATATTGTATTCAGGCAGATACGAATTTAAGGTCTTCCAATAATGCCAAGGAAACAATATGTAGCGATGTGCAATACGTAAATTGTGTGTTATCAATTGATAATTTTATTTACTCATACTTGTAATTGTATTAGAGATCCCATATTCTTGTTTAAATGTTAATTTGTTTAAAGCGCACAAATGAAACAAAATTTCCAAATTTTTTGCTATATAATTCAAAACTGATACAGCACATAATGAATCTCTAATGCAGCTTAGGTTATATTTAGAATTAAGTAATGTCAGATCTCAAGTGTTCACTACATCAAGAAAATCATCGAATAGCAATATAAACAAAATTGTCACATACGATCATCTCCATCCTATAATCTGTGATACCTTCCCATAATAATATCCTATCCTTGACATAATAAAACTTCCCTTATTCCATTTCCTAATATTTACTTTCCATACTCCTAAATCCAGTTCCTAACCCGAGGCTTTTGCCTCACCAAATATTTTACAAAAAGAACTTTTGACAAACGAGTTGGAACTACAATATTTCTCAGATGGCCTGTCAGTGGTAAGTTTTTATACTTATAGTTTTATATTTTTTAGTATATTTTATTCAGCAACTTTGACCTCCTTTTACAACTTTTAATTTTTTTTCAAAACTTAGAAACATCAGAAAACACATAAAATGTATTTTATTTTGTCTACAGTGTAAATTTATAATTGTGTTCCATTCCCTGAGGGTGGAAAGCCACCCTGTTTTTACTTCCTCGTTAATGTAGCAATTGCTTTGTTTTGAACAGTTATATAAGTTTTAAAACAATCAAGCACCGATCACCCAAAATAATACATAGTACATTTTAATGAAACTATTGCATTAGAGTAATTTCCGAAATATATCGATTCACTCAAATTTGGATCAAAAATAAAAAAGAACGTTGTGTAGTGTGCTAAGCACCTTTTGTAAAAATTTCATAAGCGATCAACGTTAGAGCAAAAAGTGTATCTTTTACCAGATACTAAAGTTTTTTAATATTGAGAAATCGTTTAACTGCAAATCGTAACAGAATTGTACAGGGTGCCAACAGTTCTAAATTTTTTTTTTTAATTTCCTAATACGTGATCGAAAATTAAGTATTTCACAGAATTTTATATAACATTTAGAAAATCATTTATACATATAATTTTGCTCTGTTTTTATGGTTTAAGGGGGTAGCAAACTTTCCAGTCACTTGTATCTTTTGGACACTGCAACTGATTTGGATGAATCTATGAACGAAAAGATAAACTTCCATTTTATTGGAAGGAAGTATATGTTTCATTTGAATGCTTTTGTCGCACTTAGAGGGGCTATATCAAGACAGAGTCAACTGGGGGAATTGTAAACGAACTTGTTAGAATTCTTTTTGCTTTTAAAAAATAGAGAAAGAAAAGTTGAGAAAAATGCATTCATGTCCACACAGCATTTAGGAAAGGTATTAATATACAGGTTTGGTGCAAGTTGAAAAATTACAAATGGTTAAAGAATTTTATTAATGCTTACAATAACCCTTTATTGTTTTCAATAAATAAAAGTTAAAGATTTTTTGTATATTTTCAATTTTTATTTTTCCAAAAATGCAACTCAAAACCGAGCACAAAACTTAAATTGATATGACTAATGCAGCAAAATAAAAAATAATTTCTTTTTAATAACAAATGCATCTCCAAAAAGCAAGTGATCACTTCGTTAACAGCAACTACACCTTCAAAAACAAATTAATTTTCTTTCTCACATTTCTACAGTTGAATGGAGCAATATTTATTGCTTTAACATCTATCAAATGTATTGAAAATATGTTTTTCTCAATCCACTGAACTCGGTTACATTAAAATTATTTTCCAGAACAGAAATTTATAACACAAGCTGAATACGAGCAGACATTACCTAGAATGTAAGTACCGTAAATTGGGGTGTAATTGATAACTATTTTTCATTTTCGTTGTATTTGTTATAGAAAACAGATTTAAAAAATACGAGGGTATACCAACCGCTTGTAGAATACATTTAGTGATACACAAATTGTAAATTATTGGCAACGAGTAGAAAAAAATTAAAACCCTGTTATCAAAGTTAAACTTAAATTACGGCGATTTTGATGGACACTTTTTTTTTCCATTGCTTTTACCTACTTAGACGGTTTAATGATCAATGTAACCCAGTTTTCATTTACTATACAAGTTTTTTTTAATCAATTTCACCCGCCTTTGGGATGTCAAAGATCCAATTTAATGTAAATGCTCTATCAAAGTCATACTTAATTTATTATTCTGTGATAAAATATTTATAAATAAACCAGGCTTGAAAATAAAGAATTTTATTTTCATTGGATCATCAAACTTATTATCTTGTAACTTAAAGTAAATAACCTAACGAAAGTAATTAGCAAATTGTAAGTACCTAGCCTTAAAAGGAAGTAGAAAGAAAAAAAAACCATTAATGTTAGCATTCATAAACATCAACTCTGTGGGAAAACATATCTTAACACAAGTAGTATATCCTTAAACAACGCCACAAATAAATCATTTTCTACAGATTTAAATGATTTTTTGCTGTGTCCATAGATTTTAACCCCAACACGTTATATTCATGGCCTTCCAATTCTTGTATTATAGCTACATATTGATAAATGGTAGATTTTCTTTTTCCAGACATTACGTGCATAAGAAGAAAAGTTCCGGGTGCTATTTTAGTACCATGCACTGGTAAGTATTAAAGTTCATCAGCATCCACTATATTCGACTGTAACCCGTGGATTATCAATAATGGTAGCCTCGTCGGAAAAATCTGCAGTCATATCTTCATGTTCGTCTTCAGATGTATCTTCTGATTAATCTGCAGGATAAGTAACGCTTTTTCCTTCTGTAACATTTAACCGTGATTTTTTTGTTTGCTAGGCCCCGAGTAGGCATACTTTTGTAGCACTTTTCTTTTAAATATGACACTAACGCGCTGTCATATCCAACTGCAAATGTTCCGTTATCGCTCGCGGTGGGTATTTTATCCAGAATTCTGCTTTGATTGAGAGGATACAAACCAGTAGCTTCAAATACGCTTACTAAGTCTTGATTTATAGCTTCTCCCGCATGCTTTCCATATGCATTCATTTTAATCACGCCATTTTTCAATAACGTTGGAAATTCCTCTTTTTTTTTAAAGAAGGTTGTTTTGGAGTCACCATTTTCCACCGATTTTAAGGAACGGAAAAATGCAACGTCCAAATGTTGGGTTAAATGGTGGTAGACAAATGCTATATTGTTCTGTTGACACAGTTGTGAGACTGTCTGTGAAGTGCGAGAACAGGTTATCTCCAATTAGCACCTTGTTTTCCAGCCAATCTCACGGCGTGCGGTAAAATAGTAGTATTTAACCAGTCTGTAAAGCAGCTACCTTCAATTCATTCATTTTTGTTCTATTGTACGTGGTGCCTGAACTGCAGCATCGATCTGCACAACATGGATGGCCTTTGGGACCATTTTCGCGTTCAACTATCCCACATGTGCTCCGATTTATATATGAGGTATGGAGGCAGTCAAGTACTTGAAGCCGATCCAAATAACATCGAAATAGCAGATTTAGAATGATTAACTATGTTCTCTGGGTACTTTTTCCCTTTGCGGTGTAACCAACGTTTGGGTCCCTCATCATCTGCCATGTTTGTTTCGTCGTAATTAAAAAAGTTCGATGGGGACACATTAGCAGTACTCGCTTCCAAATTTTGAAAATATTTTTTAATAACTGGTGCTGAAACACTTGCGCGGGAACGCTTTAAATTGGAAGCTAGGCGTTGCGTAAATCTATCATCGTGTCTTTCACCATAGAGAAAACCCAATCCCGACCTGGAATGTTGTTTTTAAATTTAGGCACCTGTCCTTGTCATTCGCAATACGAATTTGTAATCATGTGCACATCTTCAATACTTAACGGGAAACCCCAGTTGCTGCATGTAATTACTGAATGAATTATTGTCACTTCTTCCACCATGTTTATGCACATACCTACATCCCTTTGTATTTGTCAAATACTGTTCCATATGGAATTTTAAAATGTTTGGAAGCTTTATTAATTGTCCAATTGTGCTCAATTATTTTTTCCAAAGCACCTTCAATCGCCACATTATCATAATCTTTATACAATCTACATCCAACTTGGCGTTTATAAATGCGACCCATAGTTCGGAACTTGTAATTAAGTCTGCAATAAGGGAAAAATATTTTAGTATTAAATAAAGGCATAAAAACTTAATTCCACTCTGTTGTAGAATTTGGGGTGAAATTGATAACTATTTATGGCCAGACGAAATGTTGTGAAAGTGACCCCAAAACACTATCAAAGGGACCCGATTCAACAAATGATGCTATAACATTTGAATAAGTGTAAATACCATAGATATCTTACTTAATAACTAGATAAACAATCCTTGAAACCATGTATGATACGAATTGAAACTGCGTATGGGGGTATTACTAATTGCGCACTAGTGAATACTATGCTATGTAAACTTAAGCCGCCGTGTGTGCAAGAAGGCAAATAGTTGTAATTATATCATTATTTGTGACCTCACTTGAAAAATTGTAGATTTTCTTTTAACTTTTTGCTGTCATTTTGACAAAAAGGCATTGTGCAGCTTCTCATATTTCACTTCTACTAATAGTAAACTCGAAAAGTGCGAAAAACCGAGGTTAGAGAAACGCTTTTTGACAATTACAATTGATATCAAAAATTGAACTTTGCAATTCTAATCATACGATTGCGCATGTCCTAATACCACCAACTTGTAAATTTTCGACCTAATTGAAATGTTCAATTTGTCTCGTATTTTAAATGCGCAGCTCATATGCTCTGGCTATCTAGTTATTAAGTAAGATATCTATGGTAAATACCCGCCTACCACGAGGAAATTTAGGTTAAGTAGAGGAAAGTCGCCTAATTTTGGATACCTTTTATAATTGGCCCCATAACTTTTAAATAATAATACTTCTAAAAATGTTAGCCACTCTAAAGTGCTATTTGGGTATTACAGAAACTAGTTGAATTATCAAACCATGTTTATTAGAAACGAAATTTTCAAAAATGCGTGTTCAACGAAAGTAGTACATTTTAATGCTAAAAATTTTAGGTCTCCTAATTTCAGATACCCTATCCGAAATTAAGACACCAAACTATTTTTATTAAAATAACGATTACATATTTAAACAAAGGTCACATACATGGGTTTTATTTTTATCAGTATTTGTGCATTGTTTATGAACCCACTTGAAACACTTCATACACCTGATCCACTGCTCACCGTGCATATCTTCGGAATATAACCCACAACAAAACATACAGTCTGTATCTTCATCTACGTCCATATCTGAACCGTCATCCAGAACTAGGTCATCTCCAGAATCTGAAGATTCATCACTGCTCTATTTATTTTTTTCTTTACGTCTTTTTTCTTTTGCTTGATACGTGATGCAGTCTTTTTTTATCGTTTTCTGTTAATTCAGTGCTTAGTTTTGGTTTCTTTTTTCCTTTCACAGATTTTTTGTTCACGCAGACTTTCTTCTAGCTGATCTTTGTATGGTGTACTGGTTATCACCCAACTTGAACCTTGCCGAGGATTTTTTCTTTTATTGGCACGTGAGACACCACTACAAGAGGGTAGCGGACTAATATCCTCGGCTCTTATGATATTTTTTTGTATTTTTCCAGCAGCTGTTGAATTTGCATTTGGAAATTCCTTCATTGAATTCTGCTTCGGAGGTGTTTTTTCTATTTTCCTTTGTAATTGAGACTTTGACTGGTCTTTCGGGGGCATTACTTCCCCATTATCTAGATGATTATTTGGCAGATTATTTGGTGGTGGTGTTCTTTCTCTTTGTCTCTCCATTATAAACTCGTGGTCAGAAAAGTTGTTTCTATTTAAGGGATATATCCCAGATTTGCGAAAACCATTAGCGGAAATTTCTGCTGTAGCAGTTTTTAAATATGCAGGGCACATCAAGTTACAAATTTGAAAAGCAGCTATGGTACGATTAGGATTTTGTCTCAGCCACATCTCAATTTGTTGAGAATAATATGTCTTGAAAGGTGACATAAATGACAAATCTAAAGGTTGGATTTTGTGTGAACTATGTGGTGGTATACACAAAATCGTAACATAGTTTTCACGTCCTGCTTCTATCACATCCATATTTCTTGTATGGCTATAGTGACCATCGAGTATAAGAAGCACCGGGTCTTCACGGGATGGTTTTACGTGAGCAATGAAGTGCTGTAGCCATTGCGAAAAAATGTGCGACTGAATCCAGCCTGATGGATGGCACGCTGCAATCGAACCAGGGGGCACTCCGTCTAACAATTTTATTTTCATGTTTTTTCTTGGAAAGACGAATAACGGAGGGACAAAGCCACCAGCCGCATTCATACAAAAAACAACCGTTACTAACGCTCCTCTTTCAGCAGCAGTGACTGATCCAACTTGTTTTTTCCCTTTTAACGTTATAACACGAGAATTTTTTGACTGAACCGTTGTTATGCCGCTTTCGTCAACGTTATACACTCTTGCAGGATTATAGTTAATTTTTTCCATTGAAGTCAAAAAATTTGCTGATGTTTTCTGGAGTAAATTCCTTTATTCTAGCTTTTGATATGCCCTGCGGTTTTCTAAGCGATAGGGTTGAGTTGCGTTTTAAAAACCCTTTCAGCCATTTTTTACCAGCAGATCCATTGAGCCGAGAAAATGGATGACGTAGACCATTTCTTAAGGCTATTTGATATGCAAGTCTTTTAATATCAGCAGTTCCAATTCCATAAAATCGCCTATCCATTTCTAAACAATAGGAGACTAAATCTGCTTCCATTTCTGTAGTAAGTACTGGCCTTCTTCCAATCCGAATAGCAACCAGTTGCTCTGGAGTTTGATTCTCTTGCTTAACATAATCTTCCAGAGTTAATTTTGGAACAGAGAATAATTTTGAGGCTTTAAGATAGCCCATTTCCTTTCCACTGACGGCTCGAATAGCAAGTATCATTTTGTCAGGATCCCACTGTTTATGTTTCTTACCGGCGCCGGCGCTTGGCATATTGTTCTGAAAATAAACAATTAAATATAAATAAAAATTAAATCCTGTATGTGCCGGAATTTTGGATCCCTAATTTCGGATATCCGAAATTATGGGACCTGCACTATCCGAAATTAAGCAACTTTGTACTTGTTAGGTTGGAGCATTGCAAAAACTGCGCTGTTCCAATTAAAATATCAAATAAAACAAGTCTTTAGCTTACCCTGGTCAAAATATGAAACTTCCACAAAGCTTTTAAACACCAAAATCGAGACTTGGAATACAACCGAAAAAAAACTGCACAATCACGTTTACCGGTTTTCGTACTGCCATCTAACGGAGAGTAGCGCTACCACCTTAATTATTTCAGACAAGGTGTCTGTAATGCTCTGTATAATTTACGTATGGGTTTCAGTTTGCAACTAACGATAGTTTCGCGAATACACCCGTATCCGAAATTAGGCGACTTTCCTCTATAGATTCACAAACACTATATTTGCATTAGAGTGCTTAATTTAATCAGAATTATAAAAGTACACTGTGTTTTTTATGTTGTTAAAATAATGCGAAATTTTAGGACTGTTTCGTAACTATTTTAAAAATAAAGCACGCAACACTTGCCAGAACACACTATCTTCGTTGCACTCGCAGAACTGTAGGCTTTTAAATGAACTCTGCGCGGATATGAACAGATCACTTCTTGCATGTCATTTAAGTGCGCAAAACAAATTCCGTCGTAGTATCAAACACCCCCACAAAATCTATTCCACCCCAGTTTACGGTATCTGGAATTAGCAACTGTGAATTAGGGTGTTCATGAACTACCTTGGGTGTATTATCAATTTCTATTTGAGATGTGAAGTCTGTTACGTCATTAGAGCCTGATGAGTAGTGCAAATTAAAATTTAAATGTGCTGTTTTAGTAATTTCTCTCTTTGTGATACGTTCAACGGTTTTATGTTCATTCTCACTGCGGAAAAAGTTTCCAAGGAAACCTTTGGTGGCTTCTTTCCTTCGCTTTCCTTAGCCATGCCTGCAATTTTCTTTCGTTTATAAAACAAGATATTTTTTGAGGTTGTGCTTTCAATTTTTTGCAACACCTCTGTTGGGATTAGGACTCCAGCTATTTTTTTTTTGTTTTAAAAGAGGCACAACTGTTTTCTTGCAAGACAGAAAAATTTCAACAATTTTGCGGATGTTACCGTGTTTGTTGCCTGATGAATTCTTGCAGATAAATCCATGTGGAGACATTGACTCAATAATTCATGCTGGGTTTTTGACGCGTTCCTTGCCCTTCTTTTAAATCATGTGCCATGATATAATAGTATACCGCTGAAGAAACGGTGCTTGAAACAGGCGGGGAGTCATGACGTACAGCTTTTGTTTGTTGTTTCGCTTTATAATTATATAGGTCGTAGGCATATCGGACTTGTCGATGGGAAACTTTGACAAATCAAGAGAATCCACTCCGTACTTGTTTTAAAGAAACTTCTCGAAGTAGAATACCAAAAACAACTTTTTATCGGGTGACCAGACCCGGGTTTAATCTGCTTTTTTTCATCCAGCTCTTGTTTTACTTTTACTGGTCCAATGGCACACTTACCCAAAGCTTGAATTGGGTTTTACGTTATTTTTAGTAGCTCTTTAAATTACGATATTTACCTTTTGGGTATGAAACCGTGAATTATTTATTAATTTTTACAAATTTAAATGTTTCGATAACAAATAGTTACGTGTCTTCACTACACGGAAATTTATATCAATTAAATCTGAAAACATAAATGTGAGTACTATAATAGTTAGGAAATGTATATGAAAAGTCACGTACGGATTATAATTTTATTTTAGTAGATATTGGCTAGATCTTTAATAGATAAAATATTATTAAGCACCCTTGAAAATGTCAAATCAGAATACCCTCAACGTCGAAGGCTAACAATGAAAAATGTTCGAATCAAAACACAAATTTAACCAAATTATATGTAAGTCCAAAGTTACAAACAACTTAAATTTTAAAGTGGTAAAAGTATTCAGAACTAATGAAACATACCATCTAAATATCTAGATAAATCAAATAAAAAAAAGAATGTTTAATCATAAGTAGTATGGGTGGATTTTTCCCTCACCACTTTTAATTGGACAATTAAAAGGGGTGGGAGCGGGGGAAGTCACGTGACCAGCCCCTCCATCCCGTGACCACGCCCACTTCCAGCTGATTGGTTGTCCGTGCGCATACATCCCCAGGCAGTGCGTTCTGACTGGATGGGTGGGTAGGCCACGCCCATTCCAGTTCATAGCTCGTGCGCGCGCATACTGGCCCAGGCCTTTATGATTGAAGGGCGTATGAGTAGGCCACACCTGATTTCCAATTGGTCAGACCCCGCCTAGTCTCTAGACTATATTTTGGTTGGAGGGCTAAGGCTCTGTTCTGATTAGTTGGTTATGTTTGTTTACTTGTGGCGCCATCTAGTGGTGTACTTCTAGAACTAATGGATGTTTTCTGTAACAGAGGTTGATCTTGGCTCCACATGGTGGTATATTTTGAAAAGTAGATGTAGGTCTCTGTAATTGTTATGGCGGGAAAACTCGAAATTTGAGATAGTATTCTAATAAGGGTCCTACACATCTACACTATCTTATAAGACAGCTATATGCCTCCGGAACTTGTTCTCAGGTGTTAGCCCTTGTATTTTGAAAACTAATGAATGTTTTCTGTAATACCGTTGATTATCGATAATAAAAAGATAAAGAGGATTTCAATAATTTATTATAAGTAAGACTATTTATAAGATTACTTCGCATGTATCAGCAGCATCATCATCACCATTGTCATCATCCTCCTGACTTGTTAGATCATCTTTTTCATCTGACTTCTCGGTGGCTGCACTAGTATTAACCTTGACCTTATTCTTAGACGCATTTTCTTTAATATTTCACCCTATAGATATGTGGGTATAGAAGGTTATATAATCGACTTTTTTCTCACTGTCGCTAAATCAACTTATCTTATTTTTACCTTTGGCCACGGTCGGCCATGATGTGTGTGTGCTTGTGTGTGTGTTTGTGTGTGTGCTTGTGTGTGTGTTTGTGTGTGTGTTTGTGTGTGTGTGTGTGCGTGCGTGCGCGGGCGGGCGTGCGTGCGTGCGTGCGTGTGTGTGCGTGCGTGTGTGTGTGTTAGTATCCACAATAACTTTATAACCATAATACGTACGTACTTGAATCAAAGTTTTTATCAAATATTTCTAAAACAGCTGCATATTTCAAATATATAAAAACACCTAGATATAGACCTTAAACAAACCGATTATGTTTGTAAAGAGTCAGCGTTCTTTACCAAATTTTCCCATCGTTAATTATTTGCTAATTATCCCGTGTTAATCAAATAATGAATTATATCCCCTCCGACGTTAATTTCAAAAACATCGAAAGTTTTTCTACGTCAGAGTCCCCTCCGGACTTTCCACCAATCCTGACCTGAAGACCCTGCACATAAGCCGTTCCCGCCTACCACGATTCGCTATAAAACCGCGAGACGCGCTACCGTACTTCCTGCTTGCGTGTCGGGCCGTTGCCGCAACCACTTCTACCTGTACGCCGATCCGTTCCATTGTCGACTTCATGCTTTGTGTCGGGCCGTTTCCGCGACCACGTGTTCGTTGATCCGTTCCTTTGACATCTGCTTGTTCGCAGATCCGTTCCGCGGACGCTACCTGCCCGTCGATCCGTTCCGCCGTCGCTATCAAAAGAACACTGACCGCGCGTCTGCCGCTCTTGTTCGCCAACCTGTCAATCTTTTGCGTTGTCGAGATACCTCGACAACGCCACCTGAAAATCATCTTCATATAACCGAGCTACTGGGCGTTGTAATCTGATGTTAAAGACTCGTAGGTTTTATTGCACAATGTTACACAATACGCATATTGAACGATGCCACGTCGGGCTGAACGCCGTAGTCATCTTTGCTTTACTCCTCTGGAAAGAAAGGGTTTCGCCTTAATTATACCAATCCTAGAAGTCTCAATTATACAACGCAACGGGTTAGTCCCAGATTTTTGTAAATGATCCTTGATCCAACACCTAGTACACTAGCTAACACTCCTACGCCACCCACAAAGCAAAACAAGTGATAAAAACCAAAAGTGCCAGAAACCCGCAGATAGCATTACTGCCAGACTCCACTTCTAGATCACATCGTGATCCGCCCCAGTTCTATGAAGACGTTCCGCGTTTACGTTCAGGAGTTTCATATTTAATCTCGCCAAACGTGAGTAACCGTTGCAATATGCGATCGCAATTCGCGATAAATCCGTATTAAAGGAGTAATCCTGCTTTAAGAAAACTGTACCGTCCTGACCGCTTATCGCGATAACCCAGACTTGAGGGAGAAACCCTTATGCAAGTCTACTATACCTGTAAAACAAGTTAGTTTATCCCGTACCTGAAAATCTGTAAACTAAATTGGTACGAAAGGTTTAAAACACCTTATAAGTGTCATTATTAAACGCAGACCTTACTTAGCTCCACCCAGGTAGCCATTCTCTACGTTGTCATAATCGGCAGCGCGAGGAGCTACGCATCGGCTGTGCCGCTCAAGTGGGCCTGCACCCAGAACAACAATACGAACGTATTCATTTTCCAATTTCAACGTGTTTAGTCACTCGCACATACCTATAATTCGGTTTTACCCAAAACTTCCGTTAATTACTAAGCGTAATTAAAATATATTATTCCCTAATAATTAGAGTAAATATACCATTAGTTAATCAATACCGAAACCTTATACAGAATAATTAGTATCTTTAAATCCCCGATTTTAAGTAATAAAATGTATACGTGTTAAATTACACGCGAACTCGCAGTGATTTAGTAAAAGCGTTTTGCATTTCAAAAAACGTAAATACTTAAGTTGGAAAATATAAATTCGGTATCGAATATAATTATCCCAAATTAATAGAGATAATTATAGTAAAGCTTAAAGCCCCTAATTAATAACCTCGCGTAAACCATTAAATGAGAATACGTGATCCAGAAACATATTTACTTAGTACCGGCATAAATATATTGCATGATAAAATCCAAGTATAAAAGCTTTTATTTCATAAAAGCAAAACTAAAACACGTATTATACCTGCCTCCGCAGGTATAAAGGGTGAACGACCAACGTCATCTTCCTACACGTATCTACGCGGTATCCCTTAACTGTATTACAACCACCACTATTAACGATGTTTTCACAAAAACGTCCAGAATCCAGCGGACTGGAACCCGCAGAACCAACCCAGACCAGGCGTCACACCGCGGACTTCTTTTATTTTTTATTATGCTTTACGTTGTGAACATTGTTTAGTAGTTTTAAGTTGATATGATTAATATTGTAAATAATAGAATATACGTTTAAACCATTATACAATTATCATTCAGTGTGTACAGTGAACGGCCCAAATACAATCAAAAACGAACCATCCCCTTCTTGCAAGTACAAGAACCGATTGAGCTAGTCTGATGCATAAAGTAAATATTTAATTATCGTATTATCTAAGTGAAAGCAGCTTACATGGCTTTTTAACAGTAGAAGTTCTACTTAAGAATGGGAATGAATATTAAGAATTAACACAAATTTAGACTTAAAAAAGATTTTCTATTTACATAAGTTATTGATTTTTATTGTAGGATCTTACTATGGCTGCTGCTAGGTTATTTATAGCGTCAATTTCTTTTAGTTGAAGTTCTTTTTCGTCCCATTTTTTCTTGTCCCTTTCTTTTTGTTCAAACTGTTTTTTCCCCATCTTTTTGATACTTTAAAAGCAAATATCTTTACAAAGATAATTATTGTTCCTTTTTCTTTTTTGTTAGTATAGATGAAGCATCAGATATAGGTCCTCAATCAGATTCTGATACAGTTTCATCTATATTTGTATTCTGATTTTGTTGATTAGACATATGAGTCCATATAGTGTCACCTAGAAAACTTTTTGGAGGAGCACTAGAAGCTTTTGAGGTTAACTTTTTGAAAATTCATCAGTTGATCGTAAATGAAGCTTGATGAATCCGATTGCCAATCGTACTTTCACAGATAAATAACAGATGAGAATAAAAACGGACCAATGAAATCCATCATCAAAGTTTCATTGGTCAGATTAAAAACAACCAATTCGAATGTCTGCTTAATTGATGAGTTCGCCGGTGAGAATAAAAACGCACGTTATCTGAATAACGATTAATTTTATAAGAAAAAGTGTAAACATATTTTTAAGAAAATTTGATTTTACTTAACTTTTATATCTGAAGTTTCTTAATATAATGCAAAATATACATCTACGTATTATTGATATTTGATAGAAACAGGCGGCTTTGGAATTTTTTTATGTTAACATCTATTTAAAATATAATTTTTAACATCTATTTATGTCTATTAGTCTTTATCTGACACGAAGTTTTAAATGTCATTCTGACATAGATTATTGTGTTTACGTTACCTAGTTTCGTTATGAACGTATAAAAAAGAGGTTGCAGTTATCCTAAAAAAATTATAATTAAAATATTTAATTTCCACTTTGTAGGTTGTCACGTCATGTGTTGTTTCATGCCAGATATTTAATCTGGCACATAGATTCCTTTTTTGACAAAATTCCATTGTCACTAAAATATAAGAAATATCCTGTTACACTGTATTTATTTCAAATGTTCATAGAAAATTTACAGGTTTACTGAAAAGATATATAAATTTTCTTTAATGTTGTGCAAGAGCTTTTAAAGTGCAATATTTTAATATGAATAAGTATGTCATTACACTGATGTTACTAGAGGTTCTACAAAAAGAAAGGATTAAATAGAATCAATTCATGTGTAATTTTATTCTTAGATGTAAGACAGCTGTTTATTAAATACAAGACAAAGATGAAGTTTTTATTAATAAAGCAGTATTAGAATTACATTAACATGTATCAAAAGTGGTGAAGTAAATTAACTGTTAGATAACAACAAAAGAATGAACAGAAAGAAATTACATTGGTCTGCCCATTCCTCTGCCTGGTGGGGCTGCACTCTCAGATTTTTGGTTTTTAATAGTTTCATCTACAGAAAGAATTAAACAGGTTGCTTCACAGGCAGCTGTTAAAGCATTAACTTTAACAATTGCTGGTTCCCAAACACATTTAACAAAATTATCACTGATATCTTCATTATTAATATCAACACCATACCAACAATTACCCAGAGCATGTTTTTGTCTCAATTTATTGAGAATATTTGTTGCATCAAAACCAGCATTATCACATAATTGTCTTGGGATAATTTCAAGTGCTTTTGCAATAGAACCAATCAATAATTGTTCTTTTCCAGCAATAGTACGTGAATGATCACGCAACATACGGGATAATTCCATTTCAATAGCCCCTCCCCCAGCTACAATAGCATCATTTTTTATTGTTCTACGTACAATCATTATGGCATCATGTAGTGAACGTTCTGTTTCTTCCAAAAATTGCTCAGCTCCACCACGAAGTATCATAGTACAGGTCTTAGCATTTGGACAGCCTTTGAATATATTATATCGTTCCCCACCAATCTGGCATTCTACAAATTCAGCACAATTTCCTAGAACCTTATCATTCAGATCATGAACTGTAGAAAGTACCGCTCCTCCACAAGCCTTCATTGTACGTTTTAAATCTTCTTCAGGAACACGTCCAGCACAAAACATATCACTGAAATCATAAAAAAACCAATTAGTTACAAATATACAGTGTAAGTAGAAAATACAATTTTTTGTTTCTATAAAAAAAAAAGATTTTACCGATCTGCAAAATACTGGGTAGCCACGTCACCAATAGGTAGTTTTGATAAAACTACCTGAGCTCCAGATTCGTGAATTTTTGCTAGTTTGTTATATAAAATGTTCCATTCAGCATCAACAATTTTCTGATATTCACTAACATTATCAATACGAATTTCTGCATTGTCTCTTTCAGCTTTAAGTTCTAATTCAATATTTAATAGAGCAATTTTACAGTTTTTATATGTTTTTGGTTGCATTTCAAAGCCTGCATAAGAAAATGTCTTCTTAAATGCAACACCTGCAACTAGTTGAGAATCTTCTAATGCACCACCTTGAACTTTTTTAATACCAATCATATTCAATGGTAAGAGATCATCTAAAAGAAGTACAGCATCAACTACCATTTTTGAAAAAAATTCTTTTTGTTGGTGAATTAATTTGGAACTCAAAGCAGTTGCAGCACACTTTTCCAGTAAAGAACGAAATTCAGTTACATTACTTTTGCTAATTTTTACAGCAAGCTCATTTATTTTTTCTAGACAAAGTTGTAAAGATCGACGAACAGATCTAATAATAACTCTTGGATGTACACCTTCTTCCACAAAAGGTTTGATTTGTTTTAAAAATTCTCCGGCCAATAAAACAACACTGGTAGTACCATCACCTACTTCGACATCTTGAGATTTTGCAATGTCAACTAATGTTTTTGCAGCTGGATGAACAATATCTAGTAACTTCATTATTGTGGCTCCGTCGTTAGATATCGTAGTTTTTCCATTACTATCAACTATTAGTTTATCCAGACCACGAGGACCTAAAGTGGTCTGAACAGATTCAACGACAGTTTGACAAGCATTTATATTTGATATAAGTTGAGGTTTTCCTTGAGAAGTATCAGTTCCTTCTTTTAAGAGAACGATCTGAGGTTGCTGCAAGATAAAAGAAAACAATATTTAAACATGTGCGTTATAACCTCAATTTCAACATTATTTTATACATAAAGTTATAGAATATTGTGATTTAAAAAAAATCTATTTACTCACCATCATTTTGAATACTGTTGATAATTCTTTTTAGGGTTTAATTCAATAATACTGTCGCACCTGCAACAATACAACGTGCAATCCCAAAAATAACCGCTACTGAATGAAGTTGGGGAGTACACGATGAATCAAACAAATAACACCAACATTAAAAAAATTATTAAATAATCCAAAGTTTTCTAGAATGATGCCTACAGCAATTATGCACACATTATCAATGGGTACCAGGTTTCCTATTCCTATATGATTGGTTTTTTCTACCACTAAATTATTTTTAATTATACTTCCCCCAAGTACCTACTTGGCGTATCAAAGTTTTGTTATTTTGAATTGGTCAATCTGTATTTTTACGATTTATTATATTAAATAATGAACTAAAAACTTTGTCAAAATCCAACACTTTAATTAAATACAATGCGTACATGTTCGACAATTAAACATTTTGCCATTATCGATTCCGTTATAGTTAAACAAAATCAGCATAGGCAGGTTGCCAGCAGAAGTGAAAATTTCAATTAACACTGAAAATAATAGTTTTATATTGATTTTCATAAACTTTGTGACTAAACAAATTAATTACAAAAAACATTAGAAACAGTCTCGGGGTCCGCAAATGTAGTTTTGCTGGGCAATTTGCGGATCGGGTCCGCAAATGACTTACGTCTAGGTCGTGTGCCGAACCTCAATCTGTCTAAGAAAATTGAAATAAATCTACGGTAATGTAGGGGTGGTTGTTAAATACACGTAAGGAATTGTAACCTCAATATGTCTAAACATGGAAATAAAAACGATATTGGAAATCTACGGTAACCTACGACCCTTTCAATGAGTGGTAGGGTACCGCAGTCTTGGAGCCTAGGTTACTTTCCCTTTTTATTTCTCTATTATTTCCATTTTTATCTTGTTACGCATGCGCAATCGCTATTTTTTCGTGTATTTAGCAACGGCCTAACCTAGGATCCTTTCCTAGGTTATCTAGATTTTAATTTTCGTTTTTATTTCTTTATTTCCCATACAAACCACATTTGCGGACGCGTAGTAAACAGGATTGCGGGTTTGCAATTTTCGGACCCCGAGACTCTTCCATAAATTAAATTAAAACAACGATTTATAGCGATGTAGCGGACGGGCAATAAGCGAGGCAAGCGGCTGTATCTCAGGACCTGTCAATACGACAACAATGTGTAAAATTTTTATTATGAATGTAGCCATAAGAATATTCCGGAAGTTATTTTGAATTTCCGTATTTCAACGCTATGGGGCACAAGTAAAAATTCTACAGAATTCTACATAATTTTGGTTTAATGTACATTGGCGTACTGACCATTAAATAAGCGTGTAATCATTAAAATTGCTGTAAATTGTAAACCACTTATTCCATTTTAGTAAATCAAAGCTTGTGTGGAAGACAAATGTGGTTAATTTAAATTGCTGTTCCCATTGTTAGTTCCTAATGACATCTACCGGTTTGTATCCAGTTGTTCTATGCTTTCTTGAATTATACTCGGCGACAATGTGCGGTAATATTGATAGCCACTTATAGGATCCTTGCATGCTGAAGGTTTTCCACATTATTGCTTTAAGGGTGCGATTTACACGTTCGACTATACTACTTTTCAAGGTGGAATAACTACTGTAATGTTTGATATTACATTTTTTCATTACTTTTTTGAATTCAGCATTATAGAACTCAGTTCCCATATCAGTTTGTATATGTGTAGGTGTCCTTTTCAAACCAGACAAATGTTTATCCATTACATCCGCGACCAGTTTACCATTCTTGCGTTTGATGGGAAAAGCCCAGACATATTTAGAGAACGCATTTATTATTACTAAAATGTATCGAAATCCTTTATTCATCCGAGCATATGGTATCATTTCCACTAAATCAGCTTGAAATAGATCATTTAAACCTTTTAGTACAACACAACGCCGCGGAAAATTTCTTCTTGCAGGTTTGTGCAGTTCTTCGACAACATTGGCTTTACTCATTTTTTGGTGCTTTGGATTTTACTACGAACTCTACGTTGAATATCGTTGCAGTTGAAAACTTTACAAACCTCGGCATGGTTACACGAATTACATCGTTCCTCTTAAGAGGTTGACCAATTACATCCTTTGCCAGCTCAAATGTTGTACCATCTATGTTAAGCTCAAGAGTTGGATGACTCCACCTGCAATGTACTATAGTACCGTCGTTACAGGGATAGGTATATTGATCACCGACGCCGGTAGATACACTAATTGTCTTCTTTGTGGCGATTCCAGAAAATGAAATGAAAGTTTCATAAGACAGATCGCTATGATGAACAATATGTTTCCCAAATTTATTCACTGTCATTTGATGATGAAGATGACCGCCAAATTTATCTATTGGCATCACTGGTGGACGTATAGTACTATCTGTAGTGATAGTCGTAGTAACAATGAAAGGAAATGACTGTAGTGGTAGGTTTATAACAAGTTCTGTTACTTTATTACTTTTGCGTTACGTAGTTCATCAATTATATATATTATTTCGTTGTGATTGCTAGTATTTCCTGCCGACATTGATCCTAATAATTCCCTTAACCAATCGACTAACTTATTCGGATTATTCCACGGTACAAACTCAATAGGTTTATTATTGTATCGCAATAGCTGCAGTCCACCACCTCTTTTGGATATAGAAGTTGTTCGAGATCTGGTGGCTGGAGGTGCAATAGACGATGTGGCAGAACGTTTTCTAGGCTGAAGTAATGGTTTAATGATTTCAAGGTACTTCTTACTATTAGTTCCTCGGATTTGATCATCAGGGTTATAATTACGTCGGGCAGCATGCGTACGACGCAAAATGTCATTGTAGTGCTGTAGATCCCTCTTTTTGTATCCCGTAGGAACTTTTTTAAAAAGTAGTTCATATAATCCCGGTGTTCCCTCATAATCTAGGGATGATCCATCGGGAAGAGCGATTCGCAAATTTTCTCCAACAAAATCTAGTTCAGCATCGCCTATAAAAAATTTCTCTTCTTCAGGAATAAAATGCACACCGTACGTTAAGTCATATTCATCTTCGGTATCTCTAAAGATACCTTCGACGTAGTATTTCGCTAATCCTTGGTATTGATTAAGATACTCTTCAAAGGCGGGTTGAGATCCAGCAGCTAGTAGTTCCGATTTCAATTGTTGTAAAGTAGGAATTTCCACCTCGTCGTCATGTGTGACATCAGCAATTACAGATTCCTGTAGAGGTGTGGGAATGGTGTCAGGAACAATAGTACGCGGCTCCTTACGTATTCTAGAGGATTTCGGTGTATAATGTAAAAATACTTAATTTTTCATGTGCAATGGACTCCTTTTTTCCGACTTCTGGCGTAAGGGGTTCAGCTTTGATGAGAGAACCATCATTTTTAGTAATTAATTGATTTTAATGGTTGTGTAATAGGTTTAAAGTGTACCTCCATTGCACGTTCTGTAAGTGCAGTATCTTCTTTCAAACTCGCATATTTCTGTTGCACACTCTTGCGAGCACGCAAAATGTCTTGTACTAAGCGCTCCTCCATTACGACTGTACGTTGTCAGTCCTAGTAGATTATTTATACTGCAATGAAACAGTCAAATCTCTTACGGTAACGACCGTTATTAACATCGCTTTCTTTATCAATCACAAGAAATCCGAATTTATCACGCCAGCAACAGCAACACAAGTCTTCAAATCTATCAAATGACATATCAACATTAACGTGATCATCGTACACATGCTTGAGATTAGTGTGATCTTGTTGAAAAAGAACAAGTAAATTCGCATTATCACGTATAAGCTGTTTTGGAATTGAAGAATACGTTTGACACAGATAGAAACAATCATTATTTCGATGTCTGCCAAAACAAAATGATCTCTAATTTCATTTTGTTTATGACATGCTACATCATCAAAAATCATTATTGAATTTTTACGGGACTCACTAGGAGGTATAACATCACTATTATCACTGTATTCGAAATACCTAATTTCCTTTATGGGTGCCAGTAACTCCCGCAGGTACTGATATTTAGGTTGGTATAGAGATTTGCAATATATATAGACATTTTCAAAACGTAAGCCATTTGGATGTTCTAATAAGCTAATCATAACATTGGTTTTTCCACATCCGGATGGTCCGACGATTATACCTCGTTTACATCCCCCTTTTAGTAAACCGCGGTGTTTAGAGTACTGCTCCTTGTTAGGAGTAATGTCATAATTTTTGAAAAGTAATTCTGTATCTTGCGGAATGAAACGGATGTCACCCATTATGGTACTAAACCACGACTTGTATGACGCTTCTATATATATATATATATATATATATATATATATATACACCACGTGCAGAAAGTAGTTTAGTAGTGAAGTGTCAGTCAGTGTGGTATGAAGTATACATCCCAGCGTCAGAGGAAAAAAAAAGGTTCAGGATTAATTAATACTTTAATAAATAAATTACCCGTGGAGCTGCATATACCCGGATATCGATATTGTGGGCCAGGCACCCGTTTACAAAAACGATTAGCTCGTGGCGACAAAGGTATTAACGCATTGGACGAAGCGTGTAAAGAACACGATATTGCATACTCCCAGTCAAACGATCTAGGACAACGACACATAGCAGATAAGACTTTACAACAAAAATCTTGGAATAGATTTCGTTCTACCGACGCTACCTTTGGAGAAAGGGCAGCTGCATTAACCATAGCTGGTATAATGAAAGGAAAACGGACAATGGGAATGGGTGGCAAATCACGGAAAGGACAAAAGAAATTAGGAATGGGAAATAAATCACGACGAAGGAAGCATTCTCGCAGAGCAATTTCGTTTAACAAAGCAGTCCTTCTAGCCCGACGTCGTATTGGTGGTAAACTTCGATCATCTTTAAAAACGACAATACAGCAAGCCTTGAGCGCTCTAAAACACAAAAAAATTATGTCACCCAAGAGCAGAATATTGCCAATACCAAAACGTGGGGATTCTACCTCTTATTCCCTCTTTGCAGCATTAGGAGCTTTAGGGTCTCTAGGTGGCGGTGCTGCGGCAGTCGCAAAAGCGGTAACTGACGCAAAAGCTGCGACAAAAACGTTAGACGAAACCAAACGACACAACCAAGCAATGGAAGCAGCTGCATTAGGAAAAGGTTTATACATAAAGCCATATAAACGAGGGTTAGGTATATATTTACAACCGTATTCAAAAAACTCCCACTGAAGCTACCACGTCACGCCTTAAGTAATGTTGAGCTATCAAAATTTGTGGAGCAATTATAGATTCCCTATTTTAGAGGATATATATGCGAGATAACTTACCTACACGAATCCATGCGAATGAATGTGGTATTGTGAATCTGGATGATCAAACTAACAAGGGTACACACTGGACAGCTTACATTAAACGTAACAGGCGTATTACATATTTTGATAGCATAGGACATTAAACCACCCTTTGAATTACTCCACTATTTTAAAAGTGATGGTAGCAGAAACACAATTGAGTATAACTTTACCAAGGTTCAAGATTTTGATACATACAACTGCGGTCATTTAGTCTTACACTTTTTATATGACTACTCGTACTGATTTTCAGTAGTCGTTACGTGATCGTAATGTCGTACACATTTACATTTACCGGCAAAAAGTGTATCTTGCAAGCAACCTTTAATCCACCGATTTTTCTTGAGAATGAGTCGGAATACGTAATGGGATTGACTAGTTTTGAATCTTTCAATACTATACAGAATGTTACTTCAAAGAATAACCAACTCGTATTTGGAAACGATAAAATTACAATACTACCAGGATCATACGAAATCGCGGATATGAATAAATATATTAATGAATTAGTGAAAAAATCGAGAGCATTTATGCATTTACAAGCGAATAATAATACTATGAAAGCAAGTATGAAAGCAACCCATGACATTAACTTCAATGTGGAAAATTCGATAGGACCTATGCTGGGATTTAATAAAACTGTATACCAGGCTCAGAAAGTACATACCTCTGATACTCCTATTAACATTATCAAAATTAACTCATTAATTATCGAGTGCAATATAACAAGTGGTAGTTTTAAGAATGGTGAAATATCACACATAATTCATCAGTTCTTTCCCAGTGTACCAGCGGGGTATAAAATAATAGAGTCCCCTCAACATGTCATCTATCTACCTATAAACACATCTACCATTTCGACAATAACACTTAAAATAGTAGACCAAGACGGAGATCTCGTCAATTTTAACGGGGAAGTCTTAACGATAGGACTACATTTAAAGAAAATATGGTGACGCGCTATAACACATGTGCATGTACCCAGTGCAAATCAAACTATAAAAGATCAAAGTGTGGAAAGGTGAGAGTCAGTAAGCGTTCAGCGCCCAAAGCATTGACACCGCAGAACAAAGCATTACTGGAAAGTCTCGGCTTTACAGTACTACAATGAGTATATTAAACGTTAATGAAAAAGTTGTCGTTGATAATGCTATCGTTAATTCGAACTGCACACCCATCAGCCATACACTACCAGATTTGGAAACAATGATGAAATCAGGATACCCATTCAGGAAGACATGTGCACTCTACCATCCGAAAGCTATGTCTACGTAGAGGGACGATTATTACGTCAGGATGGTACTGTCTCTAACACCGCAAGGTTCGTTAATAACGGTATCGCATTTTATTCAGTGAAATTAGATATGAAATGAATGGAATAGTGGTAGATTCCGTAACGAAAGTAGGATTAACGTCGACAATGAAAGGATTGGTATCATTGACGTCCAATGATCTCGCCCGTCATGAAAATGCAGGTTGGTTTCCTACTGCAAACAGTACACTAACAAATGCTCAAGGATACTTTAATGTTTGTATACCTTTGCGAATGCTACTTGGCTTTGCCGAAGATTACAATAAAGTGATTTTGAACATTAGACAAGAACTGGTATTAATTCGTAGTAACATTGATACCGATGCAGTAATTTCAACTGTAGAAGAAGCATTAAAAGTTAACATAGATAAGATATATTGGAAAGTTCACACATCATTCCAGCATTAGCAGAGGAGTTGGCGTTAACGAAATACATTGATAAAAATGTAAATACGCCAGTAGCATTTAGAAGTTGGGAAACCCACATATATCCCGCCGTTCCAGCAACAGATAATCATACATGGGCAATCAAAACATCTACTAGTATAGAAACACCTAGATACATTATTATAGGATTTCAAACTGGGCGAGAGAATAATGTTATGCAAGATACGAGCAGATTCGATAAATGTGCACTAAATAATATTCGCGTGTTCCTGAACACGGATCGTTATCCGTATGACAATCTCAACGTTAATTATGATAACAATTGCTTTGCTACGTTATATGAAATGTTTGCTAAATTCCAAATGTCGTATTACCAAAGAGATGGGCAACCATTACTCACCCCTACGCAATTTACCACAGCTGCACCGTTGATTGTCGTAGATTGCTCAAATCAAAAAGAAGCATTGCAGTCTAAAGCAGTAGTTCTTCGTGTGGAGTTTGAAACAGCGGCAAACATAGCTGCCAATACGACAGCATAC
The DNA here is from genome assembly GCA_036346205.1 of Vesta saturnalis. NCBI lineage: Eukaryota > Metazoa > Arthropoda > Insecta > Coleoptera > Lampyridae > Vesta > Vesta saturnalis. The sequence continues at coordinate 940,720 of JARFJB010000627.1, read as the reverse complement.
TGTGTTATACTCCACGATCGTTTAGTTACATACAACGCGTTAACCAAAGCAGTACGACAGTTGTAATACAATGTCCGTCATAATCGATGTACAAGGGTTTAAAATTTCAAAAGCTTTTATACCAAAAGAACTCGCCATTTATAATGGGAAACAAATTGCCCATTTTGTTTTTAAATCACCGTATCCCTGGCATACGTTAGATGCAGAGAGTCGTCGTCAAGCTACTTGGTTAATGCATAACCAGCATTGTATTAAATGGGAAGAAGGGTATACACCACCACACCACTTTCGAAGAATGCTCGAGAGATTGATTCAGCCAACAGATTCTGTCTATGTCAAGGGCAGAGAGAAAGCAGATTACATCAGAAAATTTGTGACCCAGCCTGTTATTGAACTTGAGGAAAGTCCACCTCTTCCTGCTATGCAACCCGTTTGTTACTTTCATTGTGAATCATTATGTCACTGTGCTTTGGCTACTGTATATCATTTATATAATACATATATAATGCAATAAGTCTTGTACACATTTTTTTAATAAAAAATAGTAAATAGTCATTCTCGTTTTTTTTTTTTTTTTTTATTTATATCACACAGTATTTGTATAGCATATATTCTCTTACTAACGAATTAGTACATAATATTAATATATGTTAAACAACTAAAGGAATAATTATTATTAATTTAACTAAAGGAATAATACAACTTATTATTAATATTAGTTTCATTATGGAGAGAATATAGGAAAGAAAGTAGTAAGTGTCAGTACCCAAACTATTCTTCTTCCGGTTAATATAAATTCATTTGCTTAGCAACCTGCAATAGTTCGCTCAACGGATCAGCATTCTCCAATTCCGGTATTCGCCAATGCCCCCACGCCAATGTGGAACACGTATCACGTAGTCGATATCGTTTGTCATCCTGGGACCTAAAGGCAATTTTTTCGGTATATATATATATATATATATATATATATATATATATATATATATATATATCATGTAAGGTGGATCGAAACACAAGCATTTTACACATTACTGTTTTATCAGACCCCTCCGCAACCGCTTTGTAGTCTACTTCCGTCAACACTTTCTGAATAACAACTTTCTTAACACCTTTCGCTTTCTTAACAACTTCATTATCAGCAAGCTTCAGACAGTATGACTTCGATCCAGCACCATAAAAATAATGAATCGCTTTCCCTGCGCACTCATCTTTCATTCGTCCAACGACGGAAGGAGTCGTAGGAATACCATGCAACTCATTATCATAGTTGGAAGTATCATATTCGTCTAAATTATTTCGCATGTGTGCATACATATCATCAGTTACTATCTCAACAATCAAAGAATCCGTGTCAGTATAGAGCAACGTGACATTCTTGCCATAATGAGCTCGTAAGATATCATAAAAAAACCGATACATTATAATTTTGGAAAGATCTAAAATACTGAATCCGACATAGACGGGTTTGTCGTACGTAACTACCTGTTTCGACAATTCCGCCGCAAACAACTTATCAGTGAATTGAATAAAATTTTTAAATTGCGGTTTTGCAACGTACCGTGCTAGACCTACCCGACGACCGTTATTTTCCCAATGTGTTAACAGTTTAATAACTCTACATTTATCGACATTTTCCATTGTTTTACCAAACACGCCATTATTCATAATTTTATAGAGATCCTTTTCGAACTTGTTCTGTGCTGTGCTGCGGAGAGCGGTATTAAGGTCTACGTATGGTATTAGCCACGGACTCTGACGAAAGCGTAAAACCCTATGAATACGAGTAACAATTAAGCCATGCTCTATACATTGTTTTAAATAGCGGCAATGTATAACGTAGTTGGTCTTATCACACAGGTTAGGGATTAACTTCTCCTCCTGGGAATGTGGTGCGCAGATCATTTCAGGACAAAACGGATAATCGTTGTGTTCGTCATGCAGATGGTGGGGATAATGTATATCAACCTCCAGTACAAATCCAACATCGGCGTCATCATCAATCTTTACTACGTCAAAGTGTTCTATTTCCTCTTGAGGTAACCACATAAACCCATCGTGGGGCAGGTATTGCTTCATACTCCAGCCGTATAAATTCGTGGCATCTAAATATTGTAAAAACACTTTCGGTTGTTTAGGATCATAGTTTGGAACAAACTCGTTATTAGCGATGCTTCTCCGCTTGATACAAGTACTTACTCCACCCCGAATACCTTGTTTAAAAAAGTAATACATATCCATATCCGTTAGTAATTCTAGCTCTACTTTCGTACATTTCAACATGGCATCCCACGCCAATCCAGGCTAAGTGACATACTGTGCAGGTTCTAACCCATACACACCCATACATAATCTCCTAAAGTTTTCAAACACGTCAGCCAATAACAACACATCTGATTTTAAATAAATATCAGCATAATCACCTAGTGTATTACACTTAAAGTGATCCCATACCAGTAGAACGCGACAGTATTCGTCATCGGAAATAATTGCATCGCGCATTTTATCGTAGAATTTGTCATATGATGGCACCGTGACGTCGTTCAATTTACTAAAGCTGTCTACGTACGCATAAGGGAAACTACCTTTCTTTCTCACTAAGTTGAAGTCGCTATCATTACTAAAATATTTCCGTACCTCCATACATTGATCATCTGATAAATTCTGAGACAGAGTATCTAAGGATGCAGCCATGAATCTACAACTATCGACGAAACGTAAATTAATGTATTTCTTTTCCCTGATACCATGACTGTTTACATATTCATCAACAAAATATGCTTACCAAACGTTATATATTTTTCACTGTTAACCGGAAGTACGGTAATTTCTTCCGTTTCACTCGCTAACTGTTTAATGAACAGGTGAACATCATAACCACTGAGATTATGTAGAAAAACGGGAGAAATGTAGGTACCTGATAGTTTAAGTTACACGTTGAATGTGCTGCACCACGATACTTACCAGTAACGTGACAGTCATCTCGTACTTTCGGATTTGTCGGATCGCCCGTAAAGTGCTTGCCGCATATGTAACAACATACACTGCGTTCATACGTAACCTGTTGTTCATCCGTTAATGGTGACATTGGAACAATAGCTTTGAAATGTTCATTATATATCCGTTTTACATCACTTTCCAGTCGTCTTATAAATATCTCCCTGCATTACTCCCCTATACAGCTCTAACTTAGACCACGCATCGTTTACACTACACTTAATGTAATAACTAAACGAGTATGGTTCGTGTTTACACGTTTTTATCGTGAACGGTATTTCGGGATCTGGTTCAGCCGTATCTACCGGTACTAAGAGCTCTTCAAAATCTGCATATATTACGAATGGTAGAACCATTTATTTCTGATAGTTCCGAAACGCGAGTATATTTTCCGCGTAGAATTCCCCGGTTATGTCTTTTTTGTTTCACGCCCGGTAATTTTGTATATACGAAGTTACAGTCGTGTGACACGTGTCGGGTTAATTGCTCCTCGGATCTAAAGTAATACAAGCATGCATCACAAAAATACATTGCTCCGTTCCGCCGAGTTATTTGGTTGCTAAGTAAACGAGAAAAATTTTTTATCCATACATAATGCTGATTATCTGTTTGGTTACTGACTAATAATAATAAATTGACATGAACTGCCTGTTTGGCTTTGGTATAATACAGAGGCCCCACTACCTCTGTGACACGCTGACCATCACGATAGGTATCGTCTAACCCATAAACATTAATGGAAATGTTGTTATTAGTCTCAAACGTTGAAATATTCGTCAGCTTAACAGGGAACTGTACACCATTCCAGTTGAATATCGTTTGGAAATCAGGGTAAGACTGTGCGCTGTGGTAGACCCTTTGGTGTCACTAGTGCCGCTACTACAGCCCATGCAAAACAGCAATTATCATTATTTTTTACATTGACTATGGCGTGTTTATGTGCGATTTCGGCGGGGACAGCCATATAGGATGAACCAGTGGTGGGAGAAAATTTAAGCATGTTCACCTCTAAATATACAAATTGCACCAGGGACCACCCTAAAACAGTTGTTACTAATCGATTACACCATGACTCACACTTACCGGAATCTTTATGCTGAAATTCGGATTGCCTTGCATCCAATATTTCACTTATTCTTTGGAAATACTCTTCTACCACCATCCCTACACTTAGAATATCATACTTAGTCTGAAAGGATTTCAGTTCTGTGCTTTCCCTACTGTTCAAAAAGTATAAACCAAACAGCTCAACATTACATTTTAATGAGTAGTGTTTCTGCAACTGATTTTGTACTACCTTCAATACGTTCCCTTTAACCTCTGCCATAAAGGTGGACACATCAGTATGAGTATTGCATGGTGACAGGCGGTACGACACAATGCGTTGTTTAAACGCATTTCGAATCACTTCAACCCCAGTATCGACAAGCAAACATACATTTGCTTTGTGCCTATTGCTTCTGAGGTCTCCTTGGAATGCATACCTAGGTACATCCATTGAACAATCTGTGCAGTGCACACTTTCACCACTTTTTTCGGTTGTACCGGTTCATCGCGTTGGTCAGACTTCCGCTTCCTTGAGTTGCTCAACCATGATGGTCCGGGTTTCGCATTATCCTTCGCATAGTTTACCCCAGATGGTCCTGGTTGCACAAAGGAATCAGTAACATGTCCATGTACTGCTTTGTTACCGTCCGAAGCGATCCCTTGCACCACATTGCTCCCTGTGGTTTGGTTTTGTAACGAAACCTCCTGCATGCCAGATGGTGGAGTAGATACTGACATCCAGCATGTTGTTTTTTGATGTCTCAGTAAGGAATCCTTTCGAGACAAATCTTTCATGCATTCACAACGGAATCGATTATTTACACCTGAAATAACATTGAAGACAAAATATTCCATTGAATATGTACCGGGAGAAAAAATCTACTTACTCTGCATTGCAGACAAGTTGGTTTGATGGTTTGAAGTAGTAGAACTCTGAAAGCGTGCAATTACAAAGTTAGAGACTAACTGGTAGCACTAGAACTATTACGGTTATATATATATATGCATTGTTTTGGGAGTTCATTTAGAACATAAGGTGACCGTAAGTATGTTTCTTCAACCTTATACATTCCGTATATAACCATTTGGAAACAAACATAAACGTAAAAGTAAACGTATTGTGTTCAGTGTTCATAAGCACACCTGCATGCGTGACAAAAAATATATTAAAAAAAAATAAAAGAAAAAATAAAAAAAAAACAACTATAAAACGTAGTTTTATAGTTGCACACACACGCGCGCACACACACACCGCGCGTGATATTAATTAATTCTTTTTCCCGCACCCCACACAAAAAGAGCATCCATAACAATACCCTACTGCATTATACTAGTCACACACTTCAGAGAGATTGAATATATGATCAAAATAGTAGGTATTGGGGTTCAATGCGGGTGTTGTAATATAGCAGGGTAAACATGCATTTCTACAGCTCAAAAAGCAGTTCAAATACAGATCAACAACAGGTCAAACCAGCTTAAATACAGCTCAAAACCAGCTCAAATACAGCTGAAAACAGCTCAAAAACAGCTCAAAACAGCCCAAACCAGTTCAAATACAGCTGAAAACAGCTCAAACCAGCTTAAATACAGATCAAAACAGCTCAAACCAGCTTAAATACAGCTCAAACCAGCTCAAAACCAGCTCAAACCAGCTCAAATACAGCTGAAAACAGCTCAAACCAGCTTAAATACAGATCAAAAACAGCTCAAACCAGCTTAAATACAGCTCAAACCAGCTCAAATACAATTCAAAACAGATACCTGTTTTCCAGAAACAATACAATAAATATTACCTATCATATATATACTGCAATTAGTCTACTAAATAGTCTGATCCAATTAAGTTACTAGTATGTAAATGGTTATACATACTACTATATACCTAAATACATAGCAAAGGATATACATTTAAACTCGAATAGAACCAATTATAAGTTATTTTTTTGTCCACTTCAAATTGGGATTACAACTAAAAAACTTATCTTAATTTTGTTAAACTTTACAGTTTAGAAAAAAAAAATTTACCTATACAAGATAAAAAAGAAGTCGCTTCGTTTAAAATGTGATATTTTTAACAATGTAAGGGTAAAACAAATTATCGTAATCTCCGAAGAGGAAACGGGTGCAAAAGATGCGCGCCGTCGGGGGACGATGTTTGAGTACCGACAAGACATATTTTGCTCCGACCGTTTCCCAGTTATGAGCTGTCTCCGTTAGGGGGGTCCGAGGAGGGGGGAACCATTGGCAAAAGATGCGCACCGTCGGGGGACGATGTTTGAGTACCGCCAAGGCATACTTTGCTCCGACCGTTTCCGAGATATGAGCTATCTCCGTTAGGGGGGGTCCGAGGAGGGGGGACCAGGTGCAAAAGATGCGCACCGTCGGGGGACGATGTTTGAGTACCGCCAAGGCATACTTTGCTCCGACCGTTTCCGAGTTATGAGCTATCTCCGTTAGGGGGCCCGAGGAGGGGAAACCAGGTGCAAAATATGCGCGCCGTCGGGGACGATGTTTGAGTACCGCCAAGGCATACTTTGCTCCGACCGTTTCCGAGTTATGAGCTATCTCCGTTAGGGAGGTCCGAGGAGGGGGGACCAGGTGCAAACGACGCACGCCGTCGGGGGACGATGTTTGAGTACCGACATGCCATACTTCGCTCTGGCCATTTTCGAGCTACGAGCTATCTCCGTTAGGGGGGTCCTAGAAGGGGACCGGGTTAAAAGATGCGCACCGTCGGGGGACGATGTTTGAGTACCGACATGCCATACTACGCTCCGGCCATTTTCGAGCTACGATGAAGGTGGTTTCGAAAAATTCGTCTTTCCGAGACGTCTCCGACGCACCCACCCCCGTCCGAATCGGTCGACCGGCTCCCGAGATACGACGCTTTTAAGGAAAAACGATCGCATCTTGGATTTTTATCAAAAAATTCTTTACTGAAAAATAAGTAAGTAATGAGAGAACGTAGAAAGAAATCTGTATAGCTGCTTTACGACCCGTCTTACAATGTGAAAGTTATAATTACAACAACTACATATAAAATTAAAAGTTTATTTATATAGGACTTCAAATATAAAATTTATATATAACACTTTACAAATTTTACAATTTATTAGGTATTTAGAAAATATTTAGCATAAAGAATTTTTATGTAAAACGGCTTTAAGCAAATTTGATTATAAAAACTTTAAACTAGATTTGAAAAAAATCGTTAACGTTTATCAATAATTAAACAACAGTGATCAAAACGCAATTCTATCTGAATATTAAATAAGTAAAACTAGTCTTATCGCGTTCATAGAATTTTTTCAATTAAAGAACATGTACATACACAGTAAGATTACATTATAAAAAAAAAGCATCAATACTAATAATAATATAAAAAAAAAGATCTTACCATCTCGATATGTTGCTTATTGAAAACTTTCTTTCAAATACTGTATCTTCATAGCAAATCTGCTTTGTTTATATACACAATGTGAAGGTTAAGAATGCATAAATTGAAAACAAATGTAGCACATTCCCATATATGGTAAGGTTTTAGTGAAGGTTAATATTACTTTATATTACATTGTATTATGTAAATTACGTAAAGCAGATTGCACATACAAGAGATGCACTCTTATATAAATACAATGCGTGACGTACTTTGTTTACTTCCTTTTCGCCAGCAACTGTGATATATTTTACCAGTAATGTTAAAATTTGTGTGAAGTGCTTTACTGGTTTTTCTAATATTTTTTGAAGTTGGAATAAACAGTGTCTTTTTTTACGTAAGTATATGTGCATTTTTTTTTTATTTCAATCTGTTTAACGTGTATTACACCCAGAACTAGTTTTTTTTTTCATATATAATCTGGTTAACAATCTTGTCTAATAATAAACTGTTTTAGCTATAATTTTGAAAAAAAAGCCTCCTGTCTTTTGCGTTTTTTCAACTTATCACTTGAGTAATATTTTTAATGAAAAAAAAAATCGTTTTCTTAAATAATTAATAGAGAAAAAAGTTTTATGTATATATTATTTAAACAGTAATGCCTCCATAGATCTTTTCTATTATTATGTAGATAGTTTGAATAATTGCTTCTTTGTTTTTACAGATCATCCTATCCAGGAATGCAGGATTATTTTTATTGCTACAGGGAGTAGTTAAACAACTTATTCATTTTTTTTTCTTGTAAACATCACTGACCGGTTCATAATATAAATTCGTGTAAGTGTTTATAGATTTCAAACAAAACACGTTTTTAAAGTAGTTTTTTATCCCATTTGTTTTTATTCCAAATTTTTTTTACATGTTATACAGAAATATTCCTTTTCAAAACTTCCTCGATCTCAGCATTTTCATTATTATTTATTGCTATTTCCTAAATAATACATCAACAATCTTTCTACCACCTTTTATGTAACAAGATCACATTTCACCTTTTATTCCCTACTCACAAACATTTTTTTTCACACTTATCATGTACATCTAATTTTTTTTATTTCTTTTGCAGTAGAAGAACTCGATGGCAGCCAAACAGTACAGACCGCGTACACGCAGATGTAATGAAACGGAAGTGGAGAGGAGCTTCTGCAATTGTACTAAATCAAACTGTTTTATTCCTAAAGCAAATCATATAACTGAGTAATACATTTTTCTAATATAATTTGTACGTCTTTATTTCTACATGAAATAAATATAATTTGTACATGTCTTTATTTTTATACATAATTTGTACACGTCTTTCTCTCTACATGAATTAAATATATTAACATATCGTTTTCTTTTATTTTGGTAAAAAGTGAGGTTGAGCAAAAAAGCATACAAGTGGGCAAAAAACATACAAGTGAGCAACAAACATACAAGTGGGGTATAGAGTAGCAACCAGGTCACACGGATGTTATTGTAATTGTGGAACAGGAAAGCGCGTTAGGTCGCACGGATGACCTTGTAATTGTGGAACAGACAAGCGGGGTTTGTGACCTTGGTTTTGTGGTAATGATATGTCACACGGATAGCCTTGTAATTGTGGAACAGGAAAGCGTGGTTTTAAAGTAGGTCACAGTGAAGGCCTTGTAGTAGTGGAACAGGAAAGCGGGGTTTGCGACCTTGGTTTTAGAATCTGGTAAGATATGTTTTAGGTCAACATTCAGTTTTGACCTTGTACGGACTTGGTTTTGTGCAACTAAATGTATGGGAAATGTGTGTTCAAAGTCTGAACTTACAATTAGTCTGATCACATAACATGATTCATGCGTTTTTGTTGCTTAATATTAACTCACTTGCTCGCATAATAATTGACAAAGATTACAACATGATGGTATAATTCGTTGTCATCTCTTTCTACAGGACATTGTAAACTAAAATATCGATATGTTGATACAGGAACAAACATCGAAGCATAGATTGGGTCATGAAATCTACCATTCGCATTAACTTACTCAATGGTAATATAAGATAAACATAGATGGTTTCCATTACTGTACGTCTGTTTTTAAGGACATACAGATGACGATAGTTTTGACTAACACGTGGACAGTAGCGTATCCGCATCATGCTTACCCTTTACTTCATGGGTTTTAAGACATTTTAAACATCTACGTATTTTTTCGCATACTTTAGCGTCCTTGTGATTTTTAAGACAATCCTGTCCGTAAAAAAATCTCTTGCAATCATTACAAGTAATTTTTGGATTTTCAATAGAACATGGCGGCTTTTGATGACACGCTGGGCACTGGTACATACATTTCATATGCCGTTTTTTGTTGTTACAACGTTTTCTGCATTGCTCGCAGTAATAACTGCAAGTAAATGCTGAAGTGAGGCTAGTAATTACGTTATAGTGCTCGTCTTCTAATATTAAATTTAAAACTACTCTACCCGGTTCCCTAGGACCCTCAAAATAAACTGAATCACCTATACGCGAATTATAAACTACAATGGTATATGAAGCTAAATGATTTTGAAATGCCTGAATATACTCGTAACTACCACCCTGACTAAGATCTACACCACTGTTTTGACAGAGTTGTATAGCTCTCTATTGAAGTAATGGACATCCCGCTTCCATACTACTACGCATTGGATCGTTACTTCTAAATGCAATAGCAATGACTAAGGCACGAGCTAAACAATTATTTTCGTTAATTCCTGTCGGCACAACAATAATACCCTTTGTTTTTGCTTTACAAAAGTCTGCAAATTTTAACCCCGTCAGGTTTTTGCGCCCATAGCCTACAGGTACCGACACTCTATCAATGTTTAAAACTAATAAGTCACTTGAGAAAAAACTAGCGTTACTCTGCATTACCTTTTCCAGCAGCGACATTATCACTTTCACCGACAACTGGTCCACTCTTCAAGGCCAACTTGTTTGTCAAGGTTAGCAATTTTCTCAAGGTAGAATAAGTACGCTGTTGTAATTTCGTATATAAACGCTGTGTATTAATAGAAATATCCTTAACATTTTGATAGTATAATAGACATAAACCAATATACGTAAACTCACATGTACATTTTTATAGTCTGCGGATAAATTAAATCATTGAAAAGATAAATCCAGTTAGAATGTCCGAGCTGAGAAAACAATAAAAAATGATCTACCAGAAATAACCCTAGCCGTAAATGCAACCCCAGGCCATCCTCTAGCCCTAAAATACAGCCCTCACGTTAGCATCTACAAAAAGGCTTAGCTGGCAAAAATTTCTGTCAAAAGGCTCTTAATACAACCAAAAGGAAAAGAAGTCATTAAAATAAGGGTTAAAAATATCCCCAGGTAAGCGTGCTCAAAGGCCTAGCTGTCAAAAGGTCTTTAATACCACCATAAGGTTTGAAAAATAACCCCAAAAGAAATCATAAATATAAGAGTAATAAATACGGTCGCTCGCGTAAGCTAATAAAAACAAAAAGGTCCTTAATTAGGGATAAAAACTCCATCAGGGGTTGAAAATACACGTCCTATACGTGCGCAAGTAAAAAATAGGGGTGAGAAAATGCGGTCGCCCTGTAAGCTAATAAAAAATCAAAAAGACCTTAATTAGGGATAAAAAAGGGTTGAAAACACGGTCGCCCACGTGAGCGAGTAAAAAAAGTGGTGGAACAGGTGCCCCACACCCTGGGGCATTTGTGACGTAAAAAGTAAACGTTCAAGTGCCTCACTACTACTATAGTGTCAATTTTGTATGATACTAAGCCCCGTCCAGTATGAAATAATCCTCGCCTAACATGGCCATTTCTCCTTGCACGCAATCTAAAGCTACTGTGTTCTCTTCTCATACTAACTCAATGTTCTAAAGCTAAAGGCTTAGTGGGTATATTGCATTTCAACTTATTTTGCATAAAAGTAAACCATTCTTAATTTTTTTTCTGTAGTGGTATTCAAATTCGTCAAAATAAGAAGTAAACTTTGACGCCGTCCTGCCAATAGAAATTATGTCATGTTACCTACTTAAGTAACACACATTTTTTACTTGATCCTAAGTCACTTTATGGTTAGCTAGTAATAATTTGCTAACAAAACAAATTGCGAAAAGCTATTACGCAAAGCCTGTGCTGAGAATTTTAAAGTGCTATAAACGCCTTATAAATTCTATCACGGGTAAACATAACGCGAAACTAGCCTTAATTGTATCGCATATGATGTCTGCGTGTGTTTGTGAATGTGTACATATGTATGCGTGCGTGTGTATGGTAGCGTGTCTGTATGCAGGCGCGTGTGTGTGTGTGTGTGTGTGTGTGTGTGTGTGTGTGTGTGTGTGTGTGTGTGTGTGTGTGTGTGCGTGTGTGTGTGTGTGTGTGGGTGTGTGCGTGCGTATATGTGTGTGTGTGTGTGCGCGTGCGTGTGTGTGTGTGTGCGTGTATGTGTGCGTGTTCGTGTGCGAGTGAGTGCGCACGCGCGTGTGCGTGTGTATATGTGTTCGTGTTTGTACGTGTGTTTGTGTGGGTGTGTGTATGGTGGTGGGGGCTGTGTGTGTTCGTGCGTACGCGTGTGTGTGCGTGCGTGCGTGTGTGTGCGAGTGAGTGTGCGTGTGTATATGTGTTTGTGTTTGTACGTGTGTTTGTGTGGGTGTGTGTGGTGGTGTGGGCTGTGTGTCGTGCGTACGTGTGTGTGTGTGTGTGCGTGTGGGTGGGTGGGTGCGTGCGTGTGCGTGCATGCGTGCGTGTGTGTGTGTGTGCTTCATAATCTAAGTTTGTTATTTAATTTCATTTCTTCTATAGTTGATTAGATTTAGGGAGGAGAAATCCAGCGGGTGAATTAAACATTTTTTTTTTGCATCATTGTTGTTTTTATTTAGAACATTGTTTATGTTTATTATGAACGTATTACAACAGAGGTTGCATAATTACCCTAAAAATTAGTCTTATTTCATTTCTTTTAATTTTCGCTATGTGGGTTGGAACTTGGAACACTTATATTACCCAGTTCTACGCTAGCAACAGCCAACTCAGATAAATCTAAAAAATTGCCATAATTGCTTCTTTATACACATTTTGTGTGTACTAATAGGTGAATACAAAAACCATCTGACCACGACAGGATTTCAAATATTCCGCTTAAAATACACTCTCGCCATCTGCAAATCCCCAAAATACTATATTCTGTGTAAAAATGGAAGTGCGTACGTCAGAGGCTTACGTATTGCACGCTTCAACACACCATGTACTTTAAGGTTATGTTTAAATAGGTATAATCAGTTTGCCGATGTCCTGTGCTTGTTCATCATTAAAATAAAATGAAGGACACTCTGAAAAAAAAACGTGTATCTAAGAAATCTAAATTATCATGGCGCAAACATGTAGATATAAGTGATGTTGAAAACTTCTTAGAAGATAAGAGACTTGAAGAACGTTTGGGGTAAGTTCTCTTTTTAATTCATTTGCATCTTTTACCCATTTAATTTGTATTTGTAGGAAACCTGTATCTGAAAAAACGAATCAAGAATTATTTTTAATTGATGTAGCTCCAACTACTAGAAAAACAGTTACTTCTAAACAAAAACGTCGATTGTTGCTCAAAAATAGTACACCTAAATGTTTTTCAATGTTGCAACCACATACTGAAGTTCCAGCAATAATTACGAAAAGGTAAAAATCAAGTTTGAGCTTTTTTTTAATGTGTGATTAATTATAAATTATAGAAATTGTCTTAACACTACATCACTCCAGTCGGTTATTGAAAAGAAGTTACAAAAAAATATAAAGAAAGATAAAAAATTGCCCATGTACACAATGAGTAGGTTGAAAAATTAAACAAATTAAAAAGTCGAAAACATAAGTTAATTAATTTTAACAATGACATGTGGAACTGTGAAGGTAGTAATTTATATTTGTCTAGAATGTTATTAATGCAGTGTTTTATAGTTTTAGATCAAATCAACGGTGATTGGATGAATGATAACACTAAAAAACATACATTAAAAGGTTTAGGTCAGTTTCGTGTAAAAATTCCTCATTTAATTCATACTAAACCTTCTATTTTACCATCGATTGAAATCCCACACCCTGGGATATCATATAATCCTAAACTTGAAGATCATCAAGCAATCTTAAAAGAAGCTGTTAAAAGAGAGGAAAAACTCATCAAAGAGGAGGCTCATTTAAATCGAGTTACTACTGATGTGTTTCAAAAGACTAGTGCAACAGAAAGAGATGTAAGTTAGATAATATAATCATTATAAAGTGACTGGTCTCTTTAAAAACCATTTTGAAAAGTTTGTTTATGTTATTAACACATTGATCTTCTCGTTGAATGTAATAGCTCTGGTAAGAAATACGTTTGGAAAATGAAATTTTGGTGTAATTTTCTTCATCTTATAAATGTTACACTTTTATTTTACCATTTCAGTAGGGTTCACAGATATATACGTCAAATGGAAAATAAAGCATAACTATAGTTTATCCAACGAAACTTTCGATGCACGTCATTAATTTATGAAAATAGTCCCTATGTGCTAGATTGTTTCCATCTCCTTTTGAGTCATGGGGAAATAGTAGCATGAATAATTTGTTGTAACTAGCTAATTAAATTAATGACGTGCTTCAGTTTTTTCGTTGAATTGTCTATACCAGACTTATCTCTAGTTCAATGTGTTATAATTTTGCCCTCTTTGCTCTTCATTAACAACAGAGTACTGTTGCTTGCTATTAATGGTACAATATAATATGTAAACAAAGCTGTAGTTCTGTCGGTACTTTTGATTTTCTTAGATTACATTTTTATTTGCTATATGAGTATGATTATGCCTTCAATACATGTACCAGAGTTAGCTTTGACAGCTATTAACTATTGTTCTGGAATAAATGATATGTGTATTTGGAGCATAAAGTGCTTTCCAACACAACAGTGCTCCACTTGGTTATATATTTTGATTACTTTTTTGAACTGCAAAGATTCACTTTGCACTCTTCTATCACTTCTTGCAGATATTCTTATTTTTGTGTATAATTTGTAGAGTAATTGGATAATAGAAATGAGTGAAGGACTAGAGAATGAAGATGATGAATTTGACACAGTATATAAATCTATCAATCCACCTGTACAAAATAAGAAGAAGGATTTAAAACAAAGACGTAAACATAGAGAACATCAAAAACTATTAGGTGAAATAAAATTGATAAAAAAAGAAAAGAAAAAAATTACTGATATACATAACTTAAAAATATTAAAGGATGAAATTGACAAACAAAATAAAAAAACCGCATTACTACAAACAAAACGAATTAAAAAGAAGGAACATACACATCTTAAACCAAAACGATTAAGTAATCGCAAATTTGAAGAAAAAGAATTTGATTTTAATTTGCCACAAAATATCTCTGGAAATCTTCGAAATTTGAGGAAAGAAGGAAGCATACTAGTAGACCGATTTAAGAGCTTTGAAAGGCGTAATATTTTACGCCCATCAGCTAAGTATACATCAAAGAAGGGTAAATTTAAGAAGTTTATTAAACCTGGACACAAGGAAGACTGGAAAACAACAGTGGCTAGGCCAAATATTCTACAATTAGCTTGATGTATTTGTTTCATACAATGATGTAAATTTCTTAAATTAAATAAATACTTTTAATATCAATAACTATTACATCTTCTTTTACCTCTAGATCAACAAACTAAAACTAGATTTGAAAAAATGTTTTTACCTTCCAACCTCCATATACTTATCTAGGTATAGAAGGTTATGCAATCGACTTTTTTTTCACTAACATGTAATCGACTTACTCATTTTACAATGTTTGGCAAAGTTTTGCCAAGATAAATTTTGATGTGTGTGTGAATCTATGTTAATATTCATGACTACAGAATGGCAATACGTACATACTTCAAATTTCGTATTTAAGCTTGTTTTTATTTCTCCTGGAGCTGATTAGATTTTAGTACAAATTTGATAAAAATACCAACATATAGACCTTAAACGTATCTATTATGTTCTATGCAGTTTTTTGATACGAAGCATAATTTAATGGCATAAAAATTCTTAAGGTAGAATTTAAATGTTACTACAATTTTTTCAATATCTGAATAACGATTAATTTTATAAGACAATGTGTAGACATTTTTAAGGAAAATCTAATTTTACAAAATTTTTCCTTATGAAGCTTCTTAATATAAAGCAAACTAAGTCTAAAAATTTCATAGGATTGAAAATGCTTAGTTTGTATTATCAGTATTTTATAGATGGCTTAAAGTTTGTTAAGTTAGCATCTGTATGTCTAACTTAGATTATTATTTTTTGTTTTTACAATATTTTTGTTATGAAAGTATTAAAAAAGAGTAAATAATTATTCTAAAAAAAATTATTTCATTTATTATTTTGTGGGTTTGGAAGGTCATGTGTTGTTCCACACTACATATTTTATGCTTAGCAAAGAGTATAAGATAAAGAGAGAACACCTTTCATACCTTACAATACTAGGATGTTAGGTGATGCGTAGTCTGTCGCTATTTTTCATTCATTTTTATTTCCACTCATATCAAATGTACATAATCTTATTTCTTACTTACACCTAACGGCCATTTCAAGCGGGTGGATGGGACAAATTAGAATTCCTCATGTTTAAAAGAATTTACTATTCCAGTGTTATCAATAATATAAGAAATACTGTTATTATTCCGTATTATAAGTGTTTTGTGACTGTGGTTTCATATTAGTTGAGTTGATTGGCCTATTTCCACAATTTTTGTTTAGTCCTGAGGACTGTTTTTGCATTTGAGTCAAATTCATATGTTATGGTGATTTTTTCCCCAAGCACTTGACTACTCTCAGATTCAAACTTGATACCTTTCACTTACTAGTCTGACACCTTTACTGTGGATCCACTGAGTAATCCAATATATATATATATATATATATATATATATATATTTTTCGTGGTTGCGCAGAAGTTTATTGCGCATGTGGCATCTTTGAGTTTCCGACGAGTTGTGTTCTCGTCCTTTGCCACTGTCTATGTTATCCCATGCGGTGGTCTTCGTTCCAGACATGTTCGGCTATTCCTGATTTTTCTATTTCGCCCTTGCGGGCGTTGTTCTTATGTTTCTGTGTTCTCACTATGAGTCGTCTACTGCTCTCCCCTATGTATGCTCTGCTGCATTCGCATGGTAGGTTGTATACACAATTCTTGGAATTCTGATCTTCATTGTGTGATTTGGTTTTGGCTAGTATTCCCCTGAGGGTTCTGGTCGATTTGAAGGCAGTGCGTATCTTGTATTTGCTGCCTGTCCTTCGTATTTTGTCCGAGGTACCTTATATATATATATATATATATATATATATATATATATATATATATATATATATATATATGGTAGTATTGCTGTATATTTAGGTTCTTCCTTTTCGGTTACCCTTTCCCCGTTTAGGTTAGGTGTTAGATCGGGGTATGCTTTGAGTGTATTAGCGATATTTTCTCTTTCTTTGTTCAAGTCCTCTTGATTTGAGCATATTGCTCTTGCTCTATCGTACAGGAATTTTGCCACGCCTAACTTCACGTTTTTGTGGTGATTGGAGTTGTAGTGTAGCTACCTCCCCGTGTGGGTAGGTTTCCTGTATACACTTGTCGTGAAAGTGTTATCATTCCTGTGTACAAGTACATCCAGGATTGTCAGTTTTTGTTCCGACTGCAATTCTATTGTGAATTTTATGGAGGGTACGCGGCTATTTAGATGACGTAGGAATTCATCTAGCTTATGCTTGTCGTGTTGCCAAACTACGAAAGTATCGTCCACGTATCTAAGCCACATCTTTGGTTTCTCCGTGAATTCGGATATCGCTTGGTCTTCAAAGTCTTCCATATATATATATATATATATATATTTGCTCATTATGGGTGATAGTGGGGAACTCGTCGCCATCCCAAACTCTTGTTGGGTAGAATTTGTCTGGAAATATGTAGTTCTAATGCATATTGCCAGAAGTTCCATTATTATGTTTACCGAGAGTTTCGTGCGTTCGTGTAACGGTTCATCCTTTTCCAGCTTGTCCCTTATGATAGTGCCTTATCGGTGGGCACATTTGTAAATAGGCTCACAGTACCAGTGGCTTGGTTGGAAGTTTCTGATGGTTTCCACGAAGTGCTACGTATTCTTGACCATAGACTCGGTTTTTCCCGGTAAGGGTGTGATGATGCCTAGCAGATAGTGTGCTAATAGGTGACAAGGTGAATTTCTCGCGCTCACAATTGGTCTCGGAGGAATTCTATGAATCTTTGGTAGGCCGTACAGATGCGGAGGTTTGCTGTAGTGTGGGGTCTAGTTCTCTGGTAATCGGAGAACTCCCCCTTATATTTTGCCAGCGTCAGGTATATCCGTCTTTCGATTGTAGGGACTTTTGGTATTTGTTTGTACTCGCCCCCCGCCCAGTAGTTCTTACTGTTGTAAGTGCCCATATCCGTTACCACAGTCGCTTTTCCTTTGCCTACCGTGAGAATTTTGATCGTTGGGTCATTCTTAAGGGAAATGACCGCTCTCGTTTCTAGGTTGGAGGTTAGGTTTAGTTCGCCTAGATGAACCGAACGCCGATCTAACCTTACTTCGTCAGAATCTAATTTCATACCTGTTTCTTCAACTGCGGTTATTAAATCTACTTTCAGAATATACCTCGGTGTTATCGCATAGTTCAAGCCTCTGTCCAGAACCTTTATTCCCTTCTACTTCAACTGTCGTTTAGAGATGTTTATGACGGTGTTTTTGCGAATGATGTTGGTTGGTTCTTTCTTCTCCTTCATTAGCATTTCGAGTTCTTTCTGCTGAATTTCCTAGTCAATTGCCTTGGTCTTCGAATATTTACTTCTGGTAGCCGTATTTATACTATCAAAGTCTTGTTCGTTTACTCGATTTCGAATGGTTTGTCTAATCTCGTTGGATTGGTGTTCGCGCTGTTATTATGTCGTACAGGCACCACAATGAACTTAAAAAAAGTTTCTAATTCTGAAAATTATCTTTTATGCTCAACTATGGGGTGGACGGAACAAGAAAAATCCGTATAATTTTTTTGCATGTTTTTCAAAGACATCCATTTTGAAATGATTTAAATTAATTTACCAAAAGTATATTTGGTATTTCTCGTCAGGAGGTAAGCTAAATTAAAAACACCAGCAACAGAATAAGGATCCCTTAGAACGATGGATAGGGCTACCATTTGGTTTTAGTTAGATCCTTAACAAAATTTAATATGTTATAAAAAATTTATTTCTAAACAGAGTTAGCATGAAAAATGCTTTACAATTATATTTAAAAAAAAATTCCTAAAACTATTTTTTTGCCTGCGTTAACATACTTTAAATTATTTAATTTTGTCTGGCCCATTAATAACGTTTCGATATCAATTTCTTCAAAGTGGAAAGATTGAATCCCTTCTAGTAGTGCTATCTGCTCCCAACGACTATTAAGCATGGCGTTATGGCCCTCAACTTGAATTTTTGATACAAATAGAACATTGATTGTTTTTACTTCTAAGTAACTGAATCACTTCAAAAAACGAATACGCATTATCAATTACAACTTGTCTTCTTCCGACCTTTTCCCTATGCCAAAATGTCTACCTTGCCATCTACAGTCCTTTGCCATGGGAATGGCAAAAACAATTTCAAGTTCCAAAAAGATGAAAATCTTCTTCCAGAAAACATAAACTAGGTAAGGTAACTCGAGTTTTAATTCACAGACATTTGAAAATATATTTTCATTGAATGATGAACACAAATTTCGTTGCCACATGATATTTTTTAGAAAAACCCAAACGCAAGTTTTGTCATGACTAAGATCGTCGCTAATAAAAGCAAATGAGTGCCATTTGGTAGCGATCCAGGCAACAGCGGCAAATATAGTTATTTGTTCGTGTTTCCTAATGCTCGCTTTGGCTTGACTATCACAGGAATAGTTTTCTGCAAATTTTACCTGTAATACCGAACGACGTTCATTTATGTCACTTTTAGCGTATTCAAACATTCTCTCCTGAATTGTTTTAATAGATTGATGAATTTTAAATTTAGTCAGACGCTCCTGAACTGAACCCAAGGCTAGTTTTAAAGAACCTGTTATTTGCAATGGTTGTTGGCGATCAAGGGTACTTTGCCAGCTTTTCCAAGAAACACTTCCTTCCAAACATTCTTCGGTCGGTTTGCTTAAAGGTAGCAGACCATACTCAATACCATCTTCACAAAACTCGCATGTTCCGTTAATACACTTACCATCATCTAGTTTACAACATAGAGCTAATAATAGTTCCTTAGAGTTTCTTCGGCTGATAGTTTCTATCAAATAATTAACATTTGCGTAGTATACACAGACGCACACATTGTGATGCATCTGTGAACTTAACAGCACACTTGTTGAAGTTCATACAATTTTGTCAGTTTCATTAGTGAATCGGGATTTTCAGCAATAAATAAAGCAAATGCTTAACGAATTGTCATGGTCATGTGTCGTTTTTGTAATTTATTTTTTACTTGTTCTGTTTTTACTGAAATCACAGCTTGTGCCGATTTAAAGCTGAAGTCCAACACTTCTTGCCATTTCTCTGGCTTCTGCATTTTAATTTTCGCTCTATAGACCCTTTTTTCGGCCTCTTTTTTCCTTTTTAATCCCATATCTTTCCGTGAAACAAAACCATCAATCATTTTCTGTTTTTCTGCTTGTCTATACAGTTTTTTTCTTCTTGCATCCTTTTGTTTAAGTAAAGAGTAACTTAACTGGGTCCTGCTTTAACGTTTCTCGCCTTTTTATATCTCTTTCTCTTTCTTTTGTCCGCATTGTTACTTATCTATAACAAGGAAATATAAAATTTAGCTTATGAACACTTTTGAACCTTTTATTTAAATTCTAAAAATAAACTTTTAAAATCTAAAGATATAGCACAAGATGAAACGTTCGAACGTCTCATCCTGTGCCGTCAACAGAGTGGACATTTTGAATAGTTGATGAATTAGCATTTATTTATTTATGTATTAGTTCTTTCCGTTCCGACTTTCATAAGTAATCCCAAATTCTTAAAATAATGGTAAGAGATACCAAAATGTTTGCCCTTCAATCCTGAATCGAGTGACGTTAAGAAATTATATACTAAGAAATATACTGTGCATTTCCGTCAGATGATATTATTTCATACAAAAAAGTATATTTTTTCGGTACGTATTCGTTTGCTCCATCAAGTAAAAATCTTCGAATTCAGCAAGGTCAATTAATATAAAAAGCGTAACGAAAAGATATAATGGTCAGTGGTCGGCTCCCGACATACTCGACGCAAAGGGCTGGGTAAGGTTGATTTTTTCTTTATCTATTTTTATATCCCTTGTCTTCTTGCCTTTTATTATGCCTTAGTGTTTTTAATTGCTTTATTTTTATTATACCGTTTCCTTTTTTCTAACAAGTGGGGTTTTCTCTTCCATGGTCACGTTCCACGTCACTGGCAGCCCGGTCGTGACAATACTGTGCATGCGTTGATTCTATTGCTCTATAAAAACAGTAATATTTGAGTTTCAAATGAGATTTTAATTTATGTTTATTTACTTAAACAATTAAAAATATTGTTTACTTGAAATTAATTTGGTTTCTGTGACATAAATTTAAAAGAAAAAGTTATTAATAATTGAGACTGAAATATGAAATAAATCTGTTTTTTAAAATGTACGCAGCCTGAGTTTTTCCCAAAAACTCATAATTAATCTTGTAAGTTTAATTATGTTTAAATAATTTTTAATTGTTTATGTAAATTTCGTCATTACGTTAAACGTTCTCGTTATCGTAACATCGTTTTGTGTTTAATAAACGATATTATTATAATAATTTTATTATTTTATTGACATATTATTAAGTTAAGTTGCAAAATAAAGTTCCAAATGTTATATGTAAAAAAGCTAAAAAAATAAATTGTTGTTTAATCCTTTATCTAAGTATAAAATAAATAAGGTTTGTTTTTTGAATAAAAATGCTTTTTAGTGAATTTTAGTTGCACAATTTTTTTAGACAAATAGATTAGCTACCTTTATGTTGGTGTTTTAACCAAGTTATTTTATTTTTAATGTTCCTTTAAATATTTATTAAAATTAATTTTTTTTAATTATATGAAAAGCTTCCCCAACAACATTTCTAAAGCCCATGCCTGTACTTCTAACAAGCAAGACTAAGCGTCTTTTTCTGATACATTCAAAACGTCAAAATTTAAAAAAAATGTCCATATTCAAAAAACGGTGTCCAATATACATATAGGTGGCTTTATTTAAAATAACAGAGGAAGACCCTGTGTAACCTATTTAGGGACACTATGTACGTTAATATTTTTAGATCGTGAAGCTTCTCGCCACTAATAACTTTTATTAGGTATACCCTGTGAAATTTTCCAACCAGATGTTGTGTAAAACCACTTTTGTACCTATACACTTCTCAGTGGTCTATCCAATTTTCCCTGGTGATATTGCAAATTTTGAAACAGCCCTTTTTATTGGCTAATACCAATGCTTTATACTCCCATTTTGTAGGCTCTCTCGCGCTCTCTCTCTCTCTCTCACTCAGTACTCTTGGGCTGCTCATTATTGTCTCTCAACTGAAGGTGCGAGAGAAGTCATTTCTAGATGTCGCTGAGGAAATGTATGTGTCTTAAAGAGCTGGATTAGCAATCCAATAATAATCCCTATATGATTTGTTTAATTTCTGTCAACAGATTGTTACTGTAATGGACCCAGGCCAGCGTGACGACTGCGCAACTCGAATGCAAAAACAACGTTAATACGCGACGACATCCCTAGGCCAATAAACTTTGGCCTTCAAAACTTCAATGAACTTCCCGGAACTGCTACTATTTTTAGATTTATAGAAATCCAAATCTAATATGGCATCTCTAGAGGCCATTGAACTTTGACCTCACAGAAGTCAGTAAACTCCCGTTTCCACGAACTGGTTCTATTTTTAGATTTCTAAGAATTGTAACATAGCACCTATTGAGATCAATGAACTTTGAGGTTTCTACGAACTGGTTCCTGTTTTACATTTGCCAGAATAGTAACATGACAACCCTAGAGGACAATGAACTTTAACCTTCAAAAGTTCAATTAACTTTCCGGAACAAGTCATATTTCTAGATTTCTAAGAATTCGTCAACTTCGGGGTTTAAGGGGTCAATAAACTTTGAGCTTAAAGAAGTCAATAAACTTTGAGCCCCCCCCCCTCCCGCAAATTTGTAATAAGTGTAATATAGCATCTCTAAATTTCTCAGAATTGTAATATGATATTCCTAGTTGTTAGTAAACTATGCCATTGTAAATGTCAAAGAACTTTGATTCTATTTAGATTTCTAAAAATCGTAATGTGACACCCTAGAGGGCAATGAATTTTGGAGTTGGTAAGGTCAGTGAACTTTGATTCTATTTTTGGATTTCTAAGAATTGTAATGACAGGTCTAGAGGTGAATGAACTTTGAGGTCAATGAAATTTAAAAGGGCCAAACCCAATATCAGTTTCCAATGAACTTCAGTTGGTGATCGATAGGTAAACGCGCTTTATGCCTTGTAAAGTTATATATTTTTTTAGATTTAAGAAAATAACTACAACACCCCCGAGAAATTATTAGATAATAAATACCTTCATCACATTCCAATGCCAAATATTTCTTTTATCCGCTGTAGCAAGTAATCCAAATATGTTGAATACATAGAATGTATTTTGAAACAATAAATTACTATTATCGCGTGTTTATTTATCTGCATACCCAATGTGTTTACCCCTATGCTGCCATCCGCATGCAACCACTCGCGAGGTGCCATCCCCATGTGCTTTCTCTTATGCAACCATGAGCAACCACCCATATGCAACCATCCACAACAACCCACATACTGATATCCCCAACTTAGAAGCCATCCCTATTACTGCCATGCAGTTTATCCCCACCCACATGCTACCATCCTCCATGTGCTTACCCCTATTCAGCCACCCGTATGCAACCAGATCCTGCCACCTCCAACCTTGAAGTCATCCTCTATACAACTTTGCCTAAAGTGCTTAGTCCTATGCTGTCATCAGCATGCAACCATCCACGCATAGTCATCCCCTGCTTACAGCCATGCGACCATCTGCATGCAACCATTCGCACACATCACTTATAATGTCATGCTCAATGTAGATTGATCTTAATGCTATTCACCAACATCTTGAACAATTACAACCTGATATATTGTTTCTATCTGAAACACAAGTCTCCTCTGAAAGCTCCGAGTCACCCGACTTGCAATTTCCTCAATACCATCTTCACTCTAACTTTCGATATAAAGGAGGCGTATGTGCGTACATTAAGGACAGAATTGCTTGCAAGAGGGTTTCTTCCTTAGAAAATAAAAATTTTGACGTGATTTGGTTTAAACATTCTGGTCCTAATTTTGTGAAATTCTACTGTTGCATTTATAGGTCTCCTAATGACAGCAATTTTCAAGACTTCTTCGATTACCTTAGTATGAAAGTTGACTATCTCCTGCCTCAGTTTCCATCTTGCGATATCTCATTTGTAGGCGATTTCAATCTTCATAACTCTAGTTGGCTTCAATTTTCATCTACTACAAATCCCGCTGGTCATAGTGCAGAAACATTTGCTATTTCATGTGATCTCACACAAATGATTTCTGAACCCACAAGAATCCCTGATAACCCTAACCATACTCCACATCTTCTAGATCTCTTTCTTACATCAAACCCTCTTGTTTATAAAACTTCCGTTCTTTCGCCTTTAGGTCTTTCCGACCATTGTCTAAAAAATCATTTCTACTGTACCTAATTCCACTGTTGTTCGCAAAACCGATAGAACCTTGGTGTTTTAAGTCAGCTCGATGGAGTGATTTACGGGATTTCTTTGCAACCTTTCCATGGCGTGAATATTGTTTTAAGTCGTCCTCTTCTTCGGACATCGCTCTTTCAGTATCTGAAGTCATCCTCATGGGAATGGAGTTTACATTCCGAAAAATCAGTACCGTGTAGGTCATTCACGTTCCCAACCCTGGTTCAATAAGGCTTGTTCGATGCAATATCTTTAAAAATAAATGTTACATCAAATGGAAATCTAATAAATCGGTTGACAGTCATGTAGAATACGTTGGTGCTAGAAATATCTGCAAAGGTGTCATCACTAAAACTAAAAAGTTGTTCGAACAACGAAAATGCAATGAACTAGCTACATCTCCTTTAGGCAGTCGTAAATTTTGGTCTTTAGCAAAAGCCATTAGTAAAAACTTTCGAACATCTTCATTTCCCCCCCTGACATCTATTG
The DNA here is from genome assembly GCA_036346205.1 of Vesta saturnalis. Classification (NCBI taxonomy): domain Eukaryota; kingdom Metazoa; phylum Arthropoda; class Insecta; order Coleoptera; family Lampyridae; genus Vesta; species Vesta saturnalis. The sequence continues at coordinate 915,946 of JARFJB010000627.1, read as the reverse complement.
ACGGATCGGTAGTTGCTGATTCTGTAGACAAAGCCAACGTTTTTGTGTATTTGTTTGCATCAAACTCGTGTCTCAATCATTCTAGAAAAGATGTGCCCCTAGTCAACTCTTCTTCATACGTTATGAAACCAATTCATTTTCGGTACAAGCTCTTGGAATCGATCATCAGTAGGCTTGATCTCAATAAGGCGACTGGCCCAGACGGTATTCCAGCTATTGTCTTAAAGAAATGTTCCCCCGAACTAGTACCAGTCCTATCTAAGCTCTATACGATCTCTATATCTTCTGGGAATTCCCTTCATCATGGAAGTTAGCAAATGTTCAACCTATTCCCAAAAAGGCGATAAGACCGATCCTCAAATTACAGACCAATTGCCATCACTTCCATTTTGTCTAAAATCATGGAAAAAGCCATCAATCAGCAACTGCTCACGTTCTTGAAACTAACAAACTCCTTAGTGACCACCAATATGGGTTTAGGCAAAGTCGTTCAACAGGCGATTTTCTTTCATATGTGACCCAAGTTTGGAACAATACAGTAGAGCAGTCCGGTGAAACAGTTGTAGTCGCTTTAGATATCTCAAAGGCATTTGACCAAGTTTGGCATAAGTGTTTACTTGCCAAACTCACCTCGTTTGGGTTAAATGATACGCTCATCAACTGGGTTTCTAGTTTCCTTGATAAAAGACGAATACGTGTCGTAGTTGATGACTTTTTTCAAAAGAAGTTAGCATTAACGCGGGCGTACCACAGGGATCCGTTATAGCGCCTACACTTTTTCTGCTGTACATAAACGACCTTATTTCTTCAACAACTAACCCCATCCATTGCTTTGCTGACGATAGCACTTTTCATTGTAGTTCATCTCAGTCTACTCATAGTGATAATCCACCTTCTATGTCAAATCAAGAAATTAAAGCTGAAATGGCAAATTCAATCAACAAAGACATTCAACGTATTCTCGAATGGGGAAGCAATAATCTAGTTAAATTTAATGCTAACAAAACTCAGTGTTGCCTTATGTCCGCCAAAAAAGATCGATCATTTCCTGTTGTAAGTATGAATGGCTCAGTTCTTAAGTTTTCAGACTCTATTACTCTGTTGGGTATGACTGTATCTTCAAATCTGTCATGGGTTGACCATCTTCTGTCAGCTACCAAAACAGCTGCTCGTAAAATAGGCTTTTTGTACAGATCTAAGCAGTACTTTACCTCTCGACAACTCCTGCTGTATAAGGCCCAAATTCGACCTCATTTGGAATATAATTCTCACCTTTGGGTTAGTGCTCCCCAATACGCTCTCGATATCGTTGATCGTATTCAAAAGAGAGCGATTAGGCTTATAAATGACCCGTCCTTAACTTCTTACATACAGTCCCTTGAGCATAGAAGGATGGTTTCAGTTCTTTCTTTGTATTATCGTTATTACAACGGCTATTGTGCTGGTGAATTACATTCTTTGATACCATCTCCGGCTACCTTTGCGAGAAACACTCGGTTCGCTCATTCACATCATCAGTATGCAGTACAAATCTACACTTGTCGTACCAAACGGGCGCAATCCACATTTTTCTACACGGCTTCTAAACTCTGGAATGATCTCTCTAGTTCCTGTTTTCCTCTCACTTATGATATGAGAAAATTTAAGGTAGCTGTTCATAGGCATCTATTGGCAATTCATTATCCCTCTATCCATCCTCCTAAGTGTTCCTGAGTGCTTTAGCACGATAGGCCTTATTTAGCCTGTTCAGGTCCACAATCATAAAAAAAAGATTACCCCCAATGATACTTCGAATTAAATCTGATTGCGCTTGCGCAATGCTTAATCAAGTGAGTAAAAGAACGCTTCTGATTGGCTGCTGGGACCAAAAATGACCAGAACGAACCTTTGGCAACTCCATAAGAAATAACATGGCATTTTGTAAAAAATGTGCTCGAACCGGTGTTTTATATTTACTTTTACATAAGCCAAAATGATCGTATAATTTTTAAGAGAAAGGTGGTATGATCACCCACGTTGGGTAAAAGAGTTGTTACGGAAAGCGGGATATATGCATTGCAAGTATCTAAGGGTGAATAAAATAAAGGTAAAACAATAAAACACAGTATATACATTTATAAGCAAGTGCAATGTAGTTCTGCTGTCTTTATTGCGGATAAGGAAAAGAACTATCAAATAAAAACCTTTCCGTTTGCTACAACAAGAATAGCAACTTAAACAAAATACAAGTATTAATTATAAATACATAAATAAATGCGTATTTATATTCTATTGTTATTAAAAGAGCTAAATTGTTATAACCCTACTCTCACCTTAATAAATCAATGTGTTAATATTATAATATTTAATTAAGGTCGGTATCTCAAAAATGGTGATCACCCTATTACACAGTTAACTAACTGTAGTACCTATAAGTAAAACATCACAACATGTTAAAGGTCTGCATTTACTATCAATGAACCAAAAGGTAAGATAACGTCATACCTGGCACGCACACGGTATTCCATCGATTAACATACGTTTTACTGCGGTTATCTTCCCAAAGTGGTTTTTTACCCGGAATCCGTCTTAAGCCTCCACTACATTTACATGTTAATATCCATCTTAAAATTATGCTACATTACAGTTATAAAATGTCAAACTAAATACATCAAAAATGAAATCAAAAGACCTCTCTACATTAAACAAGACTCTGTAATATTAATTTCAAATTATCATTGACATTAAGTTATATTAGATGAACTAATCACGCTACTTTTGCTATCAAATATACAACAGTCGCCCATAATTACTAGATGGTTTCCATTAAACCCGCCTTCTAATTTATAAATTAAAATATATAATCTGCACCAGTTGTGGTACATCACAATACCTAGAAATTTCTTCATTTCTAAATTGGTTGGTTTAAATACTGCAAAACCCCAAGCTTCTGGATCTTCAATAGTTGAAAATTTCAGAATCTTCATGGAAACCAATAATTGGCCCAGAATTCTGAGAAAATTTTATATGTAGAGGAGACAGTACCTACTTGTTGCACCTATGGTATAGGTAGCCTTGCTTCATCATCATTGTTAGGCGTATCGTCACTGTGGACACCGTTATTATGTATCGGTCACACTCTGTTTCGTTTCTGCACCACAAATATATTCTCATTGACACAATGTTTGCAACACGCATGAATTTCGAGCCCCGTTTCCTCGGAGTCATTACTGCTTTCGAAGTCCGATCTTCTATCTTAGAACAAATAGTATACTTATTCGATAGTCAATTCCCGTAATCTAGTAAATTTACTTCCCTCTACTAGTCATATCATTCCTGTAACGAAGAAAATATAACCCTTAAATCCTTAACACACTTAAACGCAACACACCGACAAAGTGAAATGGCATTTCAAGGCAATAGAGAAAAAAAAAAGATTGAAAGTGTGGTCCCGTATGAAACCTGAAAACGTTAAAAAGCATTTACAATAAGTAACAATAAACCACAGAATAACATGGGATAAAATGTAAGCTGTTGTTAATAGTTGTATTCTATTTTTCACTTTTAAGTGAGTGTCTCACCTTACCTTTTATCAGTTGACTCTTTTTGGAATTTTCGTTTTGAGGTTGTGAATATATTTTATAAACGATGTCAAACATAAACTTTGCCTGTCATATACAGTTTATGAGGAGAACAATTTATATAATCTATTTTTTTTTTATTTGTCCCCTAGATTTGGGGTGTTTTATTATTACACCAAAAGTATGCTGATATTAGGTATTAACCTCAAATCTGATTATACTTCAAAATTAATTTAACAGTCTTTCAATTGAAATAAAATATTTTCATAAAATTTTACAAAATAATTTGATATAAATATAAGAAATACATATTTATAAATTAATAAAATTTGACGTTAGTGAATATTATACCAACTTTGTAAAAATAACTCCCAAATCTAGGGGGCAAAAAAATAGATTATACATAAGAAATTAGAACCGAGATGTTCTGCGGCAACGTATTTATTTAGTTTAAGGTTATGTTTTCTTGTTTGTTAAAAAACAGTTATTATTTGTACGACTCAATAAATCATAGCTCAGTTCGTCTTAGTTAGGGAGTCTATTTGCTCATTTAAAGTGTAAAAAGAGTATGCCTAAATCTCAAAAACCATTGGTTATACCGGGTGGCTCAAGGGGTCGGGCCAACCTTATAACTTGATAAATAATTAACGAATTTTTTTAGTTTGGGGTGTTTATATTCGAACAAATTTCCAATCACAACATAAAATTCCAAAATGACTGACGTCCGGTTTTGGCGGTAATCCAAGTCTTGATTTTTAAATGCAAGACCGGGTATATTTTTGTATATTTGGATTCTATGTAGAACCCAAGTGCCAAATGTCAGTTAGATAAAAAATTTTGTTTTGACTTAGACGTCTGGGACAATTCAGAGTACTCAAAAAGCATCTTAGACTATCAAGAAAATATTTTTTCTACAAAATATTGCTTGGCTTCAATTTTTTGTAGATCAATTTAATTGAAACTATTTTTTTGTCAGTTATTTAAGGAAAATTCACTTATTTAAATGGAACAAATAATCTATTTCCCATTCCCACTTTAATTTGTTAATTTGATAACGATTTAAACCTAAACATGACTAATTGTAATAATTGCATTGTAAATATTTTTAAATACACTCTTAGTTTTGTGCCTATTGTTTTCAATTTTTGATTTTTAATATAGTCCGCTGGGTCATAATAAATAAATAAAAATACGGTTACGTCAAAAAAATTTGGTTATAATTATCATATTATAATGCAGAGGAAAGTTGCCTAATATGAGGATAGTGCCTAATATGGGGTACTTAAATATTTCCAGTGATACTAGTTTCGCCATCTGTTGTGTAATAACGTAAAGTACATTATTAATGCCGCCCGCTACTATTTCACTTCAGTCTAATCTAAAATTGTACAAAGACCGCTTAGAAATTTTTAGTTTAGCATGAAAATAGGTATTTTTTCCAATCTACAAGGTAAACTTGACATGTTTATTTTGGTTAATCACGAGCCAACGACTACGGCTAATTGCCCTATCAGTTCAAAATGTTATAATTTTAGTTTTTGTTGTTACCTTTTTGTTTTTATTAAAGCATTGATGCGCATAATATGGGGTACATTGATATGCTTATTGTGGGCTGCCCCATATAACGAATACTATAACAAGGAATCACTTTTAGATAAACCAAGTGTTTGTAATTGTTTTAGATGCCATCTCAACGTAAAACCTGGAATAAAGTCAACATGATAGAAGCTGTTAGGGCTTGCAGAGAAGCGCATGGGATACATGAAAATTGCAAAAATATTTAATGTCCCATAATCTACTTTACGTCAAAAACGACAAACAACCTGAAGAGAGTCATTAGCAAGTTGGAAGAAAGTCAGTTTTTTCGGCGGAAGATATGGAAAAACAATTGGTACAACACTGTTTGCAATTAGAGAAATTTTTTTTTGTGATAAAGAGAAAGGATATTTCTGGGCTCAGTGTTGAGTTAGCCAAAAAATTAATATTAAGAATCCGCTCAGTACCCGAAAGAAACGTGTAGGATCGAAATTGTGGAAAATTTGGAAATGCCAGAATCTTTAGTGTGAAAGTTTACATTTGCACCGATTATAAGTGTAGATGTGGAGAGAAGTTTTTTGCGTTTTAAGGATATTTTAACCGACAGCAGAAGAAATTTTTGGTACAAACCATAGAAAAGCCTGTTTTAAAAATGAAACTGATTCGAATTAGTTTTTAACATGTATTTGTGTTCTAAGACCTGTATATTTTTTTATATTTTCTTAAAAATTCATGCTTTTTTTTAAAATGATAAACAACTTTTCAAAATTTTTGTGCTTTTTTAAAGCTTATTTTAGCATTTTCTGGATTTTTTATGCTCATTCAGTCTGATTTTTATGCTTTTTTAAGGGCTATTTTCAATTTTTTGGTGCTTATAAATCCGGGCATTAAAAATAAGCATGAAATATTGAATAAAATTGAAACAAAAATATTTTGCCTCATTTTTCACTATGACTGTATTAATTTACTATAGTGGAATTAAACAAAAATTCCTAATACACATACACGGTGTCTCACGGTCAACGTCCATTAAAATATCTCAGAAAGTAATGAAATTTGATGTTTGAAAATTTGCACAATGAGGTTTTCGGATACGCTCTCTTCAGATGAAAGAACGGCGAATTTGTGCGACTTCCGGTAATACCGGAAGTAAATGTTAACTTCCTTATTTTAAATAGAACACCTTGTATATTATTTTTGGATTCTACGCAAAATTCTAGACATATTTTGTGTTTAATGTCTTATACCTACCTCTCACCGTTTTTGACATATTTAAAATTTTATGTCAAAAATGACGTTTACAGGGTCTAAAATAATTATCGATTTTTCCTATAAGCAAGCCTTTATTATTTAATTGTGGCCGAATTCCTTGTTGAAGAGGACATGGTTTAATAAATGTTTTATAAAATTTGATGACTATAGGGTGGTCAAAAAATCTGACCGAAAATAAAATCCAAAAAACTATTAAAAGTAAATTTTTTAAAATAGAAACCCCCTATTTTTATAATTTTATCTTATTTAGCATTAAAAATAAGAGTAAGTTTGTTCTGAAAATTTGTAGTTTTCGAAATACTCCCAATTGAATATTTTTATTTGGCGGTTTTGCTACGGATTTTAAGTTAGCTATGACGGCGTTATTTGGAAACATAGAGGAAATAATCAACTGCTAAAGAATTGTATGGTAGCTGTCAGTTACCATTTGAAAATTATTAATGATCAATGTTTTGATTAGTTTATGCGCGAATAAAATTGTTCAAAAATGGAAAATAATACGTATTCAAATGCCGACATATTAAATTTATTCTTTATTCATGGTGAGTGAAACAGGATTGTAAGTCGAACGTGCAGAGTTTTCAATGAAAGATTTCCGCATTTGGCATCAATGAACACAAGAAAATTTAGAAACATTATGAAGAATCATCTCAATTATGAAACAATTAATGCAGAAAGAATTTTACCCAGGTCAATAACGTCAACCAAATATAACATAATCCATGTGTTTTTGTTCATCCCGAAGACTCTATTCGTGCAGCAAAATACGATTTAGGAGTTTTACGACTATTCAAAGAATTTTAGCAAAACATGGCATACCCCTATAAATTCAACCTTCTTCAAGCTCTTCATCCCGGGGACGCACCACAACGTAATGAATTCTGTGAAATGATGTTGGTACGAACACAAGAAGATCCGGGACAGACAATTTTACTCAAAATTATAAGATCAGACGAATCAAAATTCATAAGAGAAGGAATTTTTAATAGATACAATTCTCATTCCTGGGCCACTATAATCCTCATGTCCATTCGGGGGAAAAATTTTCAAAACAAATTTAGTGAAAATGTATTTGATTTACTTATGTATGATCAAGTACGCTATCATATTTATGAAGTAACGTTGAATACCGAAAGATACTTGGCCAGTTTACAAACAGTTGTTACAGACTTTGTTGATAATCTGCCTTTGCATAAAATAAGACATTGTTGGTATCGATTAGACGGCACCCCGCCTCATTGTGGAAATATGATAGACCATAAGTTACATGATATGTTTGAAGATAGATGGATTAGATGATTAGGACCGTGGAATTGGCCACCAAGGTCCTCAGACCTGACGCCCTTAGATTTTTATCTTTGGGGAACGGTAAAGGAAAGGATATACTCTATACCCATCGATTCAATGGAAGAACTAGTAGCTCGAATAAGAAGAACGTTCGACCAACTTGAACCAGTTGAAATAGCAAACTCTACATACAGAAGCTGTTATGAGTAATATTCAAAAGTGTTTAAGAGTCAATGTAGGTCATATTGAACAGTTAGATTAAAATTATTTTCTGGAACTAGTTTAATTATTACTTGTGTTTATTATCTTGTAAAATTAAACTAAATATGCCAACACATTGATTATGTTATATTCGCTTGACGTTATTGGGCTGGGTAAAATTCTTTCTGCATTAATTGTTCCATAATTGAGATGATTCATCATAATGTTTCTAAATTTTCTTCTGTTCATTGGTGTCAAATGCGGAAATCTTTCATTAAAAATTTTGCACGTTCTGTTGTACTCACCATGATTAAATATGTCGGCATTTGAATACGTATTATTTTCCGTTTATGAACGGTGTTATTCGCGCATAAACTAACCAAAACGTTGATCATTAATAGTTTTCAAATGGTAACTGACAGCTACATACATCTCTTTAGCGTCTGATTGTTTTTCAACGCCGTCATAACCAAGTAAGAATAACTGAACTTAAAATCCTTAGCAAAATCGCCAAATAAAAATATTGAATCGCCAGTATTTCGAAAATTACAAATTTTCGGAATAAACAACCTTTATTTCTATGCTAAATAAGATCAAATTATAAAAATAGGGAGTTTGTATTTGAAAAAATTTACTTTTGCTGTAAACGTCATTTTTCACATAAAAATTTAAATAGGTCAAAAAACGGTGAGAGTTAGATATAGGACATTAAACACAAAATATGTCTAGAATTTTGCGTAGAATCCAAAAAGTAATAATATACAGGGTGTTCTATTTAAAATAAGAAGTTAACATTTACTTCCGGTATAACCGGAAGTCGCGCAAAGTCGCCGTTATTTCATCTGAAGAGAGCGTATCCCAAAACACCATTGTGAAATTTTCAAACATTAAATCGCATTAGTTCCTGAGATATTCTAATGGACGGTGACGACACCCTGTAGACCTTTTCAAATTTTTAAAAATATAAATTTTAAATAGCTGTGTTTTATTGTATAATAAAAATGTTTGTACAATGCAAAAAAATACATACGAGGGTCACTGCCAAAATTCGTGGAAAATGTAAAAAATACACACATTATGTTACGTAAAAAATTGTATTGTTTTTTCAAATATTCTCCCTTAAGATATATACACTTTTGCATTCGGTAAAACCAAAACAATGGCGAGCAAACTGGGACAATTAATCCAATCACTCTACATCTATAGTCCAGAATTTGGCTTAGCATGAAACTGACTGCTTCGACTGACATTGACATTAACGCGTCTGTCACTTGATTTTGATTTAGTTGCAGCATTGTTACAAATTGACAATGATTTCAGATATGTTAATTTGATAGGCATTTTTACTTCACACAACTAAAATTTAGGGTGTCCCAGTTTTTTCTGCTCGCAACTGTACCTCCAAAACAAGTTCTTTAAAAGCTTTAACGGCCTCTTCAGGAGATGAAAAACTCATACTTCGTATTTTATTTTTGACGTTTTTGAACGGAAATGCGCAATGCGTGTCATTACTTTGATCTTTTGACTAGTCAAAAATTCTGTAGTTTGTCGTGTTGTGTGTGCACTTGCATTGTCATGATGCAGAATGATTCGCTTATTTACACCGTTTTTTTAATTTCACCGATCACCAGGGGGAGACAAATTGAAGTATACCAATCAGCAACAATGCAACATAACCGGATTTCCGAAAATACAAGCAATCATCTAAAATCTACGGTATAATAGGAAAAAAAACATAAACAAAACTACTGTAAGCTAACATAAATAGATGAGACACACAAAACTACAGTACCTAACAAAAGTAGATTAGATAAACAAAACTATTGTAACCTAATAGAAAAAATTACATGAGCAGAGAATCGAACCGCGTATCAGGCGAGTGAAAACCTTAGCATTACAAGGAGTACTTGATTCCACGAACTTTAGCAGTGATCCCTGTATACCGATTTTCACGAGTCAGAGCAGTTGCGTCATAACTAACTTTGTTTAATTGCCGCCATTAGATTGTGCACGAGAGGATGCAGATAGAACTGATTTAGGTTGGCAATTCTGTCCGGTGTTGTCAATCATTTCTGACATTAAGCATGTGACATAACACCTATTTTTTGATATTTTGTTGGTGTGTCAGTTATTATGTGATAACATGAACATAACCCCTGAAGCTGAGATTTGACAGTTGTCAAACTGTTATTTTTCACAATCTGACAACATCGGTGTTCTCTGAAAGTATTAATATTAGTGACGCAACTGCTCTGACTCGTCAAAATTACTATACCTTTCGAATTCCACTGGAGTTGCTTAGTATTGACATGGTGGAGCTATCTAAAAGTTTTCAAGCCTGTAGTTGCCACAGTTTTTGAAAAAATTAAAGGTTATAAAAATACAACTTTCGGGAAAACTCGTTTAAAGTTTAGGCCCACCGTACACAACATTTTTCACTTCCTAAAAGCCACCAAGGCAGTAAAATTCACTTTCACTGTCTTCTCTTTTTGTTTTTAATAAATTTTTTTTGATTCTTTTTCTCTTGTTTTCCTCTTCTGCTTCCTTGCCAGGTGTTCTGACATGTTCAGAGTCAATTCTGGTTAGGTCTAAAACAGAAAATTTTTTTAGGGCGAATTGTCCCCAGCTTCAATGTGTTTAGGCCTATGAAAACAGTCTTAGGAATTCTCTGCCATATTGAGCTATTGAAGCTGTCATTGGGGTTTTGCATCTTGCTGTGAAATTGCGTTGCAGCAAATCTTCCTTGGTCAAATCCCTGTAACTTCACATACAGGCTGAGGCAAAGGGTGACTATGTTTGTATTCTTTTCCCTCATTTTAACAGCTGTATTAAATTTGCAAATGTTGTCACCAGACGGACAAAGATCGTACATCGGTTCCTCATGCGTTGACATTCGGTAGAAGAAAGTTGCCCATATAACTGTTTTCATGTCTTTTACATTTTCCCATAGTAAGTGTGTAACTGGTCAACTTCTGCATCGGTAAGCAGGCCTTTACCACCCAACACTCTGCCATCACCAAGAACTTTCGTTTAAAAGTTTGTTTCAACTTCCTAAGACGATACCCGACTCTCTTTTGAACGTGTGCAACACATTCAAGATTTTTTCGTTTATGTTCATTACAACGTTTGACGATTTGGCAGACTTACATTCTCTACAATATTTACATTTCAATACCGTGTTGTGGGCTAATCCAGACTTGAAATTACTATCAAGATCAAGAGAAATGCCTGTTATCACAAAATTTACACTAGGTAAAGGACTGGATTAGGCTTGAAATTAGCTCTAGGTTAACTGCAAACATTACCTCGTTATGAACATAACCAGAGTGTTTTGGAAGCTTGGAATCACGCAGCTTTTTCGAGCTTGATGATTTCTTGGAGCCAGTTTCGTCAGTGAACTTAGCCATAGGCATAAGATAAGTTTGTAGATGTCTTGAGACTGGTACGTTTATTCCCTCTAAAATGTCGTTTAGGCTTAAATTTCTTAATTTTAGGCATTTGGCATAGAAGCACAACGCTTACACTAAAGTAAAAAGTAAAAACTTGCTCCTTATTTATAAAACATAATCACTAAACACCATTGAGAACGTAACTGTAGTCCAATTAAAAATTATTATTATTAAATACATAAACAAATAGTTTACCTCGAGTAGGATTTGAACCTACGACATATACTTTCCTTTTGTACACAATCAATGGAAGTTTCAACGTAAGATATAGGGTTTTCCCATCATAACCTGTTTATATATTTGAAGTCTGGTTAGTGTAGGGGCTACATCTGTTATAAAATCGTAACGCTATTTCATGTATAGGAATAGACGCAGATTTGACATTTTGATGTATTTAATTTTTTTTTAATTCCTTACATTGATAAACTTTTGAACAATAATTTTGTAAATGGCAGTGTGGCAGATAAAAATTCCTTTTGAAAAGTTAGGGTTTACGTTCTAATTTAAGTTCGAATTTTTCCGTATGAAAATGTTCCCTTGTAATTATCGCAAATCCTTGAATTTGTTCGTATGATTAATATATAGTGCATTTCACGAGTAATTAGACCTCTGCAATATGGCCGCCATTTAAATTTGTCACCAAATAAAGCGCGTGAGCACTCATTGGCGTAGTACCTTTTGTCATATAAAAAAAAGTGAAAAACTTATTTGAATAAATTTATTATTAATAAATTCGCCATCGCCACGATCACCTAGTATTATTATTATATACTATTTTAACTATTTTAATACACATTAAAACAAAATGAACAAGTATGTAGTAAATTATTTTTTTATTAATAATTATTGCGTAATTAAAAATCGCAGAATTATTTTACTTGAAAAGAAGTTATATGCATTTACAATTATTGCTTGTGCTTCTGTAGACTTTTTTACGCATATATATGATCTACGCTGTCTTACCGAAGTTGCACTATAACTGTGCAAATTTTCAATAAAGTTCTCGTCTTCAGTTAAAACAAAACTTTCTTCCATTTTAGTATAAAAACTACACAATCACTACAACCGTTACAAATTATTGTTTACAGTATAATGACAAAATGGAAAATTGATTCCACATTTATAAGCAAAGCAAGTGGTCATTAATGATTTCTAAACCACATTTTGCTTATGGAGTAATTTGCAGTTTCAACATTAATTACGAATTAGTAATGGTAAATTTTCAGAAATTCTTAACAATAATGATATTTGTTTGGAACATTCTTTTATTTTAGCGATATTTATTTCTTACAATAATTAATTTAATTGACAAATTTTCAATTTTACTAACCTAAGTTACATCTCCGCGTGATACGCTACTGAGTTGGCAAATAATATTTTAAGACGCTTGAAGGTCGTATTTGTTATTATATTTGTCTTTTGCTATTATAATGTTGTAGGAAAGGATGGAAAATGTGGTTCAGAGTAGCCAACTGAAATATCCCTTTTATTACAATGTTACACTTATAGCATTTGTTATTTTATAATTGGATGTTGTTCATAGTGGAATGGTAGCCATATTATAGAGGTCTAATTATTCGTGAAATGCACTATAGTAAATAAATTCCTATTATAGCAAATGCACTTTTCCATGTTTCTCCCCCATTCCCAACCAATTCATTTAAAAGCGTGATCGCCTCCCAATTAATGATACTATTCCTATATACACACCTGTACGCTAAACGCCTATCGAGGTATCTCTCTACTAACCAACAATTCCTTTTCGTTCACCCATAAAGACAAAATTTACATTGATTGGGGCTTGAACCTTGATGGCGCAGTTGGTTAGCGCAGTACTCTAGCAAAGTACAGGTCGTAGGTTCAAATCCTACTCGAGGTAAACTTTTTATTTATGTATTTAATAAAATTAATAATAATTTTTAAAACAAAGATTACTTATATTCCTAATCGTTGGCAAAAATATTGTGTTAGAATTTGGAAAGTTTTCTATCCTAATTTAAAGACTCGTTAACGCAATGAACCCTCATTACCTACCTTAATCCCTAATCTCTAGTACGGTCCGCAATTAGGTGCACTTGTTTTGTCTGTTCAGGTAGTGGTCCTCAACTCGAGAACACCGCACTTGACGGATTTCGACGAATTTTTTTGGATATGAAGGTAATTTTGCGTAGAAAGAAATAACGGAGCCAGAATTTTATTTTAAGGTGTTAATTTTTTAGAAAAAGTCTAGCAGCCGGCGCTAATATTGTTGTCTATTTACATATACACGTTTGTATTAAATTTATTATCATCATTAAATTTAATTCTAAACGCAAAATTTTGCGGAGGACAGCTAGCCCTATATATTAAAATAATCGGGTCACTTAGCTCATGTTGATTGCGAGACAACCGCTTGACGGATCTCGATGATTTTTTTTGATATGAAGGTAAAAATAAATAATTTATAATTTTAGGGTTTTATCTACCTAGCGATGAAAAAAAGTACATAAGAGAACAAAAAAAATGTATTTGTCTACTCCCTTCAGCACTAATACAGTTTCCATCTTTTTTTCAATTGCCCCATACCCTCAGAAAAAAATTCCTGCGGTAACCCTGCGAAATATTCAACAGTTTCTTTGAGTTCTTCATCAGAAGCGAAACGCTTTGTGGGGCTATACCTTATAGCCCCGCAAAGCGTTTCGCATCCACCTGGATGCCTTAACTCTATCAACGCACAGTCATTGATTATCTGATGAACTTTGATTGTCTTATGAACCCGACAATTGTCGTGCAGCAACAGGTTTTTTTGTGGATAAGAATGCGGGTGTTTTTCCTCCAGAGCAGTTTTTAAATTTTTAATTGTGTTTCCGTAGGCCGCTCCATTTATGGTAGACCCCTCGGCATAAATTCAATAAGCAGGATTCCTTCGGCATCCCAGAAAACAGTTGCCATCAGTTTTTTTTTCCAGAAAATTGTGTCTTGGCATTTTTGGTGGTGGAGAGCCCTTATGAACCCACTGCATGGATTCTTGTTTAGTAGGAGGGCCCCAGTGATGTACCCAAGTCTCATCACTGGTGATAATTCGAGCAAAAAAATTTTTGTTTCTCCAACTTGGCCCAATGTTCTTCAGAAACTTCTTTTCTGTACAGTTTTTGTTCATATGTAAGCAATTTGGGTATCCACTATGCAGACACCTTCTTCGTGCCCGAATGGTCATGCAAAATTTTGAGGACACTTGTTTCGAATATACCGATTTCATTTGCAATGACAGAGATCTTTACACGCCGATCTTACAGTATCAAATTTTCGATTTTTCGTACAATGTCTTCAGTTCGAGCTTCAACGGGTCGTCCGGACTTTGGGTCATCATTGATTAATTCTCAACCCCATCGAAAGAGTTTAGACCAATATTTTACTTAAAAATAAGATGGTGCATATCTTCCCATACACAGCAATCCTTCTTTCATGAATTGCTTTTGGACCATTGCCTTCTTTTGTCAGGAACTTTGTTATGTTATGATGTACAATCTTAGCATGTGTACTTCTAACAGTGACAGCAATTTTTTAATAATTTGTTTGACATTGTCACTTTTTATACGCCCTCGTATATACGTTTGTATTTAATTTATTATGTGTTTTATTATCATCATTAAATTTAATTTTAAACGCAAAATTTTGCGGAGGAAATGCTAGTATTTAATATCAATTCAAGTAAAATGGAGTATTTTCAAGTGAGTGGTACGTTAAACAAAATATTATATTATATAATGAAAATTTTGACAGATTAGGGTGTATGTAATATTTATTACTTTTTTACAACACTAAAATTTGCACATAACTTATACTTGTTCTGTACATTTAATTTGAGTTACAAATGTCTGTATTGCCCCTAATTTGCTAATATAACATGTTACAGGCATCTGAAAGTTATCTGTTGGGCACATCAGGTTTTTAATTAAATTTTACTTGTTATTCAATAAATTTTGGCGCTTTGGTGTACTTAACAAAAAAAAAAATAAGTAAGTGCAATTGATATTGCAAGTGTTAATAAAACCTTTTATTATAAATATTAATGATAAAAATAAATATAGAACTGCTAAACTGTTATTCTTTATTGTATTAATACAAATGTTTTGATTTAATATCATGATTTCAAGGGTTTTGCCAAGTTTCAAAACTAAATTACTGTTTTATGAATAAAACATTGTATAAAATAATTACACACCTTATATGCCCATAATCAAAAATAAAATGATACATACTATACATAAAATCACAAGTATCAACCTACATATATTTATTTTTAATAACTAACATCTAATTATTTACAGTAAGTAGAATTAAGCATAACCTATCAGATCTTTCATATTCCTTTATAATGCTATCTTTTTGATTCCAATTTTTTCCAAATTTTCGAAACTTTGGATCTATCATCGAATAAACTTCTAACCATAATTACTTGTATAATTCCCACGGTAACCATAATTATAACTTGAAACAAAGAAAATGAATTAACTTTAAAGTTATTTTCTTCAGCAATGTTACGATCTCTAGCCTCATATGATTTAAATAAATCTTGCATATGTCGTGCTTTTGTTAAATGTACTCTCACTTTTTCAATTATTTGCATTATATCTTGAATCTTTAAATCATACACCTCGTCAACAGAATCTCCTTCTACTAAATTAAAATCAATATGTTCTCCATTTCCCCAATTATCATTTTCTACAAATAATTCAAAAAATACTATTTTAGAGTTAAAACTACTAAAGGTATTATCAAAGCAAAATTTGTAATCTCCAGTCTGTTCAGCACCAATTTGATAATTATTTTCGTACTTCTTAATATCCATGTGTAATCTACGACCACTTGGCTCCGAAACATGAAATGTTATGTCTAAATCACCATGTCCTCCATCAATAACTTGATAATCCAAATCTATTGTTTCACCTTCCTTAATGTATTGAAAGAAACAATCTTCTTTACCAGGGTCAATGTTTATGGTAAGAATTTTTTCAAGTAAAACAGCTTTTTTGGTACATAGTGCTAATATAATTAACTGTATAAGCCGAACCATCATATTTTATTTTTTTATGATATTTAAAACTTCAATCACATATTTTGGATGTTCCTTTCAGTTCTGTGGTTCTACTCTTAAATATTTAACATTGAATAAAAATGCAAAATTTAATAACTTGGATGTGATGATGTGTTCAATAGTGTATTTACTACTTGATAAGAACTGATTATTGTGTGTATATTAAGATGATAACAAATTCGTTACTTTTGTACATATTTTAAGATTGCAACTATACCTATAACCGAATTTAAGGTTAATTATTTTTGTAGGTTAAGTTTTATCATTTCTTTTAGTTTGTTGAAATTATTATTCTTAAGAACAATTACTAAAAATTTAGTCAGAGTAAAGTAATATTTTGTAAACTTACTTTGTAGAACATATTAGTTATATTTAATGATGTATTTTTTTCAGCATAAGAGAATTTATTTATTTTTGAACAATGAGTTTATAATTGCAATGTAAACAATTTTAGTTGTATAGTGGAACTAAAGTTATATACTGTTTAAGAAAACAAATATATGAAATATGAGGCAGTAAATAACGTACCACGTGTTCATTTCGAATAAGAAATTCAAATTAACCGCGCAAAAAACAAAATTTTGGTTGGTAATCAGAGGCGCTTTCGTTTTAAGTATTTTTATGAGTAAACTGAACTGAACGGAATCAGTGGAATTATTCCCTAAAACGAACGTGTCATCAGAGAATAATTCTCTGGTGTCATGTTGTATGATTTTTAACATAACCTATTTGTTTTCTATCTAAATAGTAAACATCTTAGTTCCTTCACCGTCAGTAATTTAACGCTGGTGAGATTTAGTATTTCAGCTTTACATGGATCCAGAAAATAAGGTGTGTGTTAATGAATATGTAAAATCCAGTACATTTTATAAATATAACTTTAATTACAATTTACCTTGTAGATTGAATGGTTAATATTGGAAAATGGACTAATTTCTTATAGTTCCAGTAGTAGAAAGTTCTAGTTCCTTAAGTGAGTTGGATTTATATGTTTCTCAAAGAAATAAACAATCAACAAAAAGGGTTAAAATAAAAAATTATGTAGAGGTGACGGTTCCTCCTATTCTTTAAGTGATTTTAAATCTCACTTTAATGGGCAGAGATGTTGTCAATGGTTTACAAGGTGAATAGACTGGTGTTTACTTAAAAGATGTATATAGTTGCTTACATATTTCAGTGTAGATATTAAATAAAATTTTGTAGGTACAATTACAACTGCCTCAATTTTACCTACTCATAATTTTGTAGAGAAAAGTACTACCAAATAAAGCCATTTTATTAACAATTTGGTATCTAGCTAACCAAGAGACATTTAGACAAGTTGCTGATAGATTTAATTTATCTCTTAGTACTTGTCATACAGTTATATCAACTGTAACAGCTTATTTTGTGAAACTGCCAATCATTATATAAAATGGCCTGATGATGCACAACAAGAATAATTGCAGCAGCTTTTAAAAATAAGCATAACATTGACGGAATTCTTGGTGCTATTGATGGCTCACATATTCGATCAAACGTCCCAAGAGCATGAAGAAGTATATATTAATCGGAAAGGGTTTCATAGTATTCTCTTGCAAGCTACATGTGATCATGAGAGATTATTCATTGACATTTATTGTGGAGAACCCGGATCGTTACATGATGCAAGGGTGTTAAAGAGATCACCTTGTACGAAAGCATCAGATGGCTTTCTTAACAATATGTTTTTGTTAGGTGATTCAGCCTATCCTCTTTAAATTGGTTAGTTCCCCATACAAGGATCATGGACATTTAAATAATAATCAAAATTATTTAATTACAAACATTCTGCTACTAGGAACGAATTGAACATGCATATGGTTTATTGAAAGGTCGTTTAGACGTCTACAAAAATTTGAAAATTTTGATATAAATTTTATCAATAAATGTATCATCACTGCATGTGTATTTCACAACATATGCATTCATAAGGAGAGTTTGATAGTAATCTATACTGCACAGTTGAAAATGATGAAGGCGACAGTTATGAAGAAGCAGAATCAGTGTAATCGAGAGAAATTGTCTTTTCACATTTATTTAATACAGTCAATTAGTTTATTATTTAATTGTATTTATTACAAAGAATAAATAGACAGTAAGTTTTAATCGATATCCTTTATCAAAACATGAAATATATGCACTACTGGTCTTGATTTTTATTTTTGACTGAATAAGTAATTTCAACAATTGATTTCTCTCTTGTTCAATTTTATTCTTTCTTCATGACGTCGTAATTTTTCTTTAGCTCTGGTCTGCCTTTCCACATCCCTCCTATCCGCTTCAGCTTTTTTCCATAAAATGTATTCTTGCAAAACTGATGTTTCTGTTTTCCTTTTTTTTGGTGTATTAGTAATAGTAGGTGAGCTATTAGTTGAGGTATCGAGCATAGAAATATCTTCATTTCTATGCAATTATTTTCGTGTGCTACTTCTGAGATGTTCTCCACATTTACATTATCACAACCCACACTGATTGTGAGCGAGTTTGACATGGATGGTTTCTCACCCAGGAATGCATCTATCAAGTCAAAAAACATAAAACGTATGGGTGCCCTACCAGTTTGACTCTGGTTATCTTTACATGATTTGTAAGTCCGAACTAGATTCTTCCACTTGTCTTGACATTGCCGAGCTGAACGCTATTCAACAATATAAGTATCTTATCTTTTACTGTTGTTTTGTAACATACCATATGCTTTAAACTTTCCAATTCAGTGGCATAATGTTCCACACCTTTTCCTGGAAACATGATTCAAGTCGTCATAATGGTTTTCTACTGCATTTATAAGAGCTTGTGTTTCATCATAAGCCCATGGTAAATTCTTATCTTGCTGACCTGAAAAAATTATTAGATTAGATACAATTATTAATACTTACACCTTATTAAAGGAAGAGATTGTTCAGATGTATTTTCAGTTGCTTCATTTGCTGAATTCTCATCATTATCAACTGCGTTGGTAGTTATGGCGTGAAACAAAAGCCCTTGTGCAAAAATGGATCTGAAATTATTATTTGTAAAATAGGAAGTCACAAATGTAAGTCAATACCTATTTCTGCTCTCTCGGCGTCTTCTACAGATACAGTATTTTAAAACTTTGATTCGTCTCTGGATTTAATAAAATATATCTCTGCCCGCCATATTAAATTTATTATTGCTAATTAAAAAATAAAATATAAAGTTTACATTAGACTTAACCAATATACTTACCTAACCACACTTATTCGTTGTTTTGAACGTGAATGTGCTATTTACCCGCTAATTCCAAGTGGTGCTTTGGGGGGTGCGGGCGATAATGAATCTACCGATACGGTTCACTTTACACTGCATAATCGAACACGTAAAAAGGTGATCTGAACTACTCGGAGTTACCCATCACGATTAAACGAAACCGGCTCAGGTAGAGTAAAGTCAACATCGGAAGACACCAGCGCAGAAACGCATTTTTAAACTAGATAAAGATGCAGTCAGTAATGATTGGAAAACAATGAACTGTATTAGTATATACAGTTCATTGTTGGAAAATGACACAGATAATATTACTATGCGCTCTAAAAACGTTACTTTCCAGCTGATCGTTGCCAACTTTGGTTTATAACCTCTTTGTTTTTCCTGCGTATTAACTTTGTTTCTTACTTATTCTACAAAACAATTTGTTTTAAAACTATCCGCTGCCTGTATTGAATTTATAAGTAAGTTACTTTAATTATTAATTTCATGTTATATTAATGTAATCAAATCTAGTTCTTTATATAATGTGCGACGCAAGTACATCTCATAAGGCTCAATCACCTCAGACAAGAAAACGCCATGTGTTATCTTAAGATGCTCGCAAGATTGTGGGGAACAATTACAAATACTTGGATAACGTTTTATTTTGTAATATTCGAAGGAATTTATAACCACATTAAAGATGACGAAACAATTGGATATTCGGGAAAGAAAACGTCATTTAGAAGTTTACTTTTAAAAATGGGCTTAAGGTAAGTTTATTGATTAATTTTGAAACATATGTTATCTTGGGTTTTATGTAGGTGGAAAAAAACATCTGATCATCGTAAGATTATAATAGAACGACATGAAATACGTTCTTTGCATTGTGCATATATACGTTCGATCACTAATTATCGGAAAGCAGGACGACCAATTATAGGTATACTCAGAAAGCAGGACGACCAATTATATACACAGGTTAGTTTTGAAGATTATAAACTATACATTCTACTGCATAATCTTATGTAAATTTTAGATGAAGCATACATACATTCGTCTCATACGACACCATATTCGTGGACAGATGGGACAAACGCAGGTCTTAAATCTCCTATTGGAAAAGGAAATCGCCTTATAATCGTACATGCTGGTATGTTTATTTAATTTTATAATGTAAATATGATGCTATTTATCATTATTTTAGGTGGTGAAATGGGCTTTATAAATAATGCTGTGCTAATATTTAAATCTGGCCAAAAATTAGGAGATAAATTGTTATTGGCAAATGTATTTTAAAAAAACTAGATTTTGTAACTGTGACAATAAAATATGATTTTACTTTATGATTATTTCAAAAATTTTACATCTAAAATTGTATTCTTGGACAACAAATGCGAAGTAACATAACCTAAACTTTTTTACATATATTTTTTTGTTAAGCTTTACACTCTGATGTCACTTTTTTTGCGCAGCTTGGTGTCTTCCGTTGTTGACTTTACTTTTTCTAAAACCTACGTACTGCGTTGTATAACTTCTGTTTATAAACAAAGTTTATACTGATACCGCAGTATACAATACAGTAGGTTTTCCTCCATTTTCGGTTCCTAGTAATACCATGGTTCGTAGTATGATACTAAAAACAGAAGATAGGATATTGCGCAAAATAAACGCGTAAGCTGGACAGTAATTCTGACGCGAAGTGCATGTTTACGTACGGTGCCTGATTTTATTACTGAATTTTGTTGATAATTCATGTGTTATTGCCACAAATATGTGTTGTGCTGTTGCTACTTGCAACGTAGACAATCGGCCTAAAAGTTATAGTAAAGATTTAATGTTCTTTCGTTTTCCTAAAGACGACAATTTAAACAAACAATGGTTACATGCTTGCAAACAAGACGACAAGATAACGTATTAAATGCTAGAAGATGTTCTCTACATTTTGGCAAAGAAAGTTATGGAAGAAATTTCAAAGTAGAAGTAGAAGACTTTTGTGTTAATATCTAAATTTGTATAACATGTATCATTGAAAAAAGTAATGCGTTTCACTCAGTAATAATATTAGCCAGCATAAGAAAAACAAAAAATGCTCCAGTTAACTCTATACAAATTAATCCAAAAACATTTTACTGTTTATTAAATTTAAGCGAACATGTTTAATTAGAAACATGTCCCCAATGGTTTCTTAATTAATACTTATTTGTATTTAAAAATCTCCATTTTTAAATTAGGTTCTTATAGAATAAAAGTAAATCAGAGTTTTAAACTATTTTTTTTTCTTTGTATTTTAAAAACTTTTCTATCCTTTACGATACCTATAAATTTTCATTATTTTATCCTTGTTTATTCAAGCAATGGTTTATTTGCAATAATATATTTAATAAAATTGCAGTCTTATTTATGTGTGTTCAATTATTGACTGAAAATTTTGCAAAGTATATTTTTCCTACAAGTAAATAAAAACATACATTTTCAAATGTGTTTTTGTAACACTTTCAATAAAAAAAGGTATAACGGAATGTTTTTAGTCAGTAATTTGAAGAGATTAAAATGCCTAATTGCTGCCTCTTAATGCGGTACATTCGAATTTTACTCACCAAGTGACGTCATGCGTACGTCGGACTGATTTGCGACTGCTAAGCATCCTATCTTCTGTTTATTGTATCATGGGTTTGTAGCAACCAGCCGTCATTCTTGTTTGTATTGTGCTTATGTAAACTTATGCTATTATATTTAGCACTATTTGGACTCTTAAAAAGTTTGGTTTATATGATTCGTACATTTTTGTATTCGGACTATTTAACGTTATTTATAAAGTTTTGCTCTTAAATTATGGGGATGGATTTTTTTAAATTTTCCGACGAAAAACAATGATTAAATTCAAATGACTAACAGTCTCATATTTTATACATTTTATTTTATTTCCTTAATAGTCTCTAGTGGCGTAAAAATAATGTTTCACTGAAATACATTTTGTTAAAATAAGTGTAGCTGCATTTATAAATGAAACATTACAAGATGACACCATGTACACTGGTCAACCAGAATTTTTCATGTAATTATTAATTTTTGCCTTATTTGCATGGCTCATGGGGTACAGTAGAAAAACCTGGGACACCCTAAATTTTAGTTGTGTCAATTGTGGTGTGAAATAAAAATGCCTGTCAAATTGACATATCTGAAATCCTTGTCAATTTGAAAGTTGTAAGAGTGTCACAACTAAATCAAGTGACAGGGGCGCTAATGTCAGTGCCAGTTGAAGCAAAGTCAGTTTCATGCTAAACCAAATTCTAAACCATAGACGTAGAATGCCTGGATTAATTGTCCCAGTTTTTTTTTTGCTCGCCACTGTACCGGGTGGCCAGATAAGAATGCAAAGTGCAATTTATCGGAAACTATTCGTCGTTGAGAGTTGCGGTAAAAAAATTTATTAATAAAGTAGCCAAAAAAAGACCGTGGAAAATATTTCCAAATTTGCAAGATGACCGCAATCATATAAACAGCTTCATCATTGGTAAAAGATATTATAGGTAGTTTTAAGGACTTACTTGTGCAACAAACATAAATTACACTGTCTGTCAAATTTTAATATTTGTTTACAAGTTGATTTTAGTTACTCGTTTTTTCTCAATGCCCTACTCCTAATATTCTGCACTTGCATATTCTATGCATTGATTATTATGCCCCTACATGTTTTTTTTTTAATTTTTGAAATTATGAAAACTTTTATTAGGTATTTAAAAATTATAAAATGATGAAATTTTTTATTGAATCTTGAAAAAAGACAAATAAATAAGAATAAATACCGGTGTAATATCGACTTTTTCAAATTTTATAATAACTAAATGTTCTTCGATATTTTAGGGTATGAATAAGATATCGAGATACGGTTTTCACTAACCTATTTAGGGATGATTTCAACTCATTTTTATGAAAAAAAGTCATATTGTTGCATTTAATTTTTTAGAGAATTTTTGCAATTTTCTTACACTATATAAAAAAACGCGTTTAGCGGCATCTCTAAAAATTAGACATATTACAGGTAAGATTAATTTGATGGAGCAATAAATGCTCTTTCCAACGAGACTAAGTTTATTAAAATCAGTTGAGTCGTTTAGGAGTTACAGCTGTTTATTTAAAAAATCACTGAATCGCCCCCCCACTTTATTTTAATAGATACGTCAAACAAAAATTACTCTAGGTGGATTTCAGTAAAAAATCACTTTAAAAGTTTAGGATGGCGGTTACGCCCCCTAGCGGTCATCTTGCAAATTCGAAAATATTTTCCACGGTCTTTTTGGCCACTTTAGTAATAAAATTTTTACCGCAACTCTCTACGACGAGTAGTTTCCGAGAAACAGCACTTTGCATTCTTATCTGGCCACCCGGTACAATGTACATTATTGATCGTGATGATTAGTTGCAGAGAGGTGTGTATTATACTAAACGAACCAATGTTAGAAGTAGTCACCTAAGGAATCACGCAGAAAACGATTTAATGGATTAAAAAAACCTTAATTTTACAAATAACAGCATAGGATAGAGGCTGGCACAGTGGCCAGCCATGTACAGTGGTCACTTTTAAATATTTGTTTTGGTTTGGTACGTACAGGCGCGCCACTTAGTCGTAACAGTCGCTTACTACGATTCACACGTGTATAATCGTTTTCACAAGTATTTTGTAAATTAATTTGTTTATGTAAGTTTAAACATGTTTTATGCCGACAATCAAATATACTACATTAAATGTTTCGTGGTGTATTGTATAGTATTTAACACATGCAGATGATGCAAATTACGATCTACCTTTAAAGTTATAGTAGAAGATTTTAGCTTATGTTTTAACAAGATGCTTTTGGTACAGTGGCCATAAACGCATATAGGAACAGTGACCACGCTTTTTTTGCAAAAAGCAGTGACCACAGTTTTTTCCTACAAAAAATAATGAGGATAAATATTTTTTATTTCATACATTATAAACTTCAGATCGTAATATGCCACGTCCAGCGCCGAAAAACCCCGGCATTGGCAACATAGCGATATGAGAAGAGCTATATATGATGTTATGGAAGGTGGATTATCTTAAAAGGCTGCTCATATGTTCTTGTAGGAGCTCAGAAATTGACTCCACATTGTCGTTTAAATCAAATTTTTTGTACAGATGAAGAACAAGAACTCACTAGTTACTTGCAAACTATGGCCAAGTTTCATCGCGGTCTTAATCCAAAAGGTGCTAGAAAACTAGCTTACGATTTGGCGATTGCTAATAAGAAAAATACCTACGTCATGGGTAAATAACAAGATTGCTGGCAAGTTTTGGTTCAAAAGTTGTATGAAACGAAACGCAGATTTATCACTACGATCAGCAGAAGCAACTTCAGTAGGTAGAGTTTACCCCATGTCAGGTTTATAATGTTAACGAAACAGCACTAACAACTGTGCAAGATACAGGGAACGTAATAGCCGAAAAGGGACAGAAGCAAATAGGTCATATAGTTTCCAATGGAAGGGGTACTTTGTTAACCAATGTGCAGTGCCATGAACGCTATTGGTAATTCGATACCGCCCTTTTTAGTGTTCCCTAGACAATTTTTCAAAGATTAATGATTAAAAATTCACCGCCAGGCACTCAGAGTTTCGTTACATCTTCTGGGTGGATGACAGCAGAATTGTTTGAGTAGTGAATAAAACATTTTGTAACAGATAGTAATCCTATAGAGGCGTCTCCTATTTTACTGATTATGAACAACCATGAAAGCCATGTTTCTTTAGCATCTATTAAACTGGCAAAGAAAAATAATATCATTTTGTAAACGATGCCCCACATACTAGCCATCGCCTTCAAGCGCTCGATAAAGCTGTATTTGGCCCTCTGAAGAAATATTATTCGCATCAGTGTCAACAATGGTTATTGAAGAATCCAGGAAAGAGGATAACCGTATACGATATAGCAGAGATTTTGAGGGACGCTTATCCACTTGCTTTCTGTCTTAAAATGTGGTATCACCATTTTAAGCTACTGGGGTGTTTCCATTCAACGATGACATTTTTACCGACGACGATTTTATGGCCGCAACAGTAACAGATATGTGAAACGTTGGTCGAGAAGAACAAGGAGCAAACAATTAGAATGCCAGCGAAATACCAGAAATTGACAATCAGTCCCTACATCACGTTGTCAAGATAAAATAACAGAAACAATTCAGAAACATCCATCTGAAGTTACACCTGAAAAAAACTTGTTTCTTGTGAAGCAGTAGCAACTTCCAAGGAAACAGTGCAAATCGATTTATTTCTCCGGTGATGTTAGTCTATTTTCAGAATTAGATGAAATGTCTGACCAGGGCGTTACCCCGCGAATAGTCGAGGAGGGTTCATTTGTTCTGGTAAGATTTGATATCAGAAAACCCTCGAAATTTTATGTAGCACAAGTTTTTTCTTCGGATCACGAATATAGTGTAAATTTTCTCCGACGACATGGAATAAATTTTTCATGTCCTAAAGTTAAAGATTCTGCCACAGTAATAAAAGAAGACATAGTCCTCATGTTGCCCCAACCAATAAACGCTGGTGCAACACAACGAACAGCTAATTTGTTTACTTTTAAAATGGATTTATTATCTTATAATGTTTGTTAAAGTGTAATATTTTTGATTTCTTTTTTATAATAAAATATAAGAATTGCAAATAATGACCCCTGTACCTTATCTTTGTGGCCATTGTATCAGTTGGTTGGGTACAGTGGACACATTTTATGCAAAACCAATATTAGTAGCTTTTGCATAACCTATGTGGTTTTTGGTGTTATAGTGTACTACATAGATATCTTACTTAATAACTTAGATAAACAATCCTTGAAACCATGTATGATCCGAATTGAAACTGCGCATGGGGGTATTAGGAATTGCGCACTAGTGAATACTGTACTGTGTAAACATAAACCGCCGTGTGTGCAAGAAGGCAAATAGTTGTAATTATATAATTATTTGGGACCTCACTTGAAAAATTGTAGATTTTCTTTTAATTTTTTGCTGTCATTTTGACAAAAAGGCACTATACAGTTTCTCATATTTTACTTCTAGTAATAGTATACTCGAAAAGCGCGAAAAACAGAGGTTAGAGAAACGCTTTTTGACAATTACAATTGATATCAAAAATTGAACTTGGCAATTCTAATGATACGACTGCGCATGTCCGAATACCCTCAACTTGTAAATTTTCGACCTTATTGAAATGTTCAATTTGTCTCTTATTTTAAATGCGCAGCTCATATGCTCTGGCTATATAGTTATTAAGGAATATGGTGTACTACCGGTCTCAAAAAATACTGCGCAGCTTGTTACTGTAGATACTTCCAAAATTCAAATATATAGATATCTTACTTGTTATTAAGTAAGATATCTATGATGTAGACAAATTTTTTGTGTGTAAATCCTTAGAATATAAATATTCTAAGCGTAAATCGGACAAATCACGATTTTCAAGGAGGGGTTAAGCATTTGTCAAACTGGCAAATTTGATAGATTAAAAACTTATAAATTGTCACTTTGATATTTCATGGTTATAGCATGCTAACGCAATTGATTACGTGACGTCAAACCAAATACACACAGCCAAAATTTTGCTGTTCCAGTATTTTTTGGGCGCGATAGTACATTAATAAGTTAACAATCCCTTTAAGGTTGTTTGGGTGGATACTCAGCCAGATATATTGTTTTTTATTAATGTTATCATGAATTTACTCTAAACGTGGCCACTGTACCGGCTTCTCCCCTAACAGCACTTCTGTATTACAAACTTATCTATTTAAAACAATTTGCTCTAAATTTGTTAAAATAAGTAGATACCTAACTTCAACTTTTCTCCTATAACCGATAGATTTGTAGCTTTTAAAACCTACAATACAATGAAGTATATTTCACAAATTCTACTCGCTATAGAAACATCCTTAAATATGTCCATGTACAGCTGCGAGCAGAAAAAATTGGACACCCTAAATTTTAGTTGTGTGAAATAAAAATGTATCTCAAATTGACATATCTGAAATCCTTGTCAATTTGAAATTTGTAAGAATGCTGCAACTAAATCAAGTGATGCACTAATGTCAATGTCAGTTGAGGCAGTCAATTTCATGCCAAGCCAAATTCTGGACCATAGACCGCCTGGATTAATTGTAACAGTTTTTTTTGTTCCCCACTGTACATAACTATATACTTTAACCAAGAAAGAGGTATTAAATGAATCTTTTAGGGATTAAAATGGTATTTGTAATCATGCAGTACAAAGTAAACTGAAAACTGTTTATCCGTGTTGTATTAAAATCAAAACATAGTTTATAGTATTGCAATGATAAGTTTTAGGTGTTAGGTAATTATAAGTAAAAGAAAAATATAGTGATCATAGGATTGTTTCTGGCAGGTTTATTTAAACATGAATGTGCTAAAGTAAAATTTATGAGTTAATAATAATAAATAACTACATACCGGGTGGTCGTAAAGTAAGGAATAAATTCAATATCTCGTAAAGCACAATTTTTTTCAAAAATCGCTCGGACCCATCGATTTTATATTTTTTCGGGACATATTTTGCGAAAAAAAAAGTTTATACAGGGTGTCTCAAAAAAGATTTTTTTTTTTTTTCAAATTGCAACCCAATTTTTTTATTGCATTTTTGGATTGCCCTTACAATTCTAAACATTTGTCATGTAGCATGTGCTATACGTAAGTCCAAGCGTTTTGGAGTTATTCGCATTCAAAATTTAAAAATTGAAAAAAGGTCATGAAGAAAACGAGAAATAAAATAATTTTTATAACGTTTTATTATATCGAAAACAAAGATTCGTAAACTTAAAAATAATTTTATTTCAGTAAATGTTCGAAATGTCCTCCGTTAGTCAACTGACAATAGCCTAATCGATTTACAAATTCCTGCTGCACATTTTGAACCATTTCGGGCGTTATTCGACGTATTTCTTGACGGATGCGTTGTTTTAAATCATCTAGATTTGCCGGTTGGCTTTTAAATACCTTGCCTTTAAGGTATCCCCATAAAAAAAAGTCTAGTGTTAGATCGGGTGATCTTGGTGGCCACTCAATAACACTGCTCCTTCCATTCCACCTGTTTGGGAAAGTGTCTGCAAATAAGGACGTTCTATCTCAGGAAATAGGGTAGCCAGAGCTGGAACAAGTTCTCTTCTAGAAAACTCAGGTATCTCTCACCTGTTAAATTTTCTTCAAAGAAGAAAGGCCCGATAATAATGTCACCAACAACGCTAGGCCACACATTTATTTTTCGATTGAATTGTGTATGTCCTTCCCTCATCCAGTGTGGATTTACATCGGACCAGTACTGATAGTTCTGGGTATTTACGTCACCATTCAAGCAGAAAGTGGCTTCATCGGAAAAAGTATATTTTCACTAAATTTGGATTCTCCAAACTCATATTTTGCAAAAGCTCACAAAATTCAAGGCGCCTCTCAAAGTCTCCTTCCAAGAGTTCTTGATGAACTTGCATCTTATAGGGTGGTATTTATTCGTTTGTAGTATTTTCAGAACACTTGTTTTCCAATATCCATGTCCTTTGCTACCTGCCTAGATACTACATGCTGATTATCTTGAACCGCCAATAAGACTTCTAACTGCTTATTTTCATCAACTTGAGGACGACCACATCTAGGAACATCTCTTATATGACCGAATTGACTAAACTTCTGCTCAATCTTGCGAACTGTCGATTGCGATATTGGTGGACGATTGGGGTATTTTTGATTAAATAACTGACAACCTTCCTGCTGTGTTCTAACTCGATTACCGTAGCCAATCATCATCAAGATTTCTATGCGCTGTGTCTCAGTAAGCCGCATATTAATGTAATTTAGTGTTAAAAAAACGAAAATATACTTTGAAAAACTAGTGAAACGTTACGAAAATACACACAGAACTGTCAACGATAATAACTTTAATAATAGACCTTGAAAAACTAGTGAAACGTTACGAAAATACACACAGAACTGCCAACGATAATAACTTTAATACTAGACTGAAAAACTAGTGAAACGTTACAAAATACACACAGAACTGTCAACGATAATAACTATTGACATTAATTATTCTTTTGTTTCCCGCGTCTTAAATCCAAAGCCTACTATTCAGCTAGAATTGTAAGGGCAATCCAAAAATGCAATAAAAAAATTGGGTTGCAATTAAAAAAAAAAAATTGTTTTTTAGCAAAGCTTTTTTGAGGAACTCTGTATAAAAATTTTTCAAATATGCCCGAAAAAATTCGACGGGTCCGAGCGATTTTTCAATAAAATTGTGCTTTACGAGATATTGCATTTATTCCTTACTTTACGACCACCCGGTATGTGATTATACATGAGATAGAAGTATACATGAATCTAGTTTAACAGTTACATTATTTTAATTAACTTATTCAAGAAAATTATATTTTAAATTTCTGATCTTTGGAAAGCATAATTTCACTGTTTTCTTTAATAATTTTCATAATATCCGTTTATGGAAAGGAAATCCTGGTCTCGTGACATACTCTGGATCAATTCTAAAAATAAGAAAACAGTTTGTATTTGATAAGATGTGTGGGAGGTAGATTTTACAGTGAAAGATGGTGAAAAGAGCAAGTTGTAACTAAAACGAATGAACAATTGTTATGAAAGAAAATTACCTTGTGTTGTTAAAATAAAGTTTTGCAACCTGGATTAACATTTCGATGCAAGATGAAAGGATGTGATAATAAAACGTTTTATAACACTTCGGAAGTCCTTCGTTCAAGCAGTACACAACTTATTTATGCCATGTCGAGGTGAATTTAGTGCCAATATACGTTTTTGGAGTCATAGATTCCACGTATGTATTTAGTTTACCCCTAGAAAATAGGATAAATTAGTTATAAGAAAACTTCATCATTTGACAGTTGTTGGAAAATGAGTATTTTTGAAAACAGTTAGTTGATCTCCAAAGTATAGCAAGTGAAGTGTCATTTTAAAGAGACTTTTGCGTAAAATTTAATGATAGCAGTATTTTTAAGATATCTGTTAGTATAACAAAGATATTTGATAATTTAAATTTCTAACATAATAGTAAATTAATGCACCAATGACGATGCAGCAGTCAGTGTTGATTATTTTCCAATTTAACCAATAAAAAATCTCAATTTTATAAAAAAACAACACAATTTGCAATTTTTTTAGTTAGTAGAAATAATAAAAAAAAACGAAGTGGAGTTTGTTGTTAGTGAAAAGAAAATTTATGAAAGAAAAAAATGTTTTCATAGATTTTACTAAATATAACAAATAAAAATAAAATTTATGTAAGAAAAGTGTTAAAATGTTTTCATAAAATTTTGTTAAATATAAAACCATTTATAAATAAAACGAGTGTATTAATTTAGTGAGTATCGAAGGTAAAGAATGTTGACATGTTCACAATACACGAGACGATAAATTAAAAATTAAAGAATACCGGTAACCAATGGTGGATGCATGTAAGTGCTGCATTTAACACTTAAACATGATTTAAGTGAAACAAAATTTTAATAAGGCACAACTTACCCTATCTATGTGACGAAAAGTTCCGGTAGCTGTTTTTCCTGGATACTTCGAGGGACATCTACTGCATTCCTGTTCGATGAACAGGACATCAATCCAGAGGCCTTCCAGATTACAATGAATAGAAAAGACACTGAAAGTTAAGTAAACTTTGTTTATCATATCTAGATTATGTGGGACAAATTAAAAGTCAGTTTTGTTTTCATTTTGTTTGTAAAGAATTCGAGGCAGAATATGCGCCAGTTCAGGAACAGTGTCAATATCGCAATTAAATGAATAGTATCGTCATTAAATTTGAATTTAATTATTCAATCCTTACCTACTAAAATAGAAGAATATTTTCTTGTTTGTATAATATGGAATCCATCACTAATAATAAAACACTTTCATTACCGTTGCATATAAAGATGGCGTTGCTTGCGTTGAACGCATAGACATCTTGTTGTAAGATATCTATGGTTGAACGTGATGTATTATTACATATACAGGGTAATTAAGAAAAGTCATTTATCTTCTATTTTAAAAATTAATAGAACATCCTTGGTGTTTATTTGTAAACTTAATAAAAAATGCTTGATACGCTTGTCGGAAGCTAAGTATCTGAACCCTATCCTGTAAATGCTAGTCGAGGTAAATATATAATTTGAAATCGTACGTACATTTAAAATTAAATTATAAATAAATAAATTTATAAGAAATCATCTCAGTATATAACATTACTAGCAAGGTAAAAAGGGTTTTACTGGCGTACAGAAGGATATAACTGGCGAGCCGAAGGCTTTTACCTTGCTTGTATTGTTACATATTGTATTTGTTACTCATTTGTAAAAAAAATGCAAATATATTAATTAATTAGATGCAAATATTTTGATTACAAAAAAATTCTCAATAATTTGTCGTTAAGCTTTGGAAACATTACCGTGAGTACGTATGTTGTTTATTTCACTGTTTTTTGTTATTGTGGTGAAAATGAATGCGCCGGAAGCGATTACTAAGGAAGCCACCAGTGTAGCATCAAGTTTATTGCCAGAAAACATATCCTCAAGGTACGAGCGCGAATATAGCGATTTCAAAAATTGGCAGAAGAAAAATGGTGTGATTGGGGTCACAGAAGATGTTCTGTTAGCTTACATGAATCAACTTTCCGTTAGATCCAGCCCTAATTTATTATGGGCAAAATGGTCTATGCTTAGAAATCAACCAGTTCGCAGGTTTTTTTTAAAATAATGAAAGAATGTGACGTTTGTAGGTTTCAAAGGGTCATTGTGTATCTCAAACGAAATAATGAGCGTTATACTCCCTAAAGCCAAGGTTTTAACTAAAGAAGAGGTTGAACAATTTCTGTTGTAAATAATGCAACTAATTTGTAAAACTGACAGTTAACTTGTAAAGATTTTACAAGTTAGTAACTTGTTAAAATAAACTTTCTTGATTACTACAGTGTCTTGGTAAATTGATGTTTACAAATGAGTAACAAATAAAACATGTTTTATGATAATCAGTACTTGTCATGCTACGGCAATGTAGGTATTGACACTTCAATATTTTTACCCAGGATTATATTTGCGATGAATATAGCACATGGTTTATACAAGGGGAAATTTTAATGCTTTGCGGGTTTCCTATAAAATTACTGAGTCTCCACTGTATTAGGTAAACAGGTACTGATATGATACTATTGCCAAGTCCTGTAGATGGTGATAGTGGGTGTTATACACCATTTACAGACCTTGACTAATTAAATGAAAGTAACACAATCATGATATGTACGAATATTTCTAAATTTTGTATTTACCAAACATTTACCATTGCATACACATATTATAAGTAGGTCAATGATGGGTTACTTCTGAAATACGCGTATAGATAGTAGGCACATTCGCTTCTATAGAAGTAAACATATACAACGCTAGAATATAAAACAACAGGAAGGAGTGTTAGTAAGGTAAATCTGGGCAACTGGTACCCTCTGCCATCGCCATGATTATTTTGATATTTAAGTTTTGCCACTTGGCAACAGTGGTAGGGATCACCGACCATCTGTAGCAACATTTATAACCCACTTTCTTGTTTTTTTTTGTGTGTGAATGGTGCTGTTAGAATTAGCTCTGAATGCACAGAGGACAATTCTGATGTCATGATGGATGAACCAAGCGAGGTCTCAGAAGGCGAAACTGAATCAAGTAACGACGAAGAAGTAGAATCAAGCGATGCCTCAAAAGAAGATGAAGTCGGAACCACTTTGAATGCTGGAGATTCTGGTGTCGTGAAAGTCTGGGGGACAGCAGGTTCATTCCGCTTGTACGTCTTCAAAATTGTAGAAGCTTATGAAGATGAATATGATGTAGTGTTTTTTAAGTGACATCAACAAACTATGAAATTTCTCGGAAACAGAAGAAAACGCCAGTGTTCTGAAGGAAGATGGAGTGCAGAAGCTATCTGCCCCTCTTGCATGCAGTTCTGCTACGTTCAAGGATATGCTAACTTTCTCAGGCGATCTCTCAGACCTTACGAATATCAATTGAACAATTTTCAGCCCCTAAGTAACTCACTTAAATGCATCATTTTCATGTTACTGACCTAATTAAGTACTTACTTGCTTACATAAATCACCATGTTTCCTTTGATTTAAAAATACACTTACTTATGGAATACTCATTGAAATATTTACTTACTAAAACTTATTTTTGCGCACGTTCGCTATTCCACTTGTCCGTTTTCAACATTTTTTGCCAATTTACATACTTAAATATGTAGCAGTAAGTATCTTTAAAGTCTCTTAAGTGCCTTTATACCGTTTTCGTACTCCTTTTGTAACTTTTTTTCAATATAAAATGACTCTAAACTTAATTTCCCTATTTTCTTCAGTCCTCACTTCTCCATACCTTTTGAGCTTAAGCGTTTTACAACGTCTCCCTAAGGTCACCAGGGGCCACCAGGATGCTATAAAGTACAAACATAGGTATACGTACAAGTACAAGTAAAAGTAAAAGTAAAAGAAGTACAAGTAATAGTAAACGTAAACGTAAACGTAAAGGTAAACGTAAAGTTAAAGGTAAAGGTAAAGGTAAAGGTAAAGGTAAAGGTAAAGGTAAAGGTAAAGGTAAAGGTAAAGGTATAAAGGTAATATAAGGTAGGTAAAGTAAAGGTAAAGGTAAAGGTAAAGGTATAATTAAAGGTAAAGGTAAAGTATAATGGTAAAGGTAAACGTAAAGGTAAACGTAAAGGTAAACGTAAAGGCAAACGTAAAGTTAAACGTGAAGGTAAACGTAAAGGTAAACATAAAGGTAAACGTGTAGGTAGCACACTACGAAAATTTGATGAATACATTGAAAATATTCCGATTGAAATTGTTGTCGAAATAGCAAAAGTTAATTACTGAAGGTTATTATATAATAAGGGTTATTTGAGAATGGTTTGTGTTTCTTTGTTTTGTAAGAAATTTGTGTAGGTTTTTAACTGAGGGCGGCCCCCAACCAGATGTTTAAGTTGCAGGCAGAGAAAACTGCCTTTATCGAAGGGCAAGACAAATCACTAAATATGTTTATAAAAGCGTTTTGGAAATAAAAATGTCACTATTATACAAAAAATTACACCGCGGTCAAAGCATAAGTGGTTCAGGGATTGAAATGTGATATTTGAAATACAGGGTTTCTACGGTTGATTGCACATGTTAATTAGAAATAATGTTTCTTTGTATAATTAAAGTCAAAAGCGTTCACACGAAATAGTTTTATTGCTTTTGTTAGTTGATATAGAAAATAGGGGGTGAGGGAAGACTAAAAACGTTTTGTTGGTCTTAGAAAGGAGAGTTTGATTAGAATTTTCAAGGCGTGCGGGAGTAGATTTGAGATCGATTCGGTGTTTGTTTAATTAGATCTTCTTTTCGTTGTTTTGTGTTAATCGATAAATCCGAGTATTTAAACATTTGTGCTGGTGAAAGCTTAAAAGGATAACCTACCTTGACAATGTAAGTAAAAGAAAAGATTTTACGGTTTGTGAAATTACACAGAAAAGGTCATTCTACCTACTCATTTAAATTGTTCAAGCCAAACTGAGACCCGGACCTGCAAAACTGTTGTGTTCATTGTAATTGCGCAAACATAGCGAAGGACGCTCTCTTTTCTCTCTTTATGTGTTCTATTTTGTGTATTGATAATTCCAACCTGTATTTATAATGATAAAACCACAAACGATCATAGGTATAAAATCAGAAAAGCTGATCCTAATGATCTATATCTATACGAACGTCCCTTTTGTTACCGTTATATGCCTATACGTCTATATTTTTGTGTTTTGTTTTATGCCTAAGAGGAATTGAGAGCGTTATTATCTTGCATTTGTAATAATACGTACTAATCATGTGGGTGAATCGGTGTTGCAGGACTTTATGTCAGAGGTTTATACTTTGAATGGTTTTTCTGTGTAATCCATTATATATCATTCATTGTCACTGTACATGTGCATCATTTGTTGTGCTCGTATCCACAAATTTGTATGTGTAACGTACTTGCTCTCTTTCATTTGTGTCTACTTAAATAACCTGTAACCTGTTTAATTTTCTGTTGTTATTTTTTTTATGTAGGTTGAATTTGTAATATGTATTACTAGAGTGCTTAATGTATTTTGTTGTTAATAACGGTCCTGATTGGTTAAACAAAAGGGCCACAGGATCGGGATTACACTTTTCCTTTTCTTTTTTTTTAGATTGATTGACGATCTTTTATTGTGGATACGATCACACTGTTTATATTTATTGCCTTTCTGTGTAGTTATTGAAATTGCCTTGCATTTTATTTTGGTGATATTTAAATTTTGTAAGGTACGCTTTTAACTTGATTTAATGATGTCCTTTGTTTTTTTTGTGTTCTGTTTATGTCCGGTAGTCCCACACCCTGTATAATGCTTTATATGTAATTATTTAACTAAAAGCAGACAGGAATTGGTTCCAAAAGGGATCCTCTGTTTGTTATTTATTACTTGTTTATTTTGCTTTAATTTGAATACCATTTATAGACCTGATTTTATGTTTATTTGTGACTAAACGTCGTTTTAGGCAATGTGATAGATTTTGTACGCCTTTAATACCGATAGAGTAGTGTTGATACCTATTTAACCCTTTGATTGTGATTTGTGTTATCTTATTTTGTTTTTCTTTGTGTGATTATTATTGGAATAAAGGGAGTTTTCTTGGTGATTCTTTTTCTCCCGATGTAAATAGGATGACGAGCGAATCACCAGGTAGCGCAACTCGTTTATCTCAATTGTAGTTTTGTTTCATTTAATTACCTTGCCACCTTATGCAACAAATTAACCTTATCCGACCCTATCTCCTGCGCATTACACAACGTAGGTTATTTGCCCCCTAGACGATCACTGTTTTTTTATCAGGTTAGAATTTTGAGAGTTCTAGAGCAGATTTGTAAATCAACTCTGATTATTTAATCACGGCCAGTAAGGGGGATTTAAGCTATTAATTGGAGTAAGCCTAACATTAGCCGACGTAGCATCATTCTCAGTGACATCAATTTAAGCAATTAATCATAGCATCTTATCAATCAAATTAAGATGCATCCTTTAGCTATTGTTTTGTCTCTTGAATTTGCATTAGTGCGAACAAGTACAAATTACACGTTTCATGATAGGGTACGTCTGGGTTACGACAGAGTGGTGCCGGTGACCAGGATAAGGTTTTTGTTGCATTTAGGGGCGTGGTTGATTTCTTTTTCATTTTATTCACTGCAAATTCCCATTTTACTTAATTAAAAAAAAAAGGAAAGGATGAAAAAAAAAGAGGCTGAATTGTCGACATTTGAATAAATCAATGTAGGGTTTGCTATTGAGCCAGTAATATTTTATTGAAAAGCAATTATGGAGGTGAAGGGGGATGTATGTCTATTATGAAGGGCAAGGGGGAAAAACAATGTCCGCATACAAGTAAAACAAATAAATAATTTTTTTTCTTTTTCCCTCAAATTGCAGTTAATCTAGAAGGCGCTGACTTCTTGATTATTAAAGCACAATATTTGATTGAGGACAGTCCTATTGTCTAATAGGCTTTAGTACTAAATTTTAGCGTATTACACCACCATATTATTGGTTTCAAGTCTTGCTGTTGACAATCGATACTGGTTATGTAACGTATTTTGGGAAGGGTGAATGTTTATTTATGGTAATCCGCAAAGACCTCATAGGTACAAGTGCCTAACGCCGCCTATTGTGTGTCAAGGAGAGCCGAAGTATGTACTCGTTGGGATATAATATATAAATACTAACCATGTGTATGTAAGGCCGAACTGCGTTACCTTCCAGTTTGCTAATTGTCGTTACAGCTCGTGGTTATGTAACACATTTTGGGGGAGGGTGAATGTGTATTTATGGTGAACCGCTAAGACCTCATAGGTACAAGTGCCTAACGCCGCCTATTGTGTGTCAAGGGACGCCAAAGTATGTTATCGTTGATATATAATATGTCAATACTATTTTTTATGTACTGCTGAAAGGTGAACCGCGAAGA
The DNA here is from genome assembly GCA_036346205.1 of Vesta saturnalis. Classification (NCBI taxonomy): domain Eukaryota; kingdom Metazoa; phylum Arthropoda; class Insecta; order Coleoptera; family Lampyridae; genus Vesta; species Vesta saturnalis. The sequence continues at coordinate 878,252 of JARFJB010000627.1, read as the reverse complement.
CCTCATAGGTACAAGTGCATTATGCCGCCTATTGTGTGTCAAGGAACACCAAGCTATACTATTGTTGATATATAATATGTAAATACTATTCTTTATGTACTGCTGAAAGGTGAACCGCTAAGACCTCATAGGTACAAGTGCATTATGCCGCCTATTGTGTGTCAAGGAACGCCAAGCTATACTATCGTTGATATATAATATATAAATACAATTTGTATGTACGGCTGAAATGTGTTACCTTCCAATTTGCTAATTGTAGGTACCTGTCGCTTAAGATGTTGTGGTGTCATACCTATTATTTGTATTGGCAGATAACTATGGTTTTTTTGTTTGATCATTCAGAGGTCAGCAACCTTCGAAGATTTTATTTATTATTACATTTTTAATTTTTTTTTGACCCAATAAAAGTATGAATTGTTAAACATAGAACCGACAGTTCTGATTTAAGGGAATTGGTAGGGTTGTCACAGAGCAATAAATTATTAGTAGTTGATCGCCTCCTTTTTGCTCAAATTTGCAATGGTACTATTTAATAAGCAGTAATACCTGTCGAACGACGGGTTAGTCACAAGAATTTATTTTTATTTTTTTTTTGTTCTGCTCAGCGGGGCAACTCTGTGCTTTCAGGGTAATACTATTAAGGACGGTTTAAAGGGGCGTACCTGTAACTAAGATAATACTAATTTTTGTTTGTTTATGAGAATAATTATGGACCAAGCGGAAGCTCTTGGAGTGGAGATGGATGCCACCCGTCAAGATGCCCATGATGGACATAACCAGATGGCAGGATCCAGAGACCGGAGTTTGAATGGCGCTCTTTCCTTTTTAGAAAGGTTATCGGCTATTGAAGCAAGGAAACCGAGAAATGAGGTTGGGAGAGTGCAGGCCGTCAATACTACTGGTGCAGTACCGGCATCGTTGCCGCCTTTCAACGTACCCCCGCCATATTGGATCCCTGATGCGACGCATCCTCGCTCTTCGGGAAACGACCCTTGGGGAAACTAAAGTGGGATGGTTTCTCTTACGCCCCAAATTTTACTCCCACTAAAGGTAGCGCCAAGCCTAGATGCCCGCTTATTAGATTTGTAAAACCAGGTTTCAAAAATAGTAAGAGTTCTAGCAGTTCCCAAACTCCCAGCCTAAATTTTAATTCTGTGCTACGCGTAGGCCCTCCATGTGACCCTCGGGAATTAAATAGATTGTATTCGAAGGGTGTCAAACTAATTCAGGGGTGCGGGTGGAAATTTGGGACCGGGTTGGGAGCCAACAACAAGGGTATTAAGAACCCGTTACAGTTGGTCCGATGGGATTCAAGTGCCCCTGCACAGGAATCCGAATTTTTGTCTTACGCGTCGGTAGTCCACATTACAAAACAACGGTAGTCCAACAGACCTAACCAAGGTTCGGCCATTGCCCCATATTTATATCCAGTGTTGTAATATCTCCCTATTGAGTCTGTTAGATTCGGGAAGCGAGGTTACTTGCATCAGTGAGGAGTGCTATTTCAAAATTAGTCAGTGGGAAAAATTCTCTAGACTTCCGATAACGGGTATACAGCTGCGAGGAGCGGTGGGACAAAGGAGTGCTAGGGTCAGGTACCAGGTGTGGATCCCCTTTTCAATTGAGAATATCCCCGTTACGTTTGAACATTCTTTTCTGGTTATTAAAGGTTTAATCCGGCCCGTCATACTGGGGATAGATTGGCTGTATTCTGTATCGGGGAGGATAAATTTTGTGGATGATGTCCTAACCGTCCTCAATGACGGAACAGAATATTCTATCCGTTTCAATATCACTGACCAGTGCGTCGATCCAACGATCACGGACCCTGTATCGCTTTCCAAACGGCGTCACGTTGCTCCGAGCCTAGCAAGGTCATGTTGGATGTTACGAAGGAAATGGAAGAAAAGATAAAAACATTCCCAATATAGACCCTAGTCAGCGTCAGCAATTCAAGGTTTACTCGAGGAGTATAGACAACTCTTTAGCGATATCCCGAGTCGTACCAACAAATATACGCATGTTATTAAGCTGCACGACACCACCCCATTTTTGCGTCGACCGTATCCTATACCCTTTTGTTTGAGAGCGTCTGTGGGAGGAAATTAATCGCATGTTAAGGTTGGGGTCATCAAAGAAGGCGACGGAATATGCCAGTCCCATGACTGTTGTCAAGAAGAAAGACGGAGTGTTCGCGTATGTTTGGATGCGCGGTTTTTGAATTCGCGAATGGTCTCGGATTATGAGTCTCCGGTACCACCCGAGGAAATTTTAACGTCTTTTTCTAGAGTCCGATACATAACAACCATAGATTTAACCGCTTCTTATTGGCAGATCCCATTAAGCGAAGTCAGTAAACAATATACGGGATTTTTGTTTAACGGGAGGTCTTACACTTACCAAGTCCTACCTTTTGGTTTAAAAACGGCTGTCGGTTCTTTCTCGCGAGCTATGGATGTGATTATATAGGCCCGAATTACGCCAGTTTGTATTCAATTACGTTGATGATCTTTTGGTCGTCTCTGAATCATTTTGTGACCATATCTTAGGAAACTTTTTCCGCGATTTAAGGAGGCCAATGTAACCATAAACGTTAGTAAAACGGATTTTTTATTGCCAGAGGTAAAGTTTTTGGGACACGTTATAACTACTAGGGGCGTTAAATCTGATCCTGAAAAATTGTCTTCGATACAACAGTTCCTTAGGCCAAGAAATGTGAAACAATTGAGAGCTTTTATTGGGTTGTGTAGCTATTATCGTCGATTTGTCCAACGTTACAGTTACCTCATTGCGCCTTTGTTGAGGTTACTCCAGAAGAGGGTTAAATGGTATTGGGGAGAGGCGGAACAGCAAAGGTTTGAACAAACCAAAAGGTTATTTTTGAGTACCGTCATGTTATCTTTCCCGGATTTTTCGAAACCCTTCTACCTACAGGCGGACAGTTCCGAGTTGGCTGTCGGGGTTGAATTGCATCAACTTAGCAAGGAGGGCGAACATCAGGTTATCGGGTTTGCTAGTCGCGTCCTTCACGGGCCCGAATTATACGGTCACCGAGAAGGAATTGTTGGCTATTATTTTCGGATTAAAGAAATACCGTACGCTAGTTTTGGGCTATCGTGTTGTAATTCGCACTGATCATCGTTCGTTAAAATTTCTTCACCATTGTCGGCTTCTGAATGATCGCCTAACGCGATGGTCGCTATATTTATCGCAGTACGATTATACGATCGAACACATCAAGGGGCGTGACAACGTAGTGGCGGACACTCTATCTCGATTTACGGAGGGTTTGTCGGACGCCCACTTAGTACATAACGAGGCGAAAAACCCTATAGTAGTTCACACTCGTGTTACTGGTCTATTGTGCGCCTTTGAAAGAGAGTTTTCCAAGGATATTTGTAAACAGCTCGGGAATATATCTAAACTGCAGAAGGAGGATTACTTTTTGGTTTCCTTGTATCAATTCTATACCGGGGTCCCTGTCGTATTAGACAAAACCCAAAGCAGGTTGGTTAATGATTTTCAGTTGATCGGCGACATTTTACTGTATAAGGATGCTTCGGGAAGTTGCCGAATAGCATTGCCCGCGGTTCTAGTCACTGATGTGATTCGGTCTTTGCATCAATATTACGGCCACTTTGGCACCTCCAAGTTATGCGCCCTCTTAAAGCGGTGGTTTTATTTTTGTAAATTCCGAACAACCATTTTCAGGGGCATCCAAAGTTGTGATTTGTGTCAGAAGACTAAATCCCTAATAGGACGTTAACTGGGCCGCTTCAGGTAATTTCAGCCGCGGCTCCGGGTGATTTGGTGTTTGTAGATTATTATGGACCGTTGCCAGAAGGAAGGGGCAAAGTTGCTTATATTTTGTGGTAATTGACTGTTTTCCAAGTTTTACGGCTCTACCCAGTACGCAGGGCTACTGCAAGGATCTCCGTAAAGTGCATCCTCCAAGACTACATCAGGTATATTCCTATTAAGACTATTTTATCGGACCACGGAACCCAGTTTACTGCGGCGTACTGGCAAAATCGCTTAAAAGCAATGGTATTCGTGTTACTTTTTCTTCCATACGACATCCCGCATCTAATCCGGCGGAGCGGGTTATGAGGGAACTAAGCAGGTTGTTTAGGGTCTATTGTCAAAATGCACACTCTAGTTGGGCTAATCACGTGAAAGATATAGAGTGTTTATTTAATATCATTCCCCATTTAAGCACGGCTACCCCTTTCGACATTGTAAATATCCCGCGCCGAGGGACCATTTCGCCACTTGCCTGGGGAAAATGTTGCCTATCTCCACCACTGAATCGCAGGCTGTGATTTGGAGTAAAGTCAGAGAACTTGGACAGAAGTGCAAGAGAGCGCGTCAGAGGTTTCAAACACCAAGGTGACCGACTGTGTATCGACGACTACGTTTTGCTTAAGGAAAGCAATATTTCGGACGCCTCGAAGAAACAAATATCCAAGTTTCTCCCCTTATATTCTGGACCCTTTCGTATTATAGCCAAACCCTACCCGAACGTGTACCGTTTGTTGGATGAAGAGGCGGACTCTATAAAGGGAAATTATAATATCGCTAACCTGAAGTTTTATCATAGGCCCGTAAAGGTAAACGCAAAGGTAAACGCAAAGATAAACGTAAAGGTAAACGTAAAGGTAAACGTAAAGGTAAACGTAAAGGCAAACGTAAAGTTAAACGTGAAGGTAAACGTAAAGGTAAACGTAAAGGTAAACGTAAAGGTAAACGCAAAGGTAAACGCAAAGATAAACGTAAAGGTAAACGTAAAGGTAAACGTAAAGGTAAACGTAAATGTCAACGTAAATGTCAACGTAAAGGTCAACGTAAGGGTCAACGTAACGGACAACGTAAAGGTCAACGTAAAGGTAAAGGTAAAGGTAAAGGTAAAGGTGAAGGTAAAGGTGAAGGTACAGGTAAAGGTACAGGTACAGGTAAAGGTAAAGGTAAAGGTAAAGGTAAATGTAAAGGTAAAGGTAAAGGTAAAGGTAAAGGTAAAGGTAAAGGTAAAGGTAAAGGTAAAGGTAAAGGTAAAGGTAAAGGTAAAGGTAAAGGTAAAGGTAAAGGTAAAGGTAAAGGTAAAGGTAAAGGTAAAGGTAAGAGGTAAAGGTAAGGAAAGAAAGGCAAAGCAAAGGCAAAAGGCAAAGGCAAAGGCAAAGGCAAAAGGCAAAGGCAAAGGAAAGGCAAAGAAGCAAAGGCAAAGGCAAAGGCAAAGGCAAAGCAACAAAGGCAAAGGCAAAGGCAAAGGCAAAGGCAAAGGCAAAGGCAAAGGCAAAGGTAAAGGTAAAGGCATAGGCATAGGCATAGGTATAGGTATAGGTATAGGTATAGGTATAGGTATAGGTAAAGTTAAAGTTAAAGTTAAAGTTAAAGTTAAAGTTAAAGTTAAAGTTAAAGTTAAAGTTAAAGTTAAAGTTAAAGTTAAAGTTAAAGTTAAAGTTAAAGTTAAAGTTAAAGTTAAAGTTAAAGTTAAAGTTAAAGTTAAAGTTAAAGTTAAAGTTAAAGTTAAAGTTAAAGTTAAAGTTAAAGTTAAAGTTAAAGGTAAAGGTAAAGGTAAAGGTAAAGGTAAAGGTATATGTATAGGTATAGGTATAGGTAAAGTTAAAGGTAAAGGTAAAGGTAAAGGCAAACTGTAAAGGTAGACGGTAAAGGTAAACGGTAAAAGTAAGTGGTGAAGGTAAACGGTAAAGGTAAACGGTAAAGGTAAACGATAAAGGTAAACGGTAAAGGTAAACGGTAAAGGAAAACTGTAAAGGTAAAGGTAAACGGTAAAGGTAAAGGTAAAGGTAAAGGTACAGGTAAAGGTACAGGTGAAGGTGAAGGTGAATGTAAAGGTGAAAGTTAAGGTAAAGGTGAAGGTAAAGGTGAAGGTAAAGGTGAAGGTAAAGGCGAAGGTGAAGGTAAAGGTAAAGGTGAAGGTAAAGGTGAAGGTAAAGGTGAAGGTAAAGGTGAAAGTAAAGGTGAAGGTAAAGGTGAAAGGAAATGTAAAGGTAAAGGTAAAGGTAAAAGTAAAGGTAAACGTGAAGGTAAAGGTGAAGGCAAAGGTGACGGTAAAGGTGAAGTTAAAGGTAAACGTAAAGGTGAAGGTAATGGTGAAGGTAAAGGTGAAGGTGAAGGTAAAGGTGAAGGTAACGGTGAAGGTAAAGGTAAAGGTAAAGGTGAAAGTAAACGTGAAGGTAAAGGTGAAAGTAAAGGTGAAGGGAAAGGTAAATGTTAAGGTAAAGGTAAAGGTAAAGGTAAAGGTAAAGGTAAAGGTAAAGGTAAAGGTAAAGGTAAAGGTAAAGGTAAAGGTAAAGGTAAAGGTAAAGGTAAAGGTAAAGGCAAAGTTAAAGGTAAAGGTAATGTTAAAGGTAAAGGGTAAAGGTAAGGTAAAGGTAAAGGTAGTAAAGGGTAAAGGAAAGGTAAAGGTAAAGGTAAAGGTAAAGGTAAAGTTAAAGGTAAAGGGTAAAGGTAAAGGGTAAAGGTAAAGGCTAAAGGTAAAGGGTAAAGGTAAAGGGTAAAGGTAAAGGGTAAAGGTAAAGGGTAAAGGTAAAGGGTAAGGGCAAAGGTAAAGGGTAAAGGTAAAGGGTAAAAGTAAAGGGTAAAGGTAAAGGGTAAAGGTAAAGGGTAAAGGTAAAGGGTAACGGTAATGGGTAACGGTAATGGGTAAAGGTGAAGACTGAAGGTAAAGGTAAACGGTAAAGGTAAAGTTAAAGGTAAAAGTACAGGCAAAGGTACAGGTGAAGGTGAAGGTGAATGTGAATGTAAAGGTGAAGGTTAAGGTAAAGGTGAAGGTAAAGGTGAAGGTGAAGGTAACGGTGAAGGTGAAGGTGAAGGTAACGGTGAAGGTAAAGGTAAAAGTAAAGGTGAAGGTAAAGGTGAAGGTAAAGGTGAAGGTAAAGGTGAAGGTATAGGTGAAAGTAAAGGTGAAGGTGAAGGTAAAGGTGAAAGCAAAGGTAAAGGTAAAGGTAATGTTAAAGGTAAAGGGTAAAGGTACAGGGTAAATGTAAAGGGTGAAGGTAAAGGATAAAGGGAAAGGGTAAAGGTAAAGGGTAAAGGTAAAGGGTAAAGGTAAAGGGTAAAGGTAAAGGGTAAAGGTAAAGGGTAAAGGTATAGGGCAAATGTATAGGGTAAAGGTATAGGGTAAAGGTAAAGCGTAAAGGTAAAGGGTAAAGGTAAAGGGTAAAGCTAAAGGGTAAAGGTAAGGGTAAAGGTAAAGGGTAAAGATAAAGGGTAAAGGTAAAGCGTAAAGGTAAAAGTTAAAGGTAAAGGGTAAAGGTAAAGGGTAAAGGTAAAGGGTAAAGGTAAAGGGTAAAGGTAAAGGGTGAATGTAAAGGGTAAAGGTAAAGGGTAACGGTAATGGGTAAACGTAAACGGTAAACGTAAGCGGTAATCTTAAACGGTAAACTCAATCGGTAAACTTAATCGGTAAGCGTAAATGGTAAACGTAAACGTAAACGTAAACCGTAAACGTAAACCGTAAACCGTAAACGTAAACCGTAAATGTAAACCGTAAACGTAAACCGTAAACGTAAATGGTAAACGTAAACGGTAAACGTAAACGTAAACGGTAAACGTAAATGGTAAACGTAAGCGGTAAGCGTAAGCGGTAAACGTAAACGGTAAAAGTAAACGGTAAACGTAAACGGTAAACGTAAACGGTAAACGTAAACGGTAAACGTAAACGGTAAACGTAAACGGTAAACGTAAACGGTAAACGTAAACGGTAAACGTAAACGGTAAACGTAAACGGTAAACGTAAACGGTAAACGTAAACGGTAAACGTAAACGGTAAACGTAAACGGTAAAAGTAAACGGTAAACGTAAACAGTAAACGTAAACGGTAATCTTAAACGTTAAACTCAATCGGTAAACTTAATCGGGAAGCGTAAACGGTAAATGTAAACGTAAACCGTAAACGTAAACCGTAAACGTAAACCGTAATCGTAAACCGTAAACGTAAACCGTAAACGTAAACGGTAAACGTAAACGGTAAACGTAAACGGTAAACGTAAACGGTAAACGTAAACGTAAACGTGAACGTGAACGTGAACGTGAACGTGAACGTGAACGTAAACGTAAACGTAAACGGTAAACGTAAACGGTAAACGTAAACGGTAATCGTAATCGGTAAACGTAAACGGTAAACGTAAGCGGTAAGCGTAAGCGGTAAACGTAAACGGTAAAAGTAAACGGTAAACGTAAACGGTAAACGTAAACGGTAAACGTAAACGGTAAACGGAAACGGTAAACGTAAACGGTAAACGTAAACGGTAAACGTAAACGGTAAACGTAAACGGTAAACGTAAACGGTAAACGTAAACGGTAAACGTAAACGGTAAACGTAAACGGTAAAAGTAAACGGTAAACGTAAACAGTAAACGTAAACGGTAATCTTAAACGTTAAACTCAATCGGTAAACTTAATCGGGAAGCGTAAACGGTAAATGTAAACGTAAACCGTAAACGTAAACCGTAAACGTAAACCGTAATCGTAAACCGTAAACGTAAACCGTAAACGTAAACGGTAAACGTAAACGGTAAACGTAAACGGTAAACGTAAACGGTAAACGTAAACGGTAAACGTAAACGGTAAACGTAAACGGTAAACGTAAACGTAAACGTGAACGTGAACGTGAACGTAAACGTAAACGGTAAAGGTAAACGATAAAGGTAAACGGTAAAGGTAAACGGTAAAGGAAAACTGTAAAGGTAAAGGTAAACGGTAAAGGTAAAGGTACAGGTAAAGGTACAGGTGAAGGTGAAGGTGAATGTAAAGGTGAAAGTTACGGTAAAGGTGAAGGTAAAGGTGAAGGTAAAGGTGAAGGTAAAGGTGAAGGTAAAGGTGAAGGTAAAGGTGAAGGTAAAGGTGAAGGTGAAGGTAAAGGTGAAGGTAAAGGTGAAGGTAAACGTGAAAGGAAATGTAAAGGTAAAGGTAAAGGTAAAGGTAAACGTGAAGGTAAAGGTGAACGCAAAGGTGACGGTAAAGGTGAAGTTAAAGGTGAAGGTAATGGTGAAGGTAAAGGTGAAGGTGAAGGTGAAGGTAAAGGTGAAAGTAAAGGTGAAGGTAAACGTGAAAGGAAATGTAAAGGTAAAGGTAAAGGTAAAGGTAAACGTGAAGGTAAAGGTGAAGGCAAAGGTGACGGTAAAGGTGAAGTTAAAGGTGAAGGTAATGGTGAAGGTAAAGGTGAAGGTGAAGGTGAAGGTAAAGGTTAAGGTAAAGGTGAAGGTAAAGGTAAAGGTAAAGGTAAAGGTAAAGGCAAAGTTAAAGGTAAAGGTAAAGGTAATGTTAAAGGTAAAGGGTAAAGGTACAGGGTAAAGGTAAAGAGTAAAGGTAAAGGGTAAAGGGAAAGGGTAAAGGTAAAGGGTAAAGGTAAAGGTAAAGGGTAAAGGTAAAGGGTAAAGGTAAAGGGTAAAGGTAAAGGGTAAAGGTAAAGGGTAAAGGTAAAGATACAGGGTAAATGTAAAGGGTAAAGGTAAGGGGTAAAGGTAAAGGTAAAGGGTAAAGGTAAGGGGTAAAGGTAAAGGGTAAAGGTAAAGGGTAAAGGTAAAGGGTAAATGTAAAGGGTAAGGGTAAAGGTAAAGGGTAAAGGTAAAGGGTAAAAGTAAAGGGTAAAGGTAAAGGGTAAAGGTAAAGGGTAAAGGTAAAGGGTAACGGTAATGGGTAACGGTAATGGGTAAAGGTGAAGACTGAAGGTAAAGGTAAAAGGTAAAGGTAAAGGTAAAAGGTAAAGGTAAAGGGTAAAGGTAGGGGGTAAGAGGTAAAGATACAGGGGAATGGTAAACGATAAAAAAGGTAAATGTTAAAGGTAAACGTAAAGGTAAACGTAGGTATACGTAAAGGTAAACGTAAATGTAAACGTAAAGGTAAACGTAAACGGTAAACGTAAACGGTAAACGTAAACGGTAAACGTAAACGGTAAACGTAAACGGTAAACGTAAACGGTAAACGTAAACGGTAAACGTAAACGGTAAACGTAAACGGTAAACGTAAACGGTAAACGTAAACGGTAAACGTAAACCGTAAACGTAAACCGTAAACGTAAACCGTAAACATAAACCGTAAACGGTAAACGTAAATGTAAACGGTAAACGGTAAATGTAAACGGTAAAGGTAAATGGTAAAGGAAAACGGTAAAGGGAAACTGTAAAGGTAAAGGTAAAGTTAAAGGTAAAAGTACAGGTAAAGGTACAGGTGAAGGTGAAGGTGAATGTAAAGGTGAAGGTTAAGGTAAAGGTGAAGGTAAAGGTGAAGGTGAAGGTGATGGTAACGGTGAAGGTGAAGGTAAAAATGAAGGTAAAGGTGAAGGTAAAGGTGAAGGTATAGGTGAAAGTAAAGGTGAAGGTGAAGGTAAAGGTGAAAGCAAAGGTAAAGGTAAAGGTAATGTTAAAGGTAAAGGGTAAAGGTACAGGGTAAAGGTAAAGGGTGAAGGTAAAGGATAAAGGGAAAGGGTAAAGGTAAAGGTAAAGGGTAAAGGTAAAGGGTAAAGGTAAAGGGTAAAGGTAAAGGGTAAAGGTAAAGGGTAAAGGTAAGGGTAAAGGTAAAGGGTAAAGGTAAAGGGTAAAGGTAAAGCGTAAAGGTAAAGGTTAAAGGTAAAGGGTAAAGGTAAAGAGTAAAGGTAAACGGTAAAGGTAAAGGGTAAAGGTAAAAGGTAAAGGTAAAGGGTACAGGTAAAGGGTAAAGGTAAAGGGTGAATGTAAAGGGTAAAGGTAAAGGGTAACGGTAATGGGTAAACGTAAACGGTAAATGTAAACGGTAAACGTAAATGGTAAACGTAAACGGTAAACGTAAATGGTAAACGTAAACGGTAAACGTAAACGTAAACGGTAAACGTAAACGGTAAACGTAAACGGTAAACGTAAACGGTAAACGTAAACCGTAAACGTAAACGGATAACGTAAACGGTAAACGTAAACGGTAAACGTAAACGGTAAAAGTAAACGTAAACCGTAAACGTAAACGCTAAACGTAAACGGTAAACGTAAACGGTAAACGTAAACGGTAAACGTAAACGGTAAACGTAAGCGTAAGCGTAAAAGTGAAGATAATGATAAAGGTAAACGTAAAGGTAAGGGTAAGGGTAAGTTTATCTGAAATTATGAATGGGCAGTCTGTTGCATTTTTCTGCATTATTTTGTTATAAATTGACTTGATTTCTGACGTGACCTCTTACAACAGGGCCTAGTGACCACTAGTGACGTTCTGGATGTCTAAATAGTATTTTTTCCTACTCTTTAGGGTTATGAGAAGGGTCCCAGTTCCCGGGGGTGGCCCTTGGTCTAAAAAATTAAAAACAAATGTTTTGAAGCACATAAAAGCAATTTATGAGACTTTTGACCATTAGAATTTTTAAAGGAGATGTTACTTTAGCTGTTAAAGCAATTCGGAAAGTTCTACCATTATTAACGTTAATTTGACAGCAGTTAAAATATAAAAGTCTTAAAGAATGGGCCCCAGTTAGCTACATTTACATTATTAGGATATTCGTATAAGCTGAAAACGGAAGTCGGCCATATTGAACTTGTATGTAATTATACGGCGCGATCAAAAATACCCGTAACAGCCGCTCTTATGAACATAACGTTAGCAACCATTTGCCACAACATATGTGATAGTGCGCCCATGTTAAATGTAACCTCAAAATCGACATTTGACTTTTAATGTTTATGGGTGGAAATAAAGGTGGCGCCGCTCCTATGAAACATGTCGTTAGTAACCATTTGACGCGACACATGATAGTACACCAATATTAAACGACATAATTGTAACGTTACCCATAATTGTTCAGTTTTAGTAACAAATTGTAAAATGTTTCAATTTGATTACTGTTCTTTGCATAATTTGGGCACGCCTAAACATTAAACGTCAAATAATGCCAATTTTGAGGTTATATGTAGTATGGGCGCACTTTCACATATGTTGCGGCAAATGATGGCTAACATCATGTTTCATAAGAGCGACTATGTCAATGATTATTGATATCAACCTTTCGCAGACTTGTGCACGGAGCTCGATCGACAGTGTCTTTGGCACCCAAATAAGGGCGTGATGGTGGTAGACCACATCGCCACGTTGTACGTCTAGAAGAAGACATTTTGGATATGATAGATGACGCATCTGCATTAAGTACTTGAGAAATTTCATGGGAGGTAAGAGTGTCGCATTGGATGTCTTTGCGAACTTTAAAAATGAATGGCTTACACCCCTATCATTTCCAGAGCGTTCAAGGGTTATTGGCGGCTGATTATCCTCTGCTTCAACGAGTGTGTGAAAATGTAGAAACGGTTTTATCAGCGGTTCTCAAAAACTTTTTCTTTTATTGTTACTATTTTGTCTTTGAGTTTTTCCTACAAGTTTATAATTAAAAGTTGTTTCTTGAAGCCCTCTTAGTATGTCATTTCAGTTAACTGCATAAGTTACCAGTAACCCTGTGTATATATACAGGGTGTCCCAATAGTGTGTATTCGGTCGATAGCTCCTTAGCCATTAAATTTAGAAGATAAGTTTAAATACGAAAGTTGTCTATTTTTATAAGCTGCATCATCTAAAAATAGTTTGGTTTCTACAGGGTGTAATATTAATGCGGTACAATATAGAACTTTTGATTTTTAAATAGAACACCTTATACAGGGTGTCCGGTGAGGAACTGTACAAACTGAAATGGTATGTCCCTTGGGTTAATTTAAGTAAAAAAGTCCCATAAACATAGGTCTGATTCGCAATAGTTACCCAGATACAAGCGTTTAAAGTTTATAAATGATCACATATTTTTTCAAAAGTAATTATTATTAGTCAACTGGAAAAACAAAACCGAAACAATCTGTCATTTATTCGTTTGTGTTCTAATAATGACAAAGTGGATTGTAGTAAATTAAGTGTAATTTAAATTTAAAATGCCTTTTCAATTTTCTAACGAAGAGTATGCTGACATCATTTACATTTATGGATTTTGTGATGGAAATGCGAGAGATGCCGTTAGGGAATATGAACGAAGATTTCCCAACAGGAGGATTCCAAATCACCAAACCTTTTCTTCTGTGTTTCAACACGTTCTAACTCATGGTTCATTTCCATCAGTTTCAATAAGATCTGATCGTCCTGTGGAGTTAAATGTGAATGAGCAAGAAAACATTCTACAGATGGTTGATCGGAGTCCAGGGTTGAGTGTTAGAAGAATTTCTTCTCGAACGGAGTCCCCGTATGTCAGTATGGCAAACATTACATGATGGGCTTTTGTATCCCTATCATACACAAAACGTTCAGCACCTTGAACCTGGAGATTTTGCTTTGCGGTTGAATTTCTGCCAGTGGCTACAAGAAAATCCACAACTAGTTCCATTCATTTTATTTAGTGACGAGGCGCAATTTACTAGAGATGGAGTGAACAATACACGCAATTCTCATTTGTGGTCAGATGAAAATCCACATGGTACAACAGAAGCTAACTTTCAGCGCAGATTTTCTGTTAATGTATGGTGTGGTATGATTGACGATCAACTTATTGGACCTTTTTTGTTTGAGGAACTTCTTACAGGAGAAGCATATGCTAACTTTTTGCGGAATGAATTGCTACCGCTTTTGGAAGAAGTACCTTTACTAACAAGACAACAAATGTTTCTTCAACAAGATGGGGCTCCTCCCCATTTTAGTCGACAGGTGACAGAATATCTAAATGTTGCTTACCCTAATAGGTGGATTGGGCGTGGAGGTCCGCATAATAATAATAATTACTTTTGAAAACATATGTGATCATTTATAAACTTTAAACGCTTGTATCTGGGTAACTATTGCGAATCCGACCTATGTTTATGGGACTTTTTTTTACTTAAATTGACCCAAGGAACATACCATTTCAGTTTGTACAGTTCCTCACCGGACACCCTGTATATCATTTTATTTTTCGATTCTCCTTATAATTTTACATCTTTTTTATAAGAATTACTTACAAGCTAAATCTTACAGTTGTTGAGATATTTGCAAAGTTTACAAAAAACTGACATTTTTATGTAGTAATTCAAGTAGGCGTATCTCAGTTATTTTTAAAGATAAAAAAATAATCTTTGGTACAGAATTTATTCATACATGAGCTTACTTTAATCTATTGTCAAAATTGGATTTCAATATACAAAAATTAATTCAATAACATAAATTTGAAAATGCTATATCTTCATTCTTTTAAATGGCACACCCTATATTTTTTAATGCCTTGTCTTCGTCTATTAATCGGCTTTCATTTCTATTAAATATGTTCTATAGCTAACTCTAATAGTTTCGGAGATATTTAAGTTTGTTCCATTTTTTTCGTTGATAACGAAATGTGGTTTTATGAGGCTGCTGTCTTTCTTGATACTACATGCGTTCCGCTTCTTTGGAATTTCGTTGACATAGTATGTAACACGATAGCATATCAAATTTTTCTACATTTGAAAATTGCGCCATACTTTTTTGATACTAACTACCAAAAATTAACTAATTCAGTGTTAACTACTAGTACCAGTTAAATACAAAATTGTACAATACAAAATTATGACAGATCTGAATTACTTCAAAGCTGTCTATTTTTATTTTTTTCAAAGTCGCCTCAAAAATTTCGTGATGGTGGTCCATAAAAGGTTCAAACGCGATGAGATGTTTGTATTTTTGCTCTAGCATTTATAATAACACCAGAAAAAAGTAAATTAGAAATTTTAAAAATCCAAATTTTTTCAAATATCTCAAAAATAAAAAACCATCGATTTTTTCTATCATTTTATCGGTCCCCTAATTACTTTTTTCCGATTTAACCGGAGTATCTATTATCATTCCGAGACCCCCATAGTGGGAATCCTTATCTTAGACACAGTGTATATATACCGGATTGTGAAAAAGTCTCGCACAAAGGTGTTAACTTTGAAACGAATAAAGGGATAGTTATAGTAAATGTTAAATCTTCTTGACTTCAGCGTTTAGCGTAACGCCGCCATTTTTTTTAAATGACAACCTAGGTCGAATGATATATCACAGAAGAGTTTATTTTTTTCTTTCCAAAAATTATGGCAGTGTACCACTATACTACGAAATTATGAGAGAAATTTAACAAAAATACAAAATATGTAATTTTAAACAAAATTTTATTTTGCAGATGGTTTTTAAATTCCTTAGATACAAATGAAGGCCTTTTTATGCAAGTATTGTGGAGTGATAAGGTCCGTTTTAGTCAACAAGGGGGGTTTTAACCAGCACAACTTCCATAGCTGGAATTACAAAAATTTACATAAAATTAGAGAATCTCATAAGCAAGTGCGCTGATGTGTAAACGTCTGGATTGGTCTGTCGGGCAATGACATAATAGGTTCACATTTTCTGCCTACAATATTAAACGCAGATTTCGCAAATTTTAGCGAAAACTCATTAACTACCTTTTTCGACAATATTCCTTTATTTTAACGTCAAACTTTTGTGTATCAACATGATCGAGCTCCTGATCATTATTCTCGAAATGTTCGAGAGATATTAAATCGACGATCTCCCGATAAATGTATCGGTCGCGGAGGACCTACTTCTTGGCCACCCCAGGTCCCCGGACCTCAAACCAATAGACTATTGGCTGTGGGATTACTTAAAAAATTTGGTATGCAAAGTCCTGCCGAATAATGAAGATGATGTTATTGTTCGTATTTATGGAGCTTTAAGTCCAATTACAAACGAAACCATAGCTCTTGTTGAAAACAATTTTTTTTTAAGTATTTTAATTTTATTGTGTGTATGTGTCAATTGGCTTAAATTAATAAAGTATTTTTACTTGTATATTTGAAAACGTACTTGCAATTTTTAATATGGCGATAATTTCGTATGGAGGAACTTTTCGAAGTTTAAAACTCAGCATGGGTCTTCTTTGTATGTCCCATGAAACTAGAAATTTGTTTCATTTTTTCTGGTCCTATGTTCATTAACTGCAATGTTGTGACAATTTGCTTCCCAAATTTTGTCGATGTTAGCAACGCTGGTTTTATAGCTCCGCATTCTTTCGCTAAACGTCTAATTATATTTGTGTCTGCCATCCATCTACTTTCAGACTCAGCATTGGCAAAGAGATAAGGATTGCATTTAGGAACTATAGAAAAAGTTTCTCTGATTTTTAACATATATATATATATATATATATATATATATATATATATATATATATATATAGTTTATGTATATTTGGGTACGTCTATTGAACAAAATAGGAAATGGTTTGAAGCCTTTGACACCCGTAACAACTCGTTCAAATTGTTTAGATATTATTTTTTCAACTATAGTTAGTAATTCTGCTAAAGCATGTTTGATACTAGCATCGTTTTCTTTTTGTAGATTTCGATTTTCAGGTATTACACATCTCCCACTCTTTTTCGATTGAACATGATTGATTGAGCTAGAACACATTACGTCAAAATGTTGTATTTGTTTACAATACCAATATCATTATCTAATAAGTTGTAATCTTTCTCAGCTTGTTCGTTAAGCTATGTCTCAAATTTAAGGATATCTTCCGAGCGAGTTAACTGCGTTGGCTTTTCCCAATGCCTTTCCAATGTGTCTATAAGTTTTTTTTAAATTTTTACTTCTGATGTTTTTTTCATTTCTGTTTCCTTACCTAAAGTTTCTTTTTTTGGTAACAAGTTTGAATGCAACATCACCTAGTTTTTAAATTTGTACCCTTGTGCAATGCCAAGGAAGGTGATCTAATTTGTTTCTTTTCTTACCATCTTTGCTGCTAAAATTAATATTTTCAATATTCCTAACTTAAGTACATGAAAGATTCCACAAGCATCACTGTTTATTGATCTTACTGGTATTAGCATTCTTGCCATTTCCCTCATTTTGCTTAATATAATTGTAGCGATTTGTTGTATTTTATGTTTGGCTAACTTTTCACCCTACAAACATATTATTGCATCGTTTTTAGCGGTAGAGCAGATGCCATGCGCACACATTATGTCAAATACTTTATTTTTAATGCGAGAAGCTCTTAAATATTTTGGGATTTTTAATGGTGTATTTAAATTATACAATCTAAACGTTTCGATAACACTTACAGTTATCTTCGTCAGTAGTAATATTTGTAAGAATTGTTAAAGATGTTGTAAACAATTTTGTCAAAGTTTTAATTTTTCAACTCCATCTCCATAGCACCCTTTCCTTTGCGCTTTGTCTCTGATACACACAGAATAGCAAGCTGCCTTTCGTACATGACATTTGTAATTTCAAATTTTTCACCATGCATACCTCTAACATTCCACGTACCGACTCGCCATTTATTCCTTGCACGGTCGTCAGCAACGGGGACTGCCTGTTTCGACCCTGACCGCCTCTTCTAGCCAGGTCGATCCGAGGCAATTGAATTTTTCTCTTGAGTAATACCATAGCGGGCGGACTTGTTACTAGCCAAATCATGCCCCGGACGATGTAGCATTCCCTACTAACGATATCGTCCTACTACTGGATAGTTATTTGTCTACTGCCCCGACACGTATGGAAGTAAGAAGTAGAAATATAGACAGACTCAAAAAGATACAAATAGTATAGAATGTATACTTACTGTATGAATATATATATATATATATATATATATATATATATATATATATATATATATATATATATACAGAGTGTTTCAGTGATATTGGGCCAAACTTAAGGGGCAGTTCTTCTCTTAAATATAAGTTGAGAAAATAAATTTCAACTCAAAATGACTTTCCGTTTAAAAGATACAGCGCGTCAAAGTTTAAACAAATATAATGGTTATAACTTGTGTAAATTTAAACCCATTTTGATGAAACTTGGCATTAATGATAAACAAATAAAGATCTTTAATTTGGCTATTTCAGATTTTCTAGATGTCTTCCACTGGCGTAGATATTTAGCTACTTTTCCCTCCATATATTTTACGCCACTGCATTTTCTTCAAATTTAAAAGTCTTTTTTAATTTTAAATTTAATTTAGAAGAAGAAATGTATTTTAACAAAATCAGTCTTTCATTGCAAAGATTGATAGTTAGTTTTTTATGGCCATATTTATTTACTGTTGTCAAGACATTTTGGCTTGTTATGCATCAGTTTCGTGTTTCTCGCGTTCTTTAATTGTGGAAAACTACACACCTGCTGAATTAACAGATATGCATTTTATTTATGGTGCTGCAAATGGGAACAGCAGAGAAACCGCTCGTGTTATGTAAATAATTTCGGACTTGGGCCGAAAAATGAGGCGGTGCACCATCATGCTGGAATATCAGGCCTGTTCCGAATATCTATGGAAATATCCTCCAGCAATTCCAAAAGAGAATTCGTTATGAATTCAAGATAAACTTGACCGGTAACTTTGGGAGGTAAAATAAAAGGTCTAATCAAAAACGATCGCTCCCCAAGCATTAACTGATAACCGTTGTTGATGGCGTACTACGGTAGCATGAGGGTTCCTGTGACTCCAGATATGGCTGTTGCGTGTGTTGAACATACCATCCCTTGTAAAACATGCCTAATCCGAAAACATCACATCCGTTTGACAGAGGCGCGGTACTCTTGCAAATTATAGGTCATAGGTTAAAATCCTACTCGAGGTAAACTTTTTATTTATGTATTTAATAAAACTAATAATAATTTTTAATTACATATTTACCTTTGAACTTATTCGTTCATAACAAAGACTTATAATAATTAAAATGTAAGACTGTAAAATATCTCTGTAAATAAGCTTCTAATCACAATTTTTCAATATACATTTCTTTTTCTAAATTAAATTTAAAATTAAAAAAGACGTTTTGATTTGAAAAAAAAAATGCAGTGGCGTAAATATAGGGAGAGAAAAGTAGCGGCAACTCTGAATATCTACGCCATTGGAAGACATCTACAAAACATGAAATAGCCAAATTAAAGATCTATGTTTGTTTATTGTTCATGCCAAATTTCATCAAAATTGGTTTAAATTTACACGAGTTATAACCAAAAACTGTCATATTTCTTTAAACTATGACACCCTGTATCTTTTAAACAAAAAGTCATTTTGAGTTATAAATATATATATATATATATATATATATATATATATATATATATATATATATATATATTACTATACAATTTCTTATATTGGGGTTTGTTGTGTTTGGTAATTTGTTGCACACTTGTTTGTTTATTGTTTGAATTTTTTTTTTATGATTGTGGACCTGAACAGGCTAAATTAGGCCTATCGTACTAAAGCACTCAGGAACACTTTGGAGGATGGATAGAGGGATAATGACTTGTCAATAGATGCCTATGAACACCTACCCTAAATTTCTTCATTTTTGAGTACCGGCAGTGTTCTGAACATTAAAAAACAGAAAAAGCAATATGATGAAGATGATGCAGCAACCTTATTGGCTATTGGTTGACTAAATCAAACACGTAAAATGTCCCTGAGAAAACGAACCATTGAAATTGGAATCAGCAAATCACTTATTCAGAAAATCAAATAAGATTCGACCTTTCAAAGCAAAATTTCTTCACACTTTGGAGGAAGGTAACGAAGGTCGAATACTTGATTTTTGTTTAAGCTTGGGCGACAATATGGTGGAAGATCGATATTTTCAAAATTGGATTGTTTTTCTGACGAGTCGATATTTACAATAAATGTCGTTTCTTCTTCACAGAACTGTAGGTATTGGAGTAAGGAAAACCCAAATTATGTTATTAGTAGTAAACGCCAATACATTAAAAATGTGAACGTATGGTTGGCAATTTCTTACCACCATGGAATTATCGGACCATACCTCGTTCAAGGAAAACTAAACCAATACCAATATTTAAACATATTAAACAATTTTTTTCGGCAAACTTCTCATATGCATCAAAATTTAATATACTCTCAACAAGATGGGTGTCCTGCTTACTCTACTAAACTTATTCAAGAATGCTAAACACCCATTTCGATGACAAGTGGATTGGTAGGAATTTTCCAATTCCATGGCCCCTTAGGTCTCCCGATTTGTCGGTGATGAGCTTTTATTTGTGGGGGCACTTGAAGCAAATAGTATACTCTGAAATAATGATGTGATTATTTTGAACAATAGAATGTCAGACGCCATACAGTCAATTACATTGGAAGAAATTCAGCAGTTTCAGGGAATTTCGACGTCGTATTGAATTATGCGCAGCAAAAGGTGATGCATTAATAGAATAACGAACAATATTGAAATACAGTAGTCTGTTAATAGTTTACATTGTTAAACATTCATTTTTAAGTTAAGTTTGCACGTTGTGTTTTTTTTTTGTTACGGTATTAATATAATAATTCATTCAATATTTTATTTTGACTAAGGGCCATATTGATAGTCGACACTTGAGTGCGAAGTTCCCCTTATTTATAGCTTACCTCTATCTGACATTGACATTTCAGTGTAGGGTTAGAAAGAAACAAAGTCGCCCTCAAGTGAAGTGCTAACTATGAATTTCAGCCTAAGTATACTATCCCAAACATTTTAATCAGACTCGACACAAAAAATTTTCAAAGTTGATTGAATTTTCGAATTTCGCCGTAAATCTTCATTCTAAACAACTTTTCCTAATACAATTTTCATGTATTTTCATAAATAAAGGTTCAACCCATTTTTTAAAATCTCTACAACACCCCGTATATGAGCGATTTGACTGATATACGGGAAAAAATACGGGATATTAATAAGAAATAAAAATAATTTAATCACGTATAGAATTTAAAAAATAATTAACTACAAACACATGCCTCTCTTTAATAAATGTTCGAAGTGGAGTGCATTTTGATCAATACAAAGGCGTATTCTGTCTTGGAAAGACCGCTTTACATTTCATAACATTTGAGGTGTTTTTGCTTCAAAGGCATTGCGTATTCTTTCCTTCATATCATCAGGTGTAGTCGGAGGTACGTTGTAAACAATACCTTTTATGTAGCCCCATAAAAAAAATAGTCATATCTGGGGATCTTGCCGGACAATTTTGTGGTCCTCCCCGTCTTATCTATTTATTAGTGAAAGTTCTATTTAAATATTCTCGGACTTCAAAATGTGCCGGAGCACCATCTAAATGAAGCCACATCTGCTTTCTGATATCTATTGGAATAACTTCTAAAAGATCAGGTAAATTATATTGAAAAAATCTTCTAAACTTTTGACCGTTTAAATTTCCATTAAAAATGCGATACTATTATGTGCGATCCCAAAATTCCGTAACACACGTTAACGGACCATCTGTGCTGATGATCAAGGGTGCGAACTAGATGGGGATTTTCATCACTGTAGTAATGGAAATTGTGTCTGTTGACCAATCAGTTATTATGGAACGTAGATTCGCCTGAAAATAGTAGAGTCGCAAAAATGATCATTTTCACCCAGTTTGTCGAGAGCCCATAAGCAAAAATCTAGTCTTCGAATGAAATCATTATCAAGCAGATCCTGATGTAACTGAATACGGTGTGGATAAAATTTGTGTCTTTTAATTATTCTACCAACGCTTCGTTTGCTGAAAGCTACATCTCGACTTATTTTATCCTGACTTGTGTGGGGATTCTCAACAAGGGCGACAATTACCTCAAACTCATTGTCTTCATTTCCAGTGACAGGCTTTTGTCTGTTAATTTTCTCGTATGCTATCCCCTTCTACGGAACATTTCCAACAATCCTTGCAATACTATTTTGTTTGGATGATTGCGAGTGGGATATTTTTGAGTATAAACTCTGCTCCATTTTCCAATCGTTAAAATCATATCAATTCTTTTGTGTACAGAGTATGTTTTCATTTTTACACAATTTTCGTAGACCTTTCGTACCTTAGAAATACAATATAATGACGTTATATTATTTAACAAATGTCAAATAATAATTAAATATTGTCAATTCAACCTTGCATCTTCAAGTAAACCTAAGAGTATCGGAATTATTATAACTTAATTAAAAATTGCAAAATAACTCAATAGTATATTAAGTATTAAGAACAGTAAGGACAGTTTACCGATCGACGATAATGTTTGGCGACTACGCTTCGCTCAGTCGCCAATATTGGAGGAGATCGGTAAACTCCTTACTGTTCCAAATGATTATGCAACAATACACTTGATGGCAGAATGTAGGCAAAACACATTTTATTTTATCTCAAAATTGCTTAAAAGATGACTACAAGCAGAACCACAAGCGTATGTATTGTTTCCTTAGTAACCTGAATGTTGATGTGACAGTTGTAAAATAATTGTGTCAAAAATTCTGCTAATCAGTATTTCAGTAAACTATGAATTTCACTTACTGTTCGCTGAACGGTAAGTAAATTACTTACCGTTCAGTTAGACTCATTAAACAGAAAATGCCACCTACTGTTGTCAAAAGTTGACAAAAATGAACGATCGCACAAAAAAACTGTTAGAGTTAGGTATATAGTATATATAGTATATATAGTATAATTTAAAAGGTTATAAAATTTTACAACAATTTATTAAATACAGGGTGTGTTATTTAAAATAAGGCAGTTATTTGCAATATTAGATACCTGCAGTTGACATTTGATTTTGAAGTGCCTTGTATATTTTCTTACCAAAAGGTTTATGCTGTCTTACACAACAACCCTTTTGCAAAGTACTGACAGAGGCCAGGCTGTTTCAATAATAATAAACAGCAAAAATAAATTTTGAATTCAAGCTTGTAATTTCAAAAATCATTAAATATCTTTGAAAGGTAGGTTTTAGGTATAGGCAACTTGCCTATATATATATATATATATATATTCGAGGGCCACCATGGGGATCTCGCTTATTATAAGAGCTAGTATATATGTTTAAATTTGGCAAAGTTGCTAAATTTATTGCTTTAATAATTTGAAAAGAAATTTGAAATAGCTCGATGCGTTTTTGTTTTATCTAAAAAACTGAAAATTGTCGTTTTCGTGTTTTCATTATAACCATTTTATTTATAATTATTTTTCAAATTCACAAATCACTTTATGTTTTGCAATATTTTTAATTTCATAATTTAATTGTTTCTGATTGAGTTACATACGTATAACTTCAAAATTAATAAAAACAAAAGTACGGACTCAACCACTGATTAAGACTCTATTTTGTCAGTAAACTTATTAAGAAATATCAATAATAAAGAAATGCTTTATGGCTAATTTTTATTTCAACACGAAACTAAGAAGCTAAGTAAATAAATTGACCCAATCTAAAACAAATAACAACAAATAAAATTATTTAGAATTATGTAATTAAGTTTACAGTAAGTGTTCGAATATCGAACCATTTTGCCTTGTACATAGTTGAATTCGTTTTCGCATGTTACTTATAGCCCGTTGAATAATACGAGCTGGAATGCGTTCGAATTTTTTGTGAACACCCTGTATATGCTCTAAGAAAAAAGAATAAAAAAATTCCAATGGGCTCCTATAGAAACTCCGTGGCGTATACGTTGCGCCACTCTGTATATATATATATATATATATATATATATATATATATATATTGTATTATTGTTGTTTTGTGTGTGTGTGTGTGTGTGTGTGTGTGTGTGTGTGTGTGTGTGTGTGTTTGCGTTTGCGTTGTGCGTGTGCGTGTGCGTGTGAATGTGCGTGTGTGTGTGTCGTGTGGGGTGTGTGCGTGCGTGGTGCGTGGTATGTGTGTGTGTGTGTGTGTGTGTGTGTGTGTGTGTGTGTGTGTGTGTGTGGTGTGAGTGAGTGAGTGAGTGAGTGAGTGAGTGAGTGGTGGTGAGTGAGTGAGTGGTGAGTGGTGAGTGAGTGAGTGAGTGAGTGAGTGTGGTGTGGTGGTGGTGGTGGTGTGCGTGCGTGCGTGTGTGTGTATGTGTGTGTGTGTGTATGTGTGTGTGTGTGTGTGTGTGTGTGTGTGTGTGTGTGTGTGTGTGTGGCGCGTGTGTGTGTGTATGTGTATTTCATATGTATATGTATTTTCTTGTTTCCTTACGCGATTCTTGGTTCTAGTGCTACTCACCGGACTTGCGTTACTTATTTGTAACCAAATGATTTTTAATTTATATTTCCGGGCTAGAATTAGTTATTTGTTTTGTTTAATTTAATATTTATTTATACGGATTTGATCTAGTTTTTTTTTTCATTAACTGTAATGAAACGAATTCCCATGACAATGGTTATGTTTGTATTGTTACAAAAGGGATTTATAGCTGTAAATTTTTTGTATTTTGAATCACGTCCGGTATGCTTTGAATTTTTATAAATACGTATTTATGTTTTATATACCCGCGCTACCGTGGGATGTAATATGTGACTTCATTAGTTCTTTATATTTTTGTTATTGCGAAATGTTTACGTGTTTGCGTATTTGCGCTTTTAGTTTACACTACGATTATAAAAAAAATTCTATTGGTTCGATTATCAGTTTTACAATGGATAGGAAAAGATTTTCAAAAATTTTTATTTGCTCAATCGCTTTAAAATGTTCGAAAACGTCTAAAAACAACATTTGAGCAAAAAAAATCTTGTCTGTGTGTGTGTGTGTGTGTGTGTGTGTGTGTGTGTGTGTGTGTGTGCGTGCGTGCGTGCTGCGTGTGTGGTGTTGTGTGTGTGTGCGTGCGTGCTTGTGCGTGCGTGTGCTGTGTGCGTTGTGTTGTGTGTGTTGTGTTGTGTGTGTGTGTGTGTGTGCGTGTGTGTGTGTGTTTGTTTGTACTCTATAACTTCCGAAGGACTTAACATATCAACTTGAAATTTGTCACACATATAGATGTCAACTACCCAAAGCGATTGATTGTTTTTGGGGTCAATGGGGTATGAGGAAAGGGGTGAAATTGGGGGATAAGTACCGCTTTTGCAAATTTTATTTTTTATATTTGTTTACTTTTAATATATAATTAGTAATATAACTGTGAGTATTTTTTTACCTCTATAACTTTTCTGTACAACAAACGGTTTACAATATATTAGCAAAAAACCGCCACTTTAAAAAATAGGTTTTTCCTAAATATCTCCAGAACTACTTAACATATTCAAAAAGTGAAAAGACCATTAGATAGGAAATAAAATTTCACACAAAAAGTGTTTTTGCAATTTTTTCTAAAATGTTGTCATTATCGAAATATTTACAAAAAAGTAGATTTTGGTACCCGTCCACACGATTTTTTTTTCATTTTAGCATTATATAGAAAATAAAATTTCTGGTCGAAGAGAATTCTTGTAATTTTTTTTTAAGTCAATAGTTTTCGAGTTACTTACAAAAAAACGATTTTTAAAATTTATGGTTTTTTGCTAATATCTCGAACTCAGTGTGAACACGATTTATCAAAAAGAGGTTAAAATATTTTGACGGTATGTCAGTTTAAAAATAAATTTGAACAAATTATATTTTAGAATTTAGTAACCAATTTAACAACTTCATTTAATCATAGCTCCATTCTTCTCAATTAAAACAAAATGTAAGCGTATTTTTCTGTACAACAAATAGTGTAAATGTTATTTTGACCGCATAATTTAAATTTTTTATGTGGATATATTGATACAATTTGCAGAGTTTTTTTATTATTAATTCAAATTTAGAACTTGATTTAGGAATTATTGTAATTCTAAAAATGTACGTGTTTGAGTTAAAACCTAGACAGAGGAGTGGTGTTTGTACTTTAACGTTTACCTTATGATTGTATTTTTAACAAACGTACCTGACATAGGTTTGAAAGGAACCATAATTTCCTAGGATTTGTATAGAAATTCAACAATCATGTTATCGCGCCTTTTTTATTTGTGTATCTATAGGGTTATTTCACACGAGTAGATATACTAGGACGATCCTAACTCACTTTTGATAATAACAATACACCTTCCCGTACAGATTGTGCACATCAAGGTCAATGATTTGCGTGCGCATTGCCTGCATCGAAGTATATTCCTCAAGGTCCAGGTCATCCTCGTCCAAGTACAAGGTTTTCAAGGTCAAGACCATTGAAGCTCTCATATAAATTCTTACTTCATAGTGCATGGGTTTCAAGGTCAAGGTCATCGTACACATTACCTACATCGAAGTATATTCCTCAAGGTGATCACATTGTCTATCTCAAAAGTACAATGTTTTTCAAGGTCACTTTCCCTGCATCAATCTTCAAAGCCACGTGACAGGAAATGTTGAAGGCCACCAATCAATTCTCTAGCTGAGTCAAGTGTTAATTTTACAGGAAATTTTCAAGGACACCAGGTAATTCTTAGAATTTGGCCGAGGTCATGTGTGTGTTAATTACCATTCTCAAGGGTATTAAATAGACTTTTCAAGGTATAGGGGTTCTAATTTTCAGGGTCTAGTTTCCAAGGTCACCGATTTTAACCTGAGCCAAGTTGTTAATTTAGTTATTACAATTATTCTCGAGGCCACCTTCTGGGGTACCGTATTACAGATTATTGTCTGTGCCAGTAGTCAAAGTTCATTGACCTTTTCTAGGTCATCGGCTTCAAGGCCCCCAGCAAAGTTCATTGACCTCTGTGGTTCAGGTCAAAAATAAGCTTTTGGGTTTGCGCAGGATATTTCACACCTCTACTTGCAAGGTCAAGGATGATTTAAAGCTTTTGTACTGACTAAATTGTAATAAAAAGATTATGCTTACGTGGGCTCATTCTACTATCCCAAACCACCAGGATGTGGTAGTTTTCCTAAGAACCAGATCCGGTTCCCAAAGACAGATAGCCGTTTCACAAAACAGGGGATCTGTTTCGCAACACAGGTAGCCGTTTTCCCCGATTTCAAGGTCACACCTCTGAAAAAAGAACAAAGGCGATCCATTGTTCTGGCTGAATTAGGGTCATAATTCCTAAAAATAGATCGTTATCTAGATCTATTTCCAGCTACCCCCACCATTTCAGGCTCAATTCTGGGAAATCAATTTTCAAGAACAAAGGCGATCCATTGTTCAAGCCGACGCTTCAAAGTCTATGCTTACAATTTTCAAGGTCACACCTCTGAGAAAAACAAAGGCGATCTGTTGTTCTGGGCGAGTTAAGGTAATAATTCCTAAAAATAGAATGTTATCTAGGTCAATTTCCAGCTACCCCACAATTTCAGGCTCAATTCTGTGAATTTTTAAGAATGAAAGCGATCCATTGTTCAAGCAATGCAGCCGACGCGTCAAGGTCAAAATTATTTTGCTCAAGGCCATCATACACATTGCCTACGTATATTCCTTAAGGTCACACAGCAATTCTTGGTTGAGCTAAGGTGTTAATTCTTATACATCAATTCTCAAGGTCAGGGATATTAAATAGACTTTTCAAGGCGTGGGGGATTCTACCTTCCAGGGACACCCAAGCAATTCTTGGCTGAGTCAAGGTCGAGGGTATCATACAGATTATCGCTGTCTATGCTAAAATGTGAGTCGAAGTTCTTGCATTGGCTACGGTATGTGGATTCATATTACTACGGTCCTAAACCACCAGGATGAGGTAGTCCTCCTAAGAACCGGATCCGGTTCCCAAAGACAGATAGCCGTTTCCCAAAATAGGGGAGCCGTTTCCCAAAACAGGAATCTGTTACTCAACACAGGTAACCGTTTCCCCACCATTTCAAAGTCACACTTCTGAGAAACCAATTTTCAAGAGCCAAGGCGATCCATTGTTCAAATAATTCTTAGCTGAGTCAGGATCATAATTCCTAAACATCACCTGTAGAGCTATCAAACAGATCGTTCTCTAGGTCAATGGTTAACTTGTATTGGTATCAATTTTCAAGGTCATAAGTCCTAGAAATCAACCTTCAGGGGTATCCCGATATATGGCCGGTAAAGGTATATAGGGGGATGCTCTTCAAGATCACGTATACTATAGGATACACTTTCTTGTTTTCAAGACCATTGCGTACACACATTGCTTGCATATATTCTTCAAGGTCACGTATAGTGATCCACATTTATTTAAGAAGGAAAACCCGCAAGTGCATTAGGTCAAGGTCACGTACACTCCTGCATATTCTTCAAGGTCACACCCCTGAGAAAGCAATTTTCAAGGGCAAAGGCGATCCATTGTTCAAGCAATTTTGGTCGAGTCAGGGTCATAATTCCTAGAAATCGCCTGCATGGGGTATTCCAATAGACTTTTCAAGGTGCGGGTGATTCTACTTTTCAGGGTCAGGCCACCAAACAATTCATGGTTGAGGCCATATGTCGGGAAATGATTAAATCAGATTTAGCAGCATTCCTAATCAATGACGTCACGTGGCTTTCAAGCAAGCAATTCTTGGCTAAAGTGTATCTTGATCTTACCCAACCTTATCCGATTGAAAATTTTCAAGGTCACTTTCAAGGACTAACCTGTTTCAACGTCCCCAACGGGTATGACAGCCAAAGGTATTTTGGTAGCATAGCTAATGGGATTAACAATAAGTATCCTAGACAGAAGATGCTCATATAATTTCAGTAACAATAGTACAGGTTATTTTAAAAAGTAATCAGAATGATATGACCACAATGTTACCATCATCACTCTACAGAAAAGTCCAGGTTGCGTACGTGTCGCGATGAAACCCTTCATTTACGAGACGAGTTAGCTAGATTTACTGCGGGACCTGAATAAATAGGAAAATCATTAACAGAATGATCAGGTTTCAAACCTTTGATATGGTAGACTCCTAAAGATTTACCAGAATCGTTTTTAATTCATAAGTCCAGGGAGAGATAACTTTCTTAATAAAGGTTAAAAAATTTTGGAGCAAGTTTACCATTGAAGTGACGAGAAGCGTCACAGTATAATATTGCGTTTTCACACATGTTCATTCAAAGATAATTTGACGGATCTTCGTCGAAGACTGTAACGAGTAGTTTCACATTCATAAGCTAGGCAATCTTTTATTGATGTTCAGACGAACTGATTAAAGTTGACGAGTAAATTTTGTATCAGAAGGTATCGTACGTTCTGGATCACAAAGACTAGAATCAGGAGAAGGAAGAGGAACCTAAAAAATTACAAAAAAGTACATGTTCACGTTCAAATAATACGAAGTAAGGAGGAAAACTAATTTTTCAAAGTTCACATCTTACGTGGGAGGACTTTGATGTAAGATGTCGTTTCAAGAACTTTATTAATTCGTTGGGCAGGGTTTGCTTGTGGATGGCATTTATCATAAAAAGATATTAGTAGTACGATATTCGGTACAAAATTGAGTGAATTTCTTGCTGCATTATCACTAATGATGTATTGAGTAGTACAAAACATGAGAAAGATATTGTCTTCAACTAAACGACAAATTGAAGTAACACAAGCAATACGGAGAGGGAAGTAACATGCAGATTTAGAAAAACAATCAGCAATAATCAATATGAAAAGGATCGATGTCTATGCATAGCACTTGCCAAGGGCGAATGGGTTTGGCTCTTAGGGCCAGGAACCAGGAGCGCACTGTTCAAAAAAATTATAGGTTTTAGTCACTCCAAAATAACCAGAGGTAGGAGGACCATGCGGTTCGAAGCTACGTTGTTTTTTAGGAACAAGTATACGCCAGTCATCGGAGGATTATGAAAGACAAAAAATATGCATACGTTTATAGAAAAGGCCATCCTTAACACACCACGAAGAACATTTTCTATAAGAAGATTTAAGTACCAAGAATCTTTAATCGGTAACGTAATCAAAGAAGTAGTAGTAAGTTCGATGCTATCGACTTGAGTGCAGAACGGGATAAAAGGTCAGGAAGATCTTTACCTTTACGGTGAATTATAATGAACTTATATTGTTGCAGGTATGCCTAAAACCCATCTAGTTAAACGATCAGAAGGATTTTGTAATGTATTTAACCAGATAAGTTAATGGTAATCAGTAATCAAAGTGAAATGAGAAGCTTCGATGTATAGCCGAAATTATTTAATTGTCAATAAAACGGCCAGACACTCTGTAATAGATTAATTCAATTCAGCCTTAGATAAAGATCGTCTAATATAACTAACAACTTTTTCTTTAGTCAAATTGTTGGCTTAAGACAGAACAATTCAAATTTGAGGCATCCGTTTGGACGGAAGAGGCTAGACGTTCTTTCAAAGACGTAACGCTAACTCACAATCAGGAGACCAAACAAAGGGAGTATTCTTCTTCGTAAGTGAATTAAGCGCAGAGATAAATGAAGAACATTTTGTGGCGAATCTGTGGTACCAAGACGTACATCAAACATTAGCAAGAGTAGGGATAGAAACAATAGCAGCGATTTTTTTCGGGTTAAGCAAATGGGCGTCTATAATTGCAACATAACCTAAATATTTAAGTTCAGGTCTACAGAATTAACATTTGTCCTGGCGTAAAGTGAGATCAGCCGAAGATAAGCGATGAAGAACTTTTTCTAAAGCTCTAGTGCAGTTCAAAACTAGGTGTTGAAATTACATCATCGAAATAAGCGAAATAATAAGGTTGCAAATCAACTCCTAAAACGCGATCAATTAAGCGTTGAAATGCAGGTAAATTATAGAACCCAAAGGTATAGGAGAAAGTGTTCCAGAATGAAACAAAAATTGTCTTTTTTTATATTGCATTGTTTCAACTTTTCATTAGTTTTTATTTACTTGAATGTAAACGTTAGCATATGCACTAATATTTGTACATGCTAAAATTGTACATTGTCCAGTTAAAAGATGTTTATAATTATTTTAATTCAAGTTTTGTTTCATTGTGGAACATTTTCTGTTCCACAATGAAACAAAAATTAAACTAATTTAAATATCTGGATAAAGCATAATAAAGAACTTTATTTTAACAAAAATACATTATAAAAATTCCAACATAATATAGAACAAAAAACAAACAAATATTAACGCACATCTAATGATCCAAAATGAATTTCAAATTTGTACAGCGCTTGTTGTCGTTTAGTTGTTTGCAGTTGAACGTGCTGCTTTAAAATCATTTTAATATGTTCTTCTGGAACTAGAGCGATGACTGGTTGATCAGAAAAAATAAAGCTATCTTTGTATTTAATACTTCTAAGAAAACTGACTTCGTAATCTTCATCATCTATCTTGTGGTTTAGTATCTTCGCAACATAAAATAATGTTTAGAAGGTGTACTAATACAAAATTTGTTACGGTCGAAAATGAAACTAAAACGGCAGGTAACAGATAATTAGAGTGCACCGTACTAGCTGAGTTCAGTGGGAAAGAGGGCGTGGGCGTGTTTTTGAATTTAAAGATACTGAAGGTGGTTAGTCGTATTGTCGAAAGTCGCAGATAAGGGTGCGTCGTAATTAGAATAAAGTCAAGCAAAAGGGCGCCAGACTGTTATTAAGACGATATCGGTAAGAATACACCAGGGCACACGTAGATAAATCAGTCTTCAACAGTCAAAACATGTCACTTACCTTACGTTGGCTACCTCCATGTGCGCGTCGGAGATGCTTCGAAACTTTAGCTCTAGAATAAATCTTAAAAATATCCACACTCTCAAATACTAAAATACTGTGGGCGCAAATTAGCTGTTGGGTTTCAATGACTTCTTTAACTTAATATTTCGTTACGTTACCCCCAACACTTGAACAAAATAATTCAAACACAATAAAAAAATAATTAACATTAAATGTTATGCTTAAATCTTATTAGCTCAAATTTAAATACTACTTATTTTCAAAGCTCTGTCATTAATTGAACTCCAAACTAAAATAATTAGACATAAACTAGATAAACGTCATTTAAAATTCCTCTAATCGGTTACATTAAGCAACACAAAATATTTAATAAAATTAAAAAAAAAACAGTATGATCCTGAATGCTTCAATTGTAGGAAATTAACAATGGTTACTTTTAAAATTAATCAATAAAAAAATAATGAATTCAAAACTTAGATCTCAATTAATTCTTTAGTTTGAATAATAAAATTACTATGTAAAGATCCTGCTTAACTTTACTAAAATTTTTGTAATTAATTATTTTTTTAATTGCCCTACAGTAATCAAGATAGATAAAGTTGCATAAAATTAAAACCCATTACAAAAGATTTCGCGATATTGCATCATAAATAATTAATTTTAATCCCCTCCGACGTAGATATTAAAAAGCATAAAATGCTCTTACGTTCGAGAACCCTCAGCCAATTACAGCCAGAGGACCCCTGCATAGAAGCCGGATCCACCCACCGCGAATTAGCTATAAAAACCGCGGCGCTACCGGAAGAAATTCTACTCCATACTACTCCGCTACTCCCGACAACTCTCTGCGCGTTCCGTTACTCTGCTACTCTCGCGTCTCCAGCATCTAGAATCTAGAACGGAGATCCAAACCGCGCGCGTCTGCCGTAGTTAGTTTCGTTGTGTACGTCGCCGACCTGTCGATTGCCGCATCCGTTCATCCTGAACCGTCGTGTATCTTTAGTCGCATTACTTCGCCGCCGTCATCAGTAAATCAGCGTTATACAATCAAACTGCTGGTTGAGATACGCTAAGGTTAACAGCACGTAAGTTTTATTGCACCACTTTTCTTAAACATTACACCAGACAGAAACGACGGGCTGCAGAGCCCGGAAGTTATCTAACCGTTCCAGTACACACACTAGAAGTACACGACAGGCTGTAAAGCCTGAAGTCACCTTCTGCACACATATACACAAACCAGGACGTTGTTACTACGGGCTAACGCCCTGTAGTCATCTTCCATTTACTCCAGCGGCAAGAAGGGCACTCGCTCTAATTCTACCGCTCCCCAGGAGATCCCTTTGTACAGCAGTCGACGGGCTGGACCCAGAATCTTATAAAGGGCTCTCCATTAAACAGATATTACACATACAATACACCGACCAGATCCTGAGGAAAATTAGCAATACAAACAGGCGACGCCTTGACCTGGAGATAATCTCAATACCAGAAGCCGTATTCTTAGAGATCACCCGCGTGATCCTCCAGTTAAATAGACGAACCCGTGGTGCGTTTACGTAATAAATTGCATCAAACGTGCTCCAGCATCTCACAAATCGCATATAAATTTTGTTAGATATTCTTCTAATAATATTTCTTAATAAAGGAAATCCGGTAAGATAAACATTCCTGTATCGCGAGTATATTTTCCTGCAAAGAAAAGCTATCCATTATTTCATTCCCGAAGGCCTGACTAATTTACCAGCATCCGAATAGATCACGCACATTATACGTATAAGTTCTCTCATTTTAATCCCGAGAATAATCATGTACTTAAGACACCTGCATTCCGTCGGAAACAATTCTCAGAATTGTTCAATTTAGTACACGCAGTCCTAAAAGATCGTGTAAACTCGCCTCAGATAAATTGGTCTACAACAATTAATAATGGAAGCTAACGTAAAAGATCGTGATAAACTCCGTCTTCCCTGTATTTAATAGGTAGAACAAGTTTCGCTTATAAGAAAGTTATACGCGTTTAACAAAAACAAACGTTTTTCTAATAATAAAGAATTAATGCGTCTTATTTCCGGGCATAATTAAATGTTAGATATTCATTACTGTAAATACGTTCTCAATTAATTAAGAAATCCTGAGACCATCTTGATTAGTTAGAGTAAATAATCAAACGCGTACGCACAATTTGCATTTAGAACCGTGTAAATATTAACCTGTCCTTTGTGACGCATTCCAAGTACTGAGTTCACATCCAGTCAGTCTGAAATCCAAATCACATATAAGAATAGTCATGCGCACCAAGGTTACTTTAAATTATTGATTTTCTCGTTGACCTGCTTACAAACACCAACGCGATTGTTGGCCCCTGCTTAAATAATACATAGAATATTACACAACGCCACCTGAGAAATACCAAGCCACCGTTTACAGGGCTGGCCTGAACGGTCGTAATAAACCAAATTAAATCGTCATTATTAGGACTTTTGGGTCATAACACACTAGCAATTGAAGCACAATAATTTATATTTCCACAGAAACGGCTCAGGAGCCAATAATCACCACTACCATCCACAGGGGACCAACCCAAACGGGCACTACCAGGAAGGACATCCCGGGTAACCTTGAGATAAGATTTTTTTAGTTGTTGTTAATTTATTTCATTTAGTTTAGTACCTGATTATTTAGTTTTGTAGAAGAAATAGGTAATATATGTTTAAAACATTTTTGTTGTAATTACTCAAAGTGTACAGTGTTAAGCACCAAAATACGAACCACCCCCGTCTTGTTAAGACAAGACCTGATTTAAGCTAGACCGAGGCAAATTAAAATAAACCATTTTAATTTAATTATTGTAAAGCAAAGGCATTTAAAACTACTCTTCGTAAATTATTGCTTTCGCTGGTCGGGAGGAGATCACAAGTTAACACCAAAAATTCAATTGATTGTTTGTCTATTATTTCTAAATATATCTCAAAAAGCACACAAATACATGTATTTATTTACAATGGTATCGGTTTGATTTAAAATATTAAATGCTCGAAAACGGAAAAATAAAATTGTCAACCTTGTAATCTTACCAAGTGGCCTTTCATTTTAAACTACGGAAATAGAATTATCTAAATATGAATAACTTTAGAACAATATGTAACCAATTGGTCACTAAAAATTAATTTTACCATGCGAAATGTTCATATACATAAATTTGCAGTACATTTAATTAAATAATAACAAAAAAACAAGATACCAAAGATATCGCAAATAAAAGCAGTTCGTCAACCTTTACATTAAGATTCACATGAGAGCATAAATTACCGAAAAAATACCACAGAAAAAAAAACGACTGCGTTTATTCGCTCGTCAACCAATAATTTCACCAAGTTTACAAAGTTATGATAAAGCATTCACAATAACGTACAATACTGCGTTACCCTCTCCACCGGACAGCGACCAAAGCAACGGGAACGGCTCCAGAATACCTGCTGATGTTCTCGATCGGCAAGGCAAACCCACACGGCAATTTCCCAGTTTTAAATTTCGATAGCGATACTCAAAAGTTAATTGGCGTTATATAGTTTATGTGTACAAAACGAGTAGCTTTTACACACGAGATATTTACAAACTTTAATGTTCCATTAAATCGGTAGCTCTATGTACAAGTCTTTTTAATCATTAAAATGTGAAAACAAAAAAAAAAGATCTATGAAAATGTAAACTTTCACCATTACCACTCATAATAAAATACTTATCTTTTTTGGGGTTTTTTAATGGTGTATTTTAAATTGTACAATCTGAACGTTTCGATAACACTTACAGTAATATTTGTTAAAAATTGTTAAAGATGTTGTAAACAGTTTTCAAAACTGTTATATTAATAGCAGGCTGATGTTTATGTTTTAATTTTTCAACTTTGACAAAATTGTTTACAACATCTTTAACAATTTTTAACAAATATTACTAGTGACGAAAATAACTGTAAGTGTTATCGAAACGTTTAGATTGTATAATTTAAAATACACCATTAAAAAACCCCAAAACAGATAAGTATTTTATTAAAAAAAAGTCTATTTACAAATTATTTATAGTGAGACTTTCGTCTGTTGTAGCTGATCTTCTTTTACGGAGAAAACAAAACGTTGTGCCTTCACAATGGTTTCATTCGGTAATATAAATCCGCTTTAAGCGCGACCACGAACCACCATTAAGATGCACTTAAATAAACACAAACTTAGTGAAATGTTCGTAAATTGACCCCACAGTCCATAACCAGGAGGGATGAACGTCTACACAATATCCACCAAACGTGTGCTTTTAGTTGCAAAAAAATTCTCCAAAAATTCGGTCCTCCAGGTGCTCGAAAAAGCTCACAGATCACATCTCTTACTTACGAAAGTCAGATCTAGACTGTCCGCGCAATTAAGAGCGCAAAAAAACAGCTTCTTCCCCTCTTCGTAATATTGCACCATCTTTTCCATCATACTAAAATCGCTGACAGTGCTACATGCACGACTCAAATGCAAATTGTTAACCACAGATTTATTCTACTCTATTCCGACAGAAACACAGCGTCAGTTACTAAACCCGATAAGTAAAATGAACAATAGCCCCTGCTTAAACAAACAAACCAAGGAATGATCTCACCCTACACTTTAAATATGAACTTTTCTTATCTACAACTACACTTTATTTTAACGAAACCTTTTATAAAAATTTACAGGAAAACTAATTTAGATTCAACTTTAAAATTTCCTATTTCCAATTAATTAATCCACCGAAATATATAATTGCCAATTTCAGAAATCACATCTTAATTGCAATACGGAAAGTTTAATTCGTTATCGTAAATTGAGGCAAAAAGAATAAAAAGAAAAAAAATACGTACATATATACAGGGCGTTCAAATACACATGACAAATTCCCAGGTTTGGGACGTTCCGTCAATTCTGAAAAAGGACCAGTTTCGTTATCATTCAAATCCAAATGATCAGATGAGTTATCGTCGAGTTCTATCTCACTCTCTTCATCACATGATTCAACTAGCTTTTCTTTTCCTCTGGTGCTGTTGTTTTTTGTTTCGGTTGGCTGATATTTTCGAAATTTTTCATGGCCTTCTCTTCGATAGCATTTTTTTTTCTGGCGTATCAGTAGCAATTATACTTTTTTTCTCGGTTTTGATTTCTGCTTTAAGTTTACTGCTTCAGGATACCCTTTTTACTCCGCAGCTGACATAAAAGTGATTGTAGAAGAGTTCTGTGCTATTTTTTCTATGGAGTGTTCACTACTTTTATTTTCCAAAAATACCACTTCAGGTGTGGGCTTTGTTTTCATTTTCGCTGATTTCATTTATATCTGTTACATGTAACACTTCTCGATCTGTAACTCCAGACGAAATATTAGTGTGTCATAGCCTTTTCGAAAGCTACACCTACGCATTCAGCAACATGATATATAGTGAGTAGACGGCCTGGATGCCGTAGTAGCCACGATTCCACTGCATTGTTATAAAACGATTCAAAAGGATAAAACACCGTTACATCTAGTGGCTGATGCCTATGTGAGCAATGTGGCGGTAGGCTCAAAATAGTAACTCCATTGCTCTTTGCTAACTCCAGTACATAGATGGACAAGTGGCTTTCATGATTGTCCATTATTAAAACCGATGGATTATCTAAACTGCCAGAGCTATGACGTACGAAATGTTTCATTACATCGACAAACAGTTCTACAGTCATCCATCCAGATGGCGATGCTAAAGCTAAAGTGGTAGGTGGAGCTCTATGTAGCATATGCTCTTTGAATTTCTTACGGGGAAACATCATTGCGGGTGGCAAAAATATACCATTCGCACTTATTATACAACAGGTTGTAATTAAAATTCCCCGTTCAACACTGGTGTCAGAATTAACTTGCATAATTCCTTTTTTTGCAACGATCTTCCGCGGCTGCTGCACGGTGTGGTCGAGGTCTCATCCAAATTAAAGGCACGTGTTCCATTTGCAAATAATTCGTTCCGACTGTACACCAACTCAAGATTTTGAAAGAATAAACCTACATCGTGTTTATTGAAAGATGCCATACGAGATAAGCTACATACTTCTGGTTGGCGAATGCTTAAATTATTTATTCTATACCAGCCTTCTTGATTTTTCTCCAAGACATAGAAATTTCTTTAGAATTTGCAACTACTAGTTCATAAGCTAAATCTCGTTTGTCCTTCCTTGATTTACAATAACACATTTTTGCACAATGTATGACATAATCTGCTATAGTTTGCTCTCTACAGCGGTAAAAATCTTTCTGCAGGCAGACTTCGTTTTTTGGCCACCGAATGTAATTAATCGTATTATTTAAGAATCGCCGGAAGTAAACACTGCGCTACACTTATGCAAGGGGAACAAACCGTGCGCGTATTTCAAAATTATTTACTTTGTTCCACTGTGAAACATGTTTCATAGTGGAACACTCTCCCCTACGTATGAATTGATATAATGCACGTGCGAGGACCGTAGAAGCGGTCAAAGGTTTAAATTCAGCAGCAAGTGGAATTTGCCAATAAGGAGAACCTATATCTAAGCTAGAGAAATAACGAGCGTCGCGAAGATGACCCAGAATAGAACTAATATAAGGAATAGGGTAGGCATCTTTTTCCGTAACGCATTAACTTTGCGAAAATCAGTAAGTATTGTCTATCTTTTTGACGAGACCGGTGGGACTAGACCATGGGCTTGTAGAAGGTTTAACTACACCCAATTCTAGCTTAGAATCGTACTCTATATATCTGTTTAAGAGCAGAAAGTGGATAGTAACGTTGTTTAAAATCAATTCCTAAATTATTTGTTGTGACATCTCGGGAACTTCAAGAACATCAACCATAACAGTTTCCGATTTGATGGTAATTAGTAAGACAACATGACCTAAAATAGTGCATTTATTTCCATTAGCTAAAGTACAGAAAGTAGACGAAGCCACAAAAAAAGCTATTTCTAAGCAAAGTAAAATATTCAAATTAAAACTGCCCAAATAGTGCAAGAAGCAAGAGTCCAAAAGATATTTAAAAGTATGACCACATATATGTATATTAAAATTCACTTAAAAAGAATACCTAGAGATGGTATAGCAAAAGTGGACGTGGTAAGTGGGAGGTTATATTAAAAGACAAGTCGGCAGAATTGTAGCATTAGTACAAGACGTTTCAAAGTTTCGAAAACTGTTACGTGAGCTAAAAGGTTGTTCTAATATTAAAGTTACAGGTCTTGAGGAGGACAACATTACCCAAATTGACACCTTACTACTAAAATTTCCTTTCATATTTTAAAGCTTAATGACGAAACACAAAGTTTAGGTGTCTCGTAAAATTCCTCATGTGTTACAAGTTTAAGATTTAACCCAAGGATTTTTTGCTGCCACTACATTTTGGGTCTAATACAAATTAAACTCCGATACAAAGGGTAAGAATAAACTTTTGTCTTCAATGTAAATAATTTATATATAGTTGATTAGATGCCAGCATAGTTAAGCTTAATAGGCGACGATATGAACAAATCATCAGATGAAGAAGATGAGCAAAGTTGACATACAAAATAAACAGTTTTTGATAGCAATGACTATGGTATTAGGGAAGAGATTGTTACATGGTCTACAAGTAAATAGTGTTAAAATAGCACATTTTGGTTAAACTGATTATAAGCCTTTGAAATAACAATATAATTTGTTCAAACTTCTTACATTTAAGAAGGCAAAAATTTGGTTTCTGTGAGGATGCCCATATAAGTGTAGTGTGGATTTTATATAACCATTATATGAAAAGCAGAGTTTTATGTTTGGTTTTTCATCAATAGCTCAGTAAAACTACAGAAGTTCATTTGATAAAACTTGTAATAATACAGTAATAAGACACCATTAATTTCTTTATTAAATAATAAAAAAATGGAACCAAAACCTTATAAATCGCATCTAATTTGTAAAATTTTAAAACCTAATTACAATGATTAATTGTTCACCTTTACTGTTTATGTACAAATGTACTATTGTAGTTTTATGGATTTTATAATAATCATTTAAACCGCAATACTTTTATTTATATGAATTACACTAAATATTGCATACTTTTGAAAACCAGTCCTTACTATGCAAGCAATTCATGTTAACACAATGTGGACATCTGTTTAAAAATTTTTGACTTACACTACACTTACTCTCCAAATGAGATTTTACAACATCAGCAAGTGCATCAATAAAAATTGGATGATCATTAGGAGCTGGTACTCTACGAATATCAGAAATATTAATTTCCTTTGCTAACTCTTGGCAATATTCAATATCTAATTCATGTAATGTTTCAATGTGTTCATTTACAAATGCAATCGGAACTAATAGGAATGTCTTTTTTCCTTGAGCAACATAACCTTTTAAGGCTTCATCTGTAAATGGGCCTAACCACGGTAATGGACCTACTTTGGATTGCCAGACTAATTGATATGGATTACAAAATTTTAACTCTTGCATAACTAGTTGAACTGTTGCACCCACTTCTGAAGGATATGAATCTCCTCTATTAACAGCTTGTAATGGCAACGAATGTGCGGTAAATAAAATAAGTGCTTCTTTTCTTTTATCTTCAGGTAATTTCTGCAATTCTTTCAAAATTAAATCTGCAAATGTTTTCGCTAATAAGGGATGTGCAGCCCACCGATCAATTATACTAAACTTTAGAGATTTAGGAAAATCACGTTTTTTATAGAGCTTAAATATTTCATTAAAACTTGAACCTGAAGTTGCACAGCTATATTGTGGATATTGGGAGAACACTATTACACGTTCAACACCATCTTGTTCTAATTTTAAAAATGCTTCTTCTGTGGATGGATTAGTGTATCGAAATGCAATGTAATACTGATGAGGTGCTGTAGAAGGTGAAATTGTATTCAATCTTTTACAAAGTAATTCGCCTTGCTTTTGTGTCCATTTATAAATTGGAGAACTTCCCCCTATTTCTGAATATTTCTTTTGGACTTCCGATGTTCGCCTTTTTGCAATCCATGGACCCAAACGATCCTGCATAAATGGAAATTGAATCATGTCACGATCAGTCATAATTTTATGCAAAAAGTTTGGAACTTCTTCCAATGAATGTGGACCACCCATATTAAGCATAACAATAGCAGTTCTTACATTTCCAGTATGTAACTGAAAATTTTGGA
Source organism: Vesta saturnalis (assembly GCA_036346205.1). Classification (NCBI taxonomy): domain Eukaryota; kingdom Metazoa; phylum Arthropoda; class Insecta; order Coleoptera; family Lampyridae; genus Vesta; species Vesta saturnalis. The sequence goes on along the minus strand of JARFJB010000627.1, from coordinate 837,764 downwards.
ACACGTTTTTTAAATAAAATAATTTTCTAGAACAGCTAAACATGATTAATCAACTTTCTTTAAAAAAATAGCATTAAGTTAAGGTTAAATTTAAATTGGATAAGATGCAACGATGACAAGTGCAGCATTGCAATGTTGCCATATGATTTTTCTCTATGTTAGGTATGTGAAATCAGATTAGCATTCATTGTTTATACATTTATAAACAATGGTAAGATCATAGATATAGGCCTACATGTCTCTGAGTAATATGCTAGCGGTTGCAGCTGTATGAAGTACCATTGCACAACTGATGAAATTTAAAATCATTGTGCACATATAAAACTTGCGCCCATGGACCATTTGCACTAACTTTTCCTTAAGCTGTGTCTAATTAAACACAGTTTAAATTTTAAGTTTCCCTACGCAATGATTATTATTCCTTTATAATAATGGCCCTACAGTTAAGTTTTTGACACCAAACTATATTTATGCTCGCTCACTTAATCTTAGAAACTATTTCACAACGCTGCCTACTACCTAGTTATTTAATTCGCTGTCTGCTGCCATGCGAAATTTGATCCAGCTCTCTCTGATAGTTTTATAAACTACACTAGATTCGATCCTAGGTTACCGTAGATTTTAAATTTGCATCTCTTAATATAGATTGAGGTTATGTACCAATGTTTCACTCGGTTATACCAGTGGAATCACTAGTCGAAATCCTATAACTTTATGCGAATTAAATCAACCGCAACGTGGCAAAACTCAAAAATCACTTAACCAAGTTACTTTCAATGATGTTAGAAGCATCATAGATGGTTTAAAGAACAAACCTTCTCAAGATTATTACGGAATTAGTGTAAAAGTACTAAAATCTATAAAAAACATTATTGCTTTTTTTGATATCTCTCTCTTTTTCTCTCTCTGTCCCTCCCTCTCTCCCTCACGCCATCCCCCTACCCTCCCACCATCCGTGGGCGTGCGCGTGGGGTGGGCGTGTGCGCGTGTGAGTGCGTGTTCGTGTGCTTGTAAATGTGTGTGTGTGTGTGTGTGTGGGTGTGTGTGTGTGTTTGTGTGTGTGTGTGTGTGTGTGTGTGTGTGTGTGTGTGTGTGTGTGTGTGTGTGTGTGTGTGTTGTGTCTGTGCTGTGTCTGTGTCTGTGTCTCTGCGTCTGCGTCTGCGTCTGCTGCTGCGTGTGCGTGTGTGTGTGTGTGGTGTGTGGTGTGTGTGTGTGTGTGGTGTGGTGTGTGTGGTGTGTGTGTGTGTGTGTGTGTGTGTGTGTGTGTGGTGTGGTGTGGTGTGGTGTGCGTGTGCGTGTGCTGTGCTGTGTGTGCTGTGTGTGTGGTGTGGTGTGGTGTGGTGTGGGGTTTGGTTTGGTTTGGTGTGTGTGTGTGTGTGTGTGTGTGTGTGTGTGTGTGTGTGTGTGTGTGTGGTGTGGTGCGGTGTAGGGGTTTGGTTTGGTTTGGTTTGGTTTGGTTTGGTGTGGTTTGGTTTGGTGTGGTTTGGTTTAGTTTAGTTTGGTTTGGTTTGGTTTGGTTTGGTTTGGTTTGGTTTGGAATGGTTTGGTGTGGTGTGGGGTGGGGTGGTGTGTGTGTGCAGGTGCGCGTGTCTGTGGGTGTGCGTATGCGTGTAAGTGCGCGGTTGTGTGTGTGCGTGTATGCACGAGTGAGTGCGTGTGCGCATGCCTGGGTGCGTGCGAGTGCGCGTTTGTGTGTGCGGCGTGAGCGCGTGCGTGCGTGCGCGCGCGTGTGCGTCTGTGTGTGTGGATGTGTTAGTATTCACAATAACTCCAGAACGAAAATACCTACTTACTTAAAATTTAGTATTTAAGCTTGTTTTCATTTGGCTTGGAGCTGATTAGAATTTCGGAGAAATCCAGTGGCGGGGAGGGGTTTATTAAGGGCAGTTTTTGGTTTTTATCAAGAGAGTTGCATATTTCAAGCATATGAAAATACCTAGGTGTAGACCTTAAACGTATAGGTTAATTATGCATAATTTAGCGGCAAAAAATCCTAAGGTAGAATTTAAGTGTTAGTCCAATATCTTTTAATATCTGAATAACGATTAATTTTATAACAAAAAGTGTCGACATATTTTAAAGAAAATTTAGTTTTACATAACTTTTCTTTAGAAAGTGTCGTAATGTAATGCAAGTAAGTAAGTAAGTAAGTGTAAAAATTAATTATATATGAACTGAAATGTTTAAACTGTATCATTGATATCTTATAGAAGTAAAAGGAAAAGACCACATACTTCATTCCCTTTCCAAGGGAGAGGGCGGGCTGCTTGAGCTTTCCATACCCTTCAGCCACATGGATTCCCTGCATGCATTACGTATGTATGCATGGTGGGATTAAGAATGTGTGCGGTCAGGATAGGATCGGAAGGAAAGAGTTAGGTTTCTGAGGGGAGAAATAGGACCCTAGCATTCTCTTAAATAGCCGCACATGGTGTGCGTATGCGCAGCGACCTTGCCGTTACATGTGTATAAGGAAAACCCCTTGAAAAAACCTCAAACAAGACAGGCCGTGTTACCTCTACTCTACTAGCTTGGTATCTTATAGAAGTGGGCGGCTTTGTAATTTTTTTAAGTTAGTATGTATTTATGTCTATTAATCTATATCTGACATGAAGTTTTAAACATCATTCTGATATAGATTATTGTTTTTGTTTTTACAATGTTGCCTGTTTTCGTTATGAACGTATAAAAAAGGTTGCATAATTATGCTAAAAAAAATGTTATTAAAATTATTTCATTTCTGTAATTTCCATTTTATTGGTTGGAAGGTCTTGTGGTGTTCCACACCAAATATTTTCGCCCATTTTCGGCCAGGTGTATGTCTGTTATCAGCCGCCGGTCGAAAAAAGGATACATTTCGGCCGCTTCATAAGTTTAGATGTGGGAAGATATTTGTTAAATTAAATGTTTAATACATAAGAGTAGCAATATAATAAGATTGAATCCTGATTGTATAAACAGTTCAAACTTTTGTCTACTTATGGAAACTAAAAGCAAAGATAAAATAAAATATTATTCTGAAACAAAGCTAATACAAAGGTAAAATAAATTACTATTCTGAAACAAAACTAGGTAGGTCGATACTTTGAGAACAAAATAAAGAAAAACTAGCAAAATTTGCACTAATCCTTTTTTTTCCGGTTCTGTACAGTATAGGTGATACAATCTTCGGCAAACAATTAATTTTTTCTCTTTGAGAGTATTGGGCACACTTGTTTTATGGCAAATTTTTTTTTTACTTTTCATGTCTTTGATTTTGTTCTCTTTCTTTAATTCTCACTTCTGTTTCCGTTTTGTTTTTCATTTAGTTTGCATTTGGCTTCATTGCATTTTTTAGCGTAACACTCCCTCCACGCATTGGCCTTTTTTTCTTGTCCTGTGCTTGAGGAAACACCAGATGTTGCTTGAATACGCCTGCAGGGAATGCCGTGGTTCTCGTTCATTATTTTCCACGTTCGAACATTAGTCTGTTTCCTCAGTTGGTTGAACCGTACCATTTGTCACTAAAATGGCTGCAGTTTCTTCCCGCTCAATTGTTTTGGGCGAAGAATTTGATACAGCAAAATTTGAAACTGTAGAATATACACTCATCTATTGTAACTGTTTTGGACGAAAGGTTGGACTCGGTAAGAACGAACGCAGGTGATGCTTGTCTCTCATGTTCATTTGTTGTAACGTCTTCTATAACATGTACTACCGGTTCAGCTGAATCAATTGTAGTTTCCTAAAAACATTTTAACATAGAGCATGTTTTGTATTACCTAATACCTCTACACTAACTGTTTCAATCATTTCTACGCCTTCCGTCATATGCATTATTGTATCCTTTGAATTTTTGGCAGATTCGTAAAATTAATAGAGGCAATTATTTTTAGGATAATGTATTATTGTCGCACTTGATTACCTCTATTATAAATGTTTTGACTGCTTCTCTAGTCCATTTGTCTACTGAGATGCTCGATGCTGCTTTCTCTGCATCCTCCACCAATGTCCCGAACGAAGCATCAGATTGTCGCATCTTTTCATCCTCAAAAAAATTAATTTCGTTCAGGATAACTTCGGGGCGAATCCCGTAAGTTTCCAAATTGCTCCCAATTTTTTTGCCGTCCTAAAGTCTCAATAGTGATCATTTATTCATTCCGCGATTCTGGATGAGTTAATTGCATTCCCTTACTCGAAAGCATTTTTTGCACATTTAGTAAAATCGACATTGTTGGGATCGAAGGGAAATAATCCGCACCGTTTAAATCCATTTTTAATGGAAATTGTTATGCCCGAAGAAATTAAAGCCTCATTAAAAATGAGACACAAAAATTTGTTTAGTAAAGTACAAAAATTGACTAAGTGACAAACTCATATGAAACCTGTGGGCTTCTACCAACAACAGGATAGGTCTTTTCAATTTATTCTCGTCGGTCCTCTTATTAAAGTCATTTGGCGATATATTTAAAAAATAGGTCAGACCGTATGGGAATGTGTGGGAAATTCACTAGATTGGGGACACATTTTTCCACCAGCCGCAAAAACTACCAATACCGTGATGTTCTCCTTATCAGAGCCTGCTTTTATCTTATATAAGCTTGGCCCGTTTTAGGGCACAGTGGGAATTCTGGTTCACCGTCTTTATTATTCAAGATATCTACACCCGTATTGATTCTTTGGTAATTAATGCCCCTGCTTTAGTAATGCTCTCTACCTCCCTCAGAGATATTTCAGGAATTATTATTTATTATTATTAAATATTAAGGAATTTAGGTATCATGTCTGTCCCGGCTCCCGTATTTAAATAAAGTTCCTTTTCCACAGTCTTTTAAAATCTTTTGTACAGTCGATATCGAATAAATTTTTCTTAGGGAAAATCCACATTTAGCAATATTAATTAACCACTGGTCAACCTCATTTTCCCCAGTCACTGTTAGGCGTGGTGGTGGTCCCGTTTTCATGGGGATTTTTAGGACTTTTCCCTTTAACCTTATCTTGCAAAGTTGTTTTGGGTACGACAAACTCCCTACTAGTTTCTCTGATGTCCGTACCATTTTCCTTTGAATAAGCGTGCTCTTAAACTTATCTTGTCTCGTTTCGTTTTCTGCGGTTTTATCTGTGTTTGCTTTTTTTTCACTTTGTTCCTTTTAGGATTCTTCTAGAAAGACCGAGAAAGTTTAAATAAAACATGACGAAAATGGACCTATAGTCCACCGCTTATTTCGCATGCAAACAGGCAACAAGATAGTCGGCCATAACAAATCAAATTGAATTTACTTTTGATTCAAGCGAGGTTGGCTGGCCGAAAACTGGATAGAAATTTAATATGTCTTTCTAAACAAATACACATAGTCCCTAAGAAATAAGCATTCTTATCGGTGGAAATATAAATATACTCTCCTGTCGGTTTTTGGCTGCATGGCCGAGAAAAGGATTTGTGCTTTTTTTTATACCGGTTACCGGTCACCAAAAAATTAAAGCTAGGTAATATTATTTATTGTTATTTTCTTGCTTAAATGGTAGCTTACTACATGCACTTTCACATCATTGCACTATAAAACATATAAAGTGGTTGTAAATAAATATACTAAATTTTACACACTTTCACCAGCAAAAAGTATTTCGCGTCAAACACGCCTGTTTCTGCTCACTCTAGTTATTTTGTAATGTCGTTATAAGATGTCGCAATTTGTCTCTCTGCCAAAAAGGTGGCCGAAAACAGGTTTCTATTTTTAATCTGTTTTTATTTATTAAGGTTGCAGCCGAGAACAGGGGATGGTCGGCTAAGAGGCGTATTGACCTTAGTCGGCGATCTAGGTAATTGCTTTGAAAATATTTTTTTGGGGTTGTTGGCATGCTGTTAATTTAACATCATTTTTCACGTATTATTATGACCAGTAGAGGACCGGTTCTAAAGACTAACAAAGATGTATCTGAACATATAGTGTTATCTCTAATGGACTCAATCATTGGAGGTATTATTGCATTTAATTCAGATGGTACTTGAACACGAACTGAAATTGATGAAACTCATTCAACATCCTGTGAAATAAATTAGTAAATGTAGACATCCTGTAACAACATACCACAATGATTCCGAAGATGTGGCGCAGTCATCTCAATCGTTTGTGGGAATCGGACAGAACAAGGAAGAAATGTACAATATCAAATTTACAAACGCCCACATCTTCTGCTCTTGCTCTCAAAAGAACATGTACGCCTGTAAGTTATATTTACTTACATATATCCCTAAACCTTTTTATATTTAAACCAGTACAAAGAAAAACCAAATACATCTCGAACATGATTGTAAAAATGCTGTCTTTTAATTTATTTGCTGAGTAATATAAATAGCTTGTGAATAATAAAATTGTAAAAGCTTATTATAATCTAGAAAAAATAAAGGTGGAAATAAAACATTGTAAGAAAAGCATCATTTAACATGTGAATCTATTGAATTAGACATTAAATTAAAAATGGTTAGATAAGATGTAATCATTTTTACAATACTTTTAAATTAAAATGGTGATTTACGAAAATGTAAAATTTTCACGGTTATCATACATAATTAAAATACTTCTCTTTTGGGTGATTAAATCGTCTATTTTATTTATTTATCTTTTATATAAATGGAGTGAAATTCCAAAACTAAAAATTAAAGAAAAAATGGCGGGGTATTCTAGGGCAATAAATGTCGGATGTAAAATCGTGTCCATTCGGAGGTCCGGGAGGACAGGGCCTAATCGACCACGGTCATCGAAAGTATTCACTTTCTGATACGCTAGGTATTGCAACATCCGCGGTATCAGGTCTAATCTTAATGCTATTCACCAGCATCTTGAACAATTACAATCAGATATTTTGTTTCTATCTGAAACAAAGTGTCCTTTGGAAGCTCCGACTTGCAATTTCCCCAATGCAATATTCTCTAACTTTTGATATAAAGGACTCATATGTACCTATATCAAGGAGAATAAAAATGTCGACGTGGTGTAGATTAAAAATTCTGGTCTTAAATGTGTGAAGTTCTTACTGCTACATTTATAGGTCTCCTAATGACAGTAACTTTCAAGGCTTCTTCGATTACCGTAGTATGAAAGTTGACTATCTTGTTACACGGAGCACACTTACGTCTAATCACAACACTACCTTAGTTTATAACATACACAAATAAGAAAAGAAAATGAACAATAAGTCTGATAGTTTTAAACACAAAACAAGAGTGCATGTAATTTGCAGTTTTAAAATACAATGGGTTGTGCAATAATACGAGCGTAAAGTACTGGGGAACATGCAAGTTCGGATGCACCGATAGGGAAGGCCTCAACCCAGGCGCTGTAAATATCTGTGGCGACTAGCAGTTGTCGGTGACCGTCGTGGGTCGTGGTTTAGAGTCCCATCAAGTCCACTGATATAATCTCCCACGGTCGGGATGGCTGGTGCGGTCGGATTGTGGCGTCTTGTACTGGTACGCGCTTAATGGCTGTGCAAGACCAGCAGGAACGGATGTAACAGCGTACCGCGTCCTCTAGCTTGGGCCAATAATACCGCTGTTGGATGGCCATTGTGGTTTCTTCTGTGGTAGGGTGCCCAGCTGTAGGGTCGTCGTGATATGCGTACATCACGGCTGTCTGTGATTCGGCGGACACAACCAGCAAGAGACCGTGTGAACTACGGCGATAGAGGTGGCCATTGGCAACGTCGTAGCCTTCTAATATCTTACGTTGGCGAAGGGTAGCAGCCCCTTCCCGTTGGATGTCCTCCCTAGAGCGAAGGAGGTTCCGGGAGTGCTCGTTGCTTTGCTGAGCAGTCATCACCCGATCCGGCAGGTCACTAACGTTGATAACGGCTAGAGTGGGAGGCGGTGGAACGTTCTCTTTGGCCTGAGGGGAGCAGGTCCCACCTCGTCAGCTTGCTTCTGGCCTCAATCTGCCTACTCCCAGGATTCGATGCACTTGGGGCAGACCGCAGTCTCAACGGCCTGCAAGGTAGGGTAGACTTATACACCCCAAGTGAACTGAAGAACTCAAGTCAGACCATCAGGCTCAATGGCCTGCTTAGGTAGATGGTAGACTTCTACAACCTGAGTGAATTCTGTCGTTTTTCCGTCTATTTATACCCGGTAGTAGCGTGATCCCTGACGTAATCGTTGGTAGGGAGCCTCGCGGACCGCCCACAATTCCGCGACAATCTACTGTCTCAGTCTCCATCGGGCGATATCTTAATGGTAGGAGATTTTAATGTTCATAACTGTAATTGGCTTCAATTTTTATCTACTACTAATCCTGGTGGTCATGGTGCAGAAACATTTGCTATTTTTTGTCATCTCACACAAATGATTTCTGAACCCACAAGAATCCCTGATAACCATATTCCACATCTTCTAGATCTCTTCCTTACATCCAACCCACTTGTTTATAAAACTTCAGTTCTTTTTAATGGATAATATAATAGAACTTCTACTGTCTCTAATTCCTCTGTCTGTTGTTCGCAACACTGATAGAACCTTGTGGTGTTGCAAGTCAGCTACATGAGTCATTTACAGAACTTCCATGGCGTGAATATTATTTTAAGTCTCTTTTTCGGACATTGCTACTTCAGTAACTGAAGACATCCTCATGGGTATAGAGTTATACATTCCCAAAAAAACAAAATCGTATAGATCGTTCACGTTCCCAACCCTGGTTCAATAAGGATTGTACTGATGCAACACATTTGAAAAATAAATCTTATATTAGGTGAAAATTTAATAAAAAAAGTCGAGAGTCATGTAGACTACGTTGGTGTTAGAAATATCTGCAAAAGTGTTATCACTAAGACTAAAAAGTTGTTTGAACAACGAACATGCAATGAACTAGCTACATCTCTTTTGAGCAGTCGTAAATTTTCGTCTTTAGTTGAAGCCATCAGTAAAAATATTGGTAAATCTTCACCCCCCCTCCCCCCCGACATCTTTTGACTGATCTGTAGTTGCTGACTCTGTAGACAAAGCCAATGTTTTGGTGGATTTATTTGCATCAAACTCGTGTCTCAATTATTCTGGAAAAGATGTGCCCCGAGTTTACTGTTATAGATCAATGATTTTATTTCTTCAACAACTGACCCTATACGATGCTTCAGCAGTACTTTTCATTGCAGTTCACCTCAGTGTATTCATAATGGTAATCCACCTTCTATCTCAGATACAGACATTAAAGCTGAAATGGCATTCACGAATGGAGAAGCAATAATCTAGTTAAGTTTAATGCTAATAAAACTCAGTGTTGCCTTGTGCGCCCAAAAAGATTGATCATTTCCTGTTGTAAGTCTGAATGGTTCAGATCTTAAGCTTTCAGACTCTATTACTATGTTGGGAACGACTGCATCTTCAAATCTATGAGTTGCCCATCTTCTGTCAGCTACTAAAAAAGCTGCACGTAAAATAGGCTTTTGATAGAGATCTAAGCAGTACTTCATCTCCCGACAACCTTTTCTGCAGTGTAAGACCCAAATTCTACATCTACAATACAATTCTCAACTCTGGGTTGGTTGATTGTATTCAAAAAAGGGCGATTAGGCTTATAAATGACCCGTCCGTAACTTCTGACATACAGTCCCTGGAGCATAGAAGAATCGATTCAGTTCTTTCTTTGATACCATCTCAGGTCTCCGTTGGTATGAATACTTGGTTCACATCATCAGCATGCAGTAAAAATCTCCAACTGTGGTACCAAACGGACGCAATCCACATTCTTCTACACGGCTTGTAAACTTTGGAATGATCTCCCTAGTTCTTGTTTTCCTCTCACTTATGATAAAACAAATTTTAAGGTAGCCGTTCATACGCATCCCTTGGCAATTCAATATCGCGCTATCAAACCTCCTAAGTGTTCCAGAGTGCTTTACCACGGTAGGCCAAACTTGGCCTATCGTTAACAATTATTAAAAAAAAACGTTTCAATGACAATTACTTTTACCATTTTCAATAATTGGTAAGATCTTTATGAAAAATATTTGCGTTTTCATCTTTAATAATTTGTTTTAACATCTCCGGTAATTCTTAAAGAATTTACTGTTTACTGACGACGATAACTGTAATTCTATCGTAATGTTTAAATTTACATAAAAGATAAATAAAGAAAATACAGGATTAAATTTCCCAAAAGATAATTATATTAATTAAAGATGGTGATTTGTTGTTTCTAAGCTAATCCCGAAAAATAATTGTTCTACTTTGCGTTTATAATATGTACATTATGACACACAAACGGATGTTTTAATGTTTGACACAACCGTAACATAACCTCTTGTTCGTAGTGAATTTTGAAAATCGGTAGGGGGACAGAGAATTTTGTTGTAAACGATGCTTTGCCACTGTGATTTATATTTGAGGTAAGCTTTGTACACGAACGATTAACTGTGCTCAATATACTAATGGTTTATTACATTTACAGTAACACTCTGTTTTTATCAGCTGTTTTTATGTATTAGCTAAATCAAACCAACCGGGGGAATCATATAAATTGAAGGACTTGTTTCACACATGTAAAACCTTTTAGCTGTATGTGGAAATAACCATCTTTGTATCACATTATTCCTGATTAATGAAATGTACTGCTTATGACACTCAAAACGGAGTATGGACAATTTTTCCTTTTTATTATCTTTTTCAGGCAAGCTTTTAAAATGCTATCAGACTATGCCGTTCACATTTTTTTGTGTCAAATACGACTTTCATTAATGTTGAGAAATTCTTTTGTGTGTTCGTTGACTTAGTATAAATTAAACTAAGTCTAAACGTTTCGACAACACAGTCATCGTCCTCAGTAGTAATAAAAGATTTTATTACTACCGAGGACGGTAACTGTAAGTGTTATCGGAACGTTTACATTTATATACATAAATACAAAAATAAATCATTAACAAACTCAAAAAGCTAAGTATTTGAACTATGTGCAATAATGGTGAAAGTTTACATTTTCATAAGTCAACAGGTTGTTAATGTAGTAAACAGACACTATAAATTTTATATACACAAGCAGATTCCGATGATTAAAGATTAAAATTTGATTAAAGAAATAATCTTCCCCAAATACGATCCACCTGGAAACCTTCGGATGAGTACCATTAAATTACATAATCTCTTGCAATGTACCAAATTTAACTTATCAACCGCAACAAGTCCTTTTAAAGATTTTTGCAACTGCTTAGTTAAGTTTTTACGTCGCCGTCCCTGAAGAAAGCAGGGGAACTTTTTTGTCTTCAGTGCGTTATAGTTCCTTATGTTAGCAGAACAATGTCTTTTACTTAATAAACTGACCCCACTAAAACATTAATTCTCTCTTAATATCAGTACTCTACAGGAGATCTCTTAAAATTCTGTAATATCCCAAAAGCCGCTTTTTTTTAAAACTCCTAAGCGAACCTAGGCGCGTAACCTTTTCTACGTTTTTTACGCACGGCAGATATAGATGAAATCCTCTTTCGGTTCAATCTCAATAATTCTTTATTAATATCGCGATCGAGCCCATAACAGTCGCCAAAAATTCAAAAAATTCTCCTGCTATTGGACGAACCGTGGCGCACTACAACGAACCTTTTGGGAATCCGTAGTTAGTATTTTTTTTCATGCGATAGCGCTACTTTTCAACTTACAATTTTATTGCGCAAATTACAGTAACCTATTATAAAACATATACGATAATTAATCGTATTTAATTAAGTATATGTGATCTAAATTCGAATTCTCTTGCTGTATTACCGCAGTGTGCAATCATTACGTCACCATAAAATAACCGTCTACACTGTCAAAGCATTTTTTGTAATTTTTAAAGTTGCGATAATTGCATTTACTTACTACAATTGTCCATAATACCCACGGTGATTAGTGTTCAGTGAACTGTACTTATACTGGAACGCGCGCCCCGTCCGCCAGGCCGATCCGAGAGAGAGGGCCGCAAGGGACATCTCTGTCCTACTCTAGAGCGTACGAGCATGCGTATATCAGTCGATTTTAATGTTGTAACTTTTGAAAAGGATTTGATATGTTTTGCAGACTTTAATGACGAATTTTTCAATGATAATTGGTTAATAACAAATATCCATTGAAACTCATTTTACCTACCTACTGTTATACTCCGTCATTTTCCAAAAACAATGAACTGTAAAAATAATTTTACTGTATAATCAACGTTAAACTTTGGATTTTTATTAACCATAAATAAATTAAACTTGGTTACACATGTTCGCATAATACATTCTACATTACTGGTATGTATAAAAAAAGTAATCAATTTGTAAAGATGTATAAAAAATATGCAAGTCGGTGTATAAATGCAACAAAAAATTAACAGTATAGTAGAATTCAATAATTAATAAGGCAGTGACTAGAGGCACAGTAAAATTAACGAATTATAACCTCAATCTGTCTAAAAGAATCGAAATAAACAGGAAAATTATAATCTACGGTAACCTAGGTGGATTGTACAGTAACGCTGCTTGGATCCTAGGTTACCGTAGATCTTAATTTTCCTGTTTATTTCCATTCTTTTAGACAGATTGAGGTTATAATTCGTCAATTTTACCGTGCATCTAGTCACTGCCAATTAATAGATAAATGATAATTGCCGATTTGAAGTTAAATTTTGGTTAGTTTGTTTTGGAGTAACGTGTTTTAACGCTGTCGCTCTCTCGCGCTGGGCATGCGCAAAGCATCACGAAAAGGACAGAAGAGACCCTTGCGCGCTATCTCTCTCGCCTCGCGACTTTTCTATGGTAGGACCGCCAATGCGCATTCCAGTATAAGTACAGTTCAGTGTTCGTGTTAATACCGGAAAAATGCCGAATATGTCCGAAATTCACATTTACCTCTGAAAAAAGTTGAACTACGTCGAACTTTCAAATAATCATTACCGAAATCTGTAAAATGGTACTTTCTGTATCTACGGTACTCATTAGATTCATGAAAACTTAATACCTCGATAACTAAAAACATCGGAATGAATCTCAAAGTTTCAACTATTAATTTTTTTTCAATGCCTGAACTACTAACTTTTAACTCGCGGTGACACTTTAACTAAGTTTTGATAATCCGACTTGCGTACATTGTACAAATTTGGAGAACAATCATGCTAAAACACGGGAAACCCTATTTATAGCCTTAGACGCTGTTTACGGGGGTATGACTATACAGTTAGCTATTTATGCCAGATTGCTATAACGCATTAAAACCGCAAACAGCATAAAAACTGGTTGATAGATGACAAAGTTGTTGCTAACAGATTTTTTTTTGTTAGTTACAGTAACGTAGATGAGGTGTATTCCAATTCATCTTTAATTAACTGTAAACCATAAAGCACTGTCTTTATGCAACCAAAACTTTGAAAACACTTATTGGGCCTATTTCGTGAGAATAATTAGAACTTTCGTAAATTTTTATTGGCTAGCCGTAATCGATAATATCGAGCATTTCTGTCCCCAGTCATCCACATTCTAAGAACAAACACCAATAAATTTACTTAAAAATATGAAATAAGCAGATACCCATACGGAAATATAACTAAATTTGTTTAACATTAAAGGACACATCAAAAAAGTTAAAAAAACAGTAACTAAAGTAATTTTCACGAGTCAGAGCAGTTGCGTCACTAATATTAATACTGTCAGTGGACTCCGATGTTGTCAGATTATGAAAAATAACAGTTTGACAGCTGTCAAATCTCAGGGAGTTATGTTTATTTTATCACAATAATAAAATTTAAGCGTTATATTTCTTTTTGAACCTGCTATTATTGTTATCTCACCAGAATATTATATTGAGTAATTTTTATGACACTTCCAATTACACACTAATAAAACTTATACATCTATAGCCACAGAACTAAATCAATAAAATGTGTTGTTTATTATATTTACGAGAAATTATACCAACATTAATAACAATTATTTGAAGAATAGAAATAAATTAATGTGAAGAGTCTGAATCTCCAAATTCATAATCTCCACTGCTGTCACTATGTTCATCGTTCAAATTAAATATTATTGGTCCAATAGCTGCAGTATCGAGTTGTTTGTCTCTTATCCACCATCTGTCAATTTCTGCATTTGTGTGTCGTATACAATTGGACCACTCTTCAGGAGTGATTGTTGCTAATGATTCTTTCCATAAGTTTAAACAATTTTTTGTAGTGCCACCTTCTGAAGCAGCTTGTGAATTATAATATCTTTTAGAAATGCCCCCGACATTTTCAATTGCATTAAAAATTCGGTGATATGGTGGCAAACGTAACACACAGTGTCAATATTGTTGTGCTAACATATCGGTGACATAAATCCAGATGTTATCTATACTATTATTGCAAATAATATGGACATACTCACTCTTGAACTTTTTGTGAAAGCGGTAGTTTTAACAGATCTGCCTCAAAAGAAATTTTATTGCTAATTAACCATTTTTTAATTTCTTTCTTTGTGTTTACACTAGTGGGAGGCTTGTTCGTGACTGTACTGTGGTAGGATGCATTGTCCATTATAATAAGAGATGGATCCTTTAAATTTGTAGGTAGTTGTTCCTCAAACCACCGCAGGAAATTTGGATGTTCATTTCACCGTGCTAGTCTACATTTTTTGTTACTGATGAAAATATTAACTAAGCACCATCAATAAAGCTATTTTCATGACCAGCTTGCAAATTTATATATCTTGCCACGACTTAGCAACTGTCCCGTCTTGAAAAATCCAAGTCTCATCAACATAAACAAATTGATATAATTTTTCAGTCTGATATCGTTTATATGATCGCAGAAAATGAATAAGTTTGGAAGCAATGCTCTTAATTTCAATTAAGCCCCTACGAGGATCATCTTTTTTGTATTTAAATTCAATTGAAATCACTAATCGCCGTAATGATGATGGGCTGCCAGCAAACAAATATTTTTCCTTCAGTTTCACCAAATAAGTTGATAATGTTACATTTTGCTCTAAAAATATTTCGTATTTAACAGTACTATAAAGAACACATTCATTGCAAATAATACATCCTTTCTTTATACATATCGTATATCACATCACGAATCGCGACCTGCCTGTAAGGAGACACATGAATTTATATTTTTCGTGGTTCTTTGGATTAGCAATTGTGCTAGCCATTTTCGCAGATGACGATAGTTAATTTACGGTAGACAAGTTGACATCTAAAGCGTTTGCCATTTGTTGTTAGCTTTTGCAATTCAATGTTTGAAACTTTAAAAATAAATTTTTGCATAATTAAAGATAACCAGATTGATTACTATATTTAGGAAGAAAACATAAATGCCGACATGTACAGGGTGGCCAACTAAGAATGCGAGGTACTGTATCTGGGAAACTGTCCATCGTAGAGGCTTGCGCAAAAAAAAGTTATTACTAAAACGGCCAATACAAAAACCTGGAAAATATTTTCAAGTTTCTGAAATGGCCGCTAGGGGGCGTAACTGCAATCTTGAATCTAAAAAAGTGAAGTTTCTGTAAATTCTGCTATATTAACCTAATAAAAAAATAACTGATCTTTAAAGCCGAGGATAATCTGAACTTTTTTTGTTTGGCACTTTTGACGTATGTCTAAAAATAAAGTGATGGGGGGTATTTAAAGGTTTCCTTAAGCCGATTTTAACAAACTTGGGCGCGTTGAAATGTTATAATATTTGAAGTTTTGTTAGTTTCACATATCGCTAGAGGGCTTTGTTCGACATTCTGACAGAAACAGTTAATTTTCGAAAAAAAATTAAATGCATTGGTATGACTTTTTTTCATGTGCAAGTAGCTAAATGATGCCTAAACAAGCTCGCGAAAACCGCGTCTCGATATCTTGTTCCTAACCTAAAATATCGGCCAAAGAAAACTTTATACGAAAATCCCTTAAATTTTTATTTCCTTTTAACTATATTTTTCTGGAATTGTTTCTATTATGTAAGTTGTGGCCATAAAAAGGACCGATTTAAAGGAGGAAGGTTTTAATACCCCCGTAAATGCTTGAAATGCTGACCATCACGCTCTATGCATTGCTGAAGCCTCTCATGACTAGACAAAACTGCAGCTTCAATTTCGGCTCTCGGTATGTTACGTATTGCGTTACGAATCCTGTTTTTCATATCTTATCTAGTAGTAGGTTGAGTCCGAAACACGATGTCCTTTAACCGCCCACATAAATAAAAATCGAGGCAAGTTAAGTCTGGCAATCGCGGAGGCCATGGAAACAGACTTCCTATTCCAATCCATCGCTGTTGAAATACTGCATTAATATGCTCTCGCACATTAATAGCAAAATGTGCTGGGCAACCATCCAACTGCAAAAACAATTTTTGCCTTGTTTCCAGAGGCACATCTTCTAACAACAACGGTAATTGATTGGCCAAACAGTCAAGAAATACATTACCATTTCGGGGTTGCTCGAAAAAATATGGTCCAATAATTCTGCCTCCCAGTATGCCACACCATACATTTAAACTCCAACGTCCTTGGCGCTGAACTTCACGCAACCAATGGGGATTTTCTGCAGATCAATAATGCATATTGTGCAGATTGACTCTCCCGTCACTACTGAAGCTGGCTTCATCGGTACAAAGAATTTGAAATAAAAATTCTCTATTTTCGCGTATCATGCCTAACATCAAATGGCAATAGTCTAACCTTCGATCAAAATCTTCCTTTTTCAAGGCCTGATGCAAAACGACATGATATGGGTGCATTCTTAAAGTAATTAAAAAAAGTTTAAACGAATACCTGTGTATTTTGATGGCCATTAGAACTTACCTATGGTCCTTCAAAATATTTTGAACCGTTGTCCGTGATATGCCCAACTCAGTGGATAATGCTCTTGTGCTAACATGAGGATTTCCTTCAATATAGCCCAATACACGGTTAATATTTTTTTGTGTTCTTCCAATTCTTTGCCGTTGAAACGTAGGCCTAAAACTACCATTGGCCCGTAAGCTCGCCACTAATCGGGGAAAAACTCTTACATCGCAAGGACGCTGATTAGGATGTCAAGCCGCGTAAACTCTTTTAGCTACTGCGGCATTCTGAAGACATTAAAAATAAACCGCAAGCATATCAACAGCTTCATTATTCGTAAAACGCATTTTGAAAGCACAAAAATTGCTCAAAGTAACGCGAAAGTATTGACAATTTGAGGATTATGTATGTTTTATTTAGGTATCTGTTTCCATTGCCTGCTTCTATTAATTGTATTTTTCGTATATATTTCGTACCTATTCAGAACCGAAATTGAAGCTGCAGTTTTGTCTAGTCATGAGAGGCTTCAGCAATGCATAGAGCGTGAGGGTCAGCATTTCAAGCATTTACGGGGGCATTAAAAACCTTCTTCCTTTAAATCGCTCCTTTTTAGGGCCACAACTTAGATAGTAGAAACAATTCCAGAAAAATATAGTTAAAAAAAATAATAAAAATAATAATAAAACAAGATATCGAGATGCGGTTTTCGCGAGCTTGTTTAGGTATCATTTAGCTACTTGCTCATGAAAAAAAGTCATACCAATGCATTTAATTTTTTTGCGAAAATTAACCGTTTCTGTCGGAATGTCGAATAAAGCCCTTTAGCGACGACATGTGAAACTAACAGAATTTCAAGTATTATAACGTTTGTAGCCCAAGAATAGCTCATTTCAACGCGCCCAAGTTCGTTAAAATCGGCTTATTTAAGGAAACCTTTGAATACCCCCACCACGATGGATAGTTTCCCAGACACAGTACCTCGCATTCTTAGTTGGCCATCCTGTACGTCAATATTTTACAAACGGTTGTGGCAGATTGTCTGGATGACAAACTAAGGAAGTGTTGGTACCAGTTGCTACCTCACTTCTAGACCACATAAGGATTTACATGTTTAAGAAAGAAATAAATGGATGGGGAGTTTCAATAAGTGTGAGTAAAAGTAGGAGCGATTTAAAGGAGGAAGGTTTTTAATGCCCCCGTAAATGCTTGAAATGCTGACCCTCACGCTCTATGCATTGCTGAAGCCTCTCATGACTAGACAAAACTGCAGCTTCAATTTCGGTTCTGAATAGGTACGCCCTTTTTTTCTAGGTCAAAAGGAGAAGGAATGAGTTGGCCAATTTCTAGAGATCTAAAAATAGACCTGTTTCTAGAAATTTTAAAGTAGGTCATGAGTCACGTGGTGCTTCTTAGAAATCTAAAAACAGAACCAGTCCCAGGGAATTCTAAAGTAAGTCATACATGCTGATCCTTAGAAATCTAAAAATAGAACCAGTTCTAGGAAACGAGAGGAGGCGGGCTTTAAAAGAAGATCATGCGTCCTGATTCTTAGAAATCTAAAAATAGACCAGTTCCTAGAAACCCCAAAGTTCATTGACCTTCTTCTAGGTCAAAATGGGAGAAAATGGGTCAAAGTTAATTGGCCTTTTTTTAGGCAGGAGAGGATCCGATAGTTGCAAATCTAAAAATAGATGATCCTGGAAAATTTCATTACCCTGGTCCGCAAGTGAGAGTTGGACCAATGATGGGGAAAATCAATAAATTAATCATCCCCAGGATGCTGAGTTAAACAAAATATTGCAAACATCTGCAAATGAATTCTAGGAAATAGAATCCGCAAATTAAGCATTCCTAATCAAGGGCTCATTTTTTTCTAAGAAATAGAAAATACTGTTGTAGCTGGTTTTGCTCATTCTCTGTATTGCTCGTTGAATTCGGGTGTCCTCGACTAGGTAGGAGTGATCGCATCCCGTCTTACTTGTATGAAGCTCTATATAAAGTATAATTTTATGATCCAACATAAGTCACTGCCACGTCAACTATCTTTTCTAAAAAGTGTGTGTAAAGCTACTAAAGTCTGTGCAGAAACGAAGCAAAGGAATAAATAAAAATAGTTTATTTATTTTACATATAAGCGGTACATGATTTTGTATTAAGTACCGACTTAATAGATTCTTAAACTAGTTTTAGGATATACCGCTTCCATACGATAGCGTCACAATGTAAGTTACTTATCAATAGCTGCTAATCCTTTAACAATGGGACGTACTTGTTGATGAGTTCTAAAGTAAAGATCATAGGCGTGTACATGGGTTTTGCAGACAAATGTATGTATAATTTTTGTGTGCAATTAGCGTTGTGTACCAATTGCCATAGGTGCCATTCCATAACCCTTCCCCATCTTCAAACGTCATTTTTCAAGTCACCCCGTTATGGGGCGAATTGAAAAACAGGCGAAATTCAATGTAAAATTTAACTCCATGCTATATAGGAGTGAAATAATAGATATTTATGTATTAAGGGCATAATCAGAAGATTATGGGTCGAAGGAATGTTAAAAGCCCGACGCGAAACGGAGGGCTTTTATATTCCTGAGAGCCATAATCTACAATTATGCCCGTGGTACATACAATGTTTTATTTTATTTTGCACCATGAAACTGGAACAAAATATTAAAAAGATTCAGTATTTTCGGCAAGTTTTTAAATGCAAATGCAGTGAAATAAAGTCGACAGTAGGCTAATTTGTTGTTACCAAGATACTGTGATATTGCTATTATATATCATGTCATGTGTTTGCTGTCAATCATGCTGCTTAGCATCAATGACATTTCCGTGCTATAAAGACCACATTACGCCCGCATTTGGAGGCGTATAAAGAACATTATGATGGCAAAATAAAATAAAAAATATTATATAAAAAAGTTGTCTGCATTTAATTTTGACTATAAAAAAGGGATTAAATCAATATTCTACGCTATTATACAAAACTTTTTTTTATTAAAATCTAGCACATTTATAACAAAATAAAAAATTCTTGAACAAAAAACTCTTTTAATAAACTAAATAAAATTAAAAAATATATATTCTCTAAAAAAAAAATAATTGCACTGCAATAATCTGCCTACAGAGCTTAATTCCCGGAAACTTAATTGCACCTCTTCTGAGTTCCTAAGGGTTTAGTCTTTTTTTGATTTCAGTTTTCTCCACCAACGCCTCTTCAGGGACGCAAGGAAAAACAAAAGCATCAGCTATTTTAGAAATTGGTCTCATTTAAGAACAAAAATATGAGTCGTTTTCATGGGAGATAATTTTAGCGACAAATCTTTTGGCAATATTTTTTTTGTTCTCAGCTCTACTAGTATAAAGTCATTTGGTTTGTAGTTTTTGGTATCTTGAGAGGCCTGTTTATTAGTCGTGGTCTCTTGGGAAGCCTGTTTATTAGTCGTCATACTGGTTTCTTCATAAGGCACTATTTCAGTCTCATTCTTTTTTTGTGGTTCTGATTCCAAATTTATTAAGTATTCTTGGAAGACGCCTTTCCCGGGTTCGACGTTTAATTTTTTACGACTCCCTTTTGGAGTTGGACCTTCTCTTACATATCTTGCTGCCTTGAACACTTCATTCATAACATGGCAAACGTCAACTGATGCATCTGAAAGTGGGACCACCTCTTTTGGTAATTTATTGAAAATTTTATCTCTGCACAAAGGAAATATTCCTGTAGCTGCAAATTCTGATCGAATATTTGCGGCACTACTTGCGTCAACTTCATTCAACGCTTGTTTCAAAAGACGTGGGAAAACATCTTTTCGAACCACTCCTTTATTATTTTTTTCCAAACACGCAGTATTTTACGCCAAACATTTTTGATGGGCCGGAAACAACTGACATCCAGCAGTTGAATCATATGAGTGCTATTAGGTAGTATCAGAATAAATCATATTATTTTCCCCGCACAGCGAGATCATAGTTACAGAAATATGGCTAGCTAAGTTATCACCAATAATAATTTTTGGTGAATCTGGAAGTGACTTAAAATATGGTAGGGCGATAGTAGAAAACCATTCCTCAAATAGTGCGGTATCAAACCATCCAGTTTTACTTCTATTGTATCTTGCACGAAATGGTCCATTTTCTGTCCAATTTGCCCAAAGATGTTTGGCCTTGTAAACAACGTAAACAGGAAGCATTACGCCCGATGCTGTGCAGCTAAACATGACGGATGTTGCCGCTTTAGACTTGTCCATTACTTTTTCTGCTCGTTTGCAAGTCCTGCGAACTACAACCTTAACACGTCCCGGGTCAGCCGTAAAATTAGTTTCGTCGTAGTTGAGGATGGCTTCAGGAGAAACATTTTCCAATGCAGTGGTTAAATTTGTCAAAATATCGGTTAATGGTTTCGGCATTAATTTTGGCTCGACTCTCTTTCATAGCTTGGGAAGTCCTCTGTGACAACACGTCTTTACGCCTTATCATAAAGGTTGTGTACCAATACTTGAGAAATGCAATGGACTATGGCTAGTTCATCATTTTGTGATAAAACTGTTTGCCCACCTGGAGTTTTCATGTGTAATTTTTTTTACTTTACGGTACAAAGTGACCACGGGAATTCCGTATTCTTGCGAAATATCACTTAAGAGTGCGATTACCATTGTTATACTACCCGATTGGCCTCCTCACAGTCTCCTCTGCATAATCTCTATAGGTTCTGGAGTCCACAAGTCTCTTATAAATGCGAACCATTATTTAGTTTTATTTTTCAAGTCGCCCCTAAAAGTACCAAAAAAATAAAGTGGTACGCCACTGGTAGATCGAGATCAACATTATCAAAATGAGGTTAGGATATTGTTTTCATACAAATGGCCATCATAGAAAAAAATATCTCAGTGCTCCAACTCTTACAAGTGAATATAGGCAATAGGAAGTATTCAGCACTTAAAAAAACACCATTTTTCGGTATTTTTCCACACAACAGGCGTTCACTGTGGGAGTCGTTAGTAACTGTAAATGATAACTGGAAACCTCTAATGTTCACCCTTGGAAATTGCCCACTTTCGCTACTAACCGTAAGATGTCGCCAATATTTTAAAATAAATGCTACAACATTTTTCATTTCACCCGCCAATTTCAAGTCGCCTCGTTTTACGGAACTTTAATATTATTCAGTTTTATATTTTTTATCATAAAACAACACTACGCCACTGGAATCTGTCAATCATGTTGATTTATTCCTTCGCTTCGGGACAGATTATATATATATATATATATATATATATATATATATGTGTGTGTGTGTGTGTGTGTGTGTGTGTGTGTGTGTGTGTGTGTGTGTGTGTGTGTATTATTATTGAATACACCTGCTCATTGTTATTGTATGTGTAAAATAGCTTACATGTTTATTATTGGAATATTGTGTAAACCTAATTGGATAATAGCAACAGTTACAAGAACGCGATTGGTAATATGTTTTGTATAATTATCACAATGGAATCAATTACACATATGAGCATCCAAGTTGTGGAGTTGACGAAGAAAGCGATGAAACTGAGTTTTTATCCTTCTGTGTGTTATTTGGGAATATGACCGTGAATAAATGATTTTTTTTCCTTTTTTATTGGTATTATCCCGATAAATAAATTGATAAATAAAAAAAATATCTGAGTCTAGTTAAGCAAAAAAATTAATATCTCACCTTTAATTTATGTATTTATTAGTGCTAAGAAAAAAAAATTTAATAAATATACAATTAGTTCCATTTGTCACATTCATTGCTATTATTATTATTAGTGTGCCTTATTAATTGTATTTATTTTTCATTTTATTTTATTTTTTGTTATGTTTACTTAATCTTTTTTTATTTCATAATAAATGTATTTTCCTACAACCGAGCGCAAAGAACAAATTTGCTCTTCCAAAAGAAAGCACAAAGTAGCACTTTTTAGAGGAACGAGCGCAAAGTTACTTTGCCGCCCACCGAGCGACAAAGTGTTTATTTTGCCGTTCGCTAGCAGCATGGTCACTGCGTATATGCACACCATGTGCGGCTACTTAGGCGAATGCTGGGGTAATATTTTCCCCCTCAGAACCCTAACTCCGTTCCTTCCGATCCTATCCTGTCCACACCCATCCTTAATCCCACCATGCATATATACGCAATGTATGTATGTATGCTGGGAATCCATGATTGTGGCTGAAAGAGCTCGGATAGCTCAAGCAGTCCACTCTCCCTGACCACACCCATCCTTAATCCCACCGTACATATATATGTAATGTATGTATGCTGGGAAACCATGATTGTGGCTGAAGGAGCTTGGAAAGCTCAAGCAGCACGCCCTCTCCCTGGGGGAGGGCATGAAATACGTAACCTTTTCCTTGTTTTCCTTTTCCGAGCGACAAAGTAACTTTGCGCTCGGCGGTTGTAGAAAAAAAAGTAACTTTGCGCTCGGCCAAAGCAAGAAAAATATTGTGTAATTCGAGCGAAAAGTGGCACTGCCGCTCTCAAGAGATAGCTGCGCTCCGCTACGCGTCAAAATTCTCCCTCAGACCGGAAATGTATGACTATGCGCTCTTAATACACAAATAGCTATTCTGCTTTTTCGAATACCAAAAATGGACGTTTTGCTAAACAATCAGTTATTATGACCACACACATCATGCCAAAAAGTAGTTTTATTTTTAAGGCTTATTAAGATAAAAAAAATTTCTTTAAAATTGACCTAGGTATCTTAAAATATCTGGTGTAGAACACCACACTACCTTCCAACCTACAAAATGGGAATTAAAAGAAATGAAATCATTTTAATAACGTTTTTTAGGATAATTATGCAACCTCTTTTATAATAAATAAATTACGAAAATATGCAATATTGTAAAAACAAACCCGATAATCTATGTCAAACAGACGTTTAAAACTTCATGTCAGGCAGAAGTTAATCGACATCTAGATGCTAACTTAAAAGAAATTAAATAATTTTTTTAGGATAACTATGCAACCTTTTTTTATACGTTCCTAACGAAAACAGGCAACATTATAGAAACGAAAACAACAAATACTCTGTCAGAATGCCGTTTAGGGTATACAGTATACTATATATACTATATATTAAGAAACTTTATACAGAAAAGTTATGTAAAATTAAATTTTCTTTAGAAAATATGTCTACTTTTTGTTATAAAATTAATAGTTATTCAGATACTGAAAAAACTCTTAAACTGTACCTTAGGAATTTTTTTCCTGCTAAATTACGCGTTGTATCAAAAAATTGCATGGAACATAATTAATCGATATGTTTAAGGTCTATATCTAGGTATTTTTATATCTTTGAAATATGCAGTTGTTTAAGAAATATTTGATAAAAACCAAAAACTGCCTCTAATAAACCCACCTCTCTCCAACGTTGGACTTCTCCCAAAGTCTAATCAGCTCCAAGCTTGAATACAAAATTTTAAGTGCGTAGGCGGTTTCTTTCTGGAGTTATCGTGGATACTAACATACATCCATACATCCACACACACACACATCCGGACATCATGAGCGATATTGGCCAAAAGTTGTAAAATGAGCTAAGTCGATTGAGCGATAGCAAAAAAAAAGTCGATGGCATAAACTTCTTTACCAGGGTTTTCCAACATATGAATGACCGAGGGCCACCATTACATTCATGGAGTCAATACTATCCGCTATATATATATATATATATATATATATATATATATATATATATATATATATATATATCATTTGCTACACAAAAATAGAAAAGGCGAATATTAAAGTTAAACTTATTTTTTATTTTAAAACATTTACTTTCACATAATATGAAAACTACAAAATACTACTTTTAATGAAAATATTGAGGACGTTCTGCAGCATTTACTAATTCAGTAATGTTTATTTCCAATTGTGTTGTTGCTAACCTTAGTAAATTCAATAGATGTATCGGTTAGGCGGGTCCTGTGGCTATTCTTGATAAATTTCATACTAGAAAATACACTCTCGCACAAATATGTAGGGTAGAGTGGGGCAAGATGACGTACGGGGCAAGACGACGAATTTAGTTTTCACAAAAACCAAAAACACTTTTTTATAAACTATACAGTTTACGACAATTTACCTATACTGTAGTTATACCTTAGACGCGTAGATGGGGCTAACTTTAGTTTTGCATTAATTGTAACCTGTAAACAGTTTTATTTGCACATGTGTATAATATTTTGTGTGTTGAAAATAAACGTTTGCTTCAAAAACAAAGGTAAGAATAATTGGTTTTGTTGTCTATTTTATTTACTAGAGTTATATAAGCAGATTTGAGAGCATTTTGGTTGATAAATTTTCTCTTGCGTTCGTTATCAAACAATTGTATTTTGATATTGCCAGAGGGGCAAGATGAAGGGGGCAAAATGACGAATTCGTCATCTTGCCCCAATGGCGTATTATACCTTAATATTTTGTTTCAGAGGGTAAGAAATTATAAGAGGAAAGCAGATCGTCGATCATGGTCGGAAGATAGTTTAATTGCTGCAATTCATGCCGTTGAACATGAAGTCAGACCGTTAATAATGCTAGTTTACTTTTCGAAATATCAGAACCTACGCTTCGGAGATACGTTAAAAAACACCGCCGAAACGAAAAACTACCAGAAAGTGGAGGTAGATTTAAATATACATTTTCCGATCTGCAAGAAGAAGAATTCGCCAACTATTTAAACGATTTAAATAATAGAGCATTTGGTTTAACGTCCAAGGGATGCAGAAAACTAGCATTTGAATTCGCAGAGCAGAATAACATTCCTCATCAATTTAATAAGGCCGCCAAAGCAGCTGGAAAAGACTGGTTAATTTCATTTATGAAAAGACGGAAGATTAGTTTAAGGACACCGTAGTCGACATCGTTAGGGCGCTTAATGGGGTTTAACAAAGTAGAAGTAGCGAGATTTTTTAACCTACTGCTAGAACTCAAAGTTAAATATAATTTTACACCTGACCGTATCTTCAACGCTGATGAGTCCGGTTTGCCGACTGTACCCAATAAGCAACCAAAAGTTATGTCTCCTACTGGATGAAGAAGGGTAGCGAAGGTTGCTAGTGGTGAGCGGGGAAAAAATACTACAGTTGTTTGTGCAATGAACGCCCAAGGATCCTATATTCCTCCTTTCTTTATTTTTCCGAGGATAAAGATGCGACCAGAACTGTTGAATGGATGTCCCCCAAATAGTAATGGCATTGCACAGCAAAGTGGATGGATGAACAGTGAAAGTTTTGTGCAGTATCTCCGACATTTTATAAAATTTACCCATCCTTCCAAAGAAGTGCCCATTTTGCTGATTGTAGACAACCATTCTTCCCACTGTTCTTGAGAAGCGATCAACCTATGTAGAGATAGTGGAATAATTATGTTGGGGTTACCTCAACATACGACGCACCGTATGCAACCTTTGGACGTGGAATTTTTTGCTCTTTTAAAGACTTATTACAGCCAAGCTTGTGACAATTTTCTTGTAAATAACCCTGGAAAAACAATAACAGATAAAGACGTAGGGAAACTTTTTGGACAATCATATTTAAAAGCTGCAACCATTGGAACTGCTGTTAAAAGTTTCTTGAAGTGCGGGATTGAACCATATAACCCGGGTGTGTTTGATGAGACAGACTTTGCGCCAACCCTAGTAAGTGAACGTCCAAATATCGCTGAAAATCAAAATACCGCTTATCCAACAACTGCTGAGGAAGACTCCTCCAGTGATGATGAACCTCTGATAAATAAACCCGACAATAATGCATTGCCGGACTGCGCTGTAGCAGGCCCATCTGGACAGCAATTACACCAAGAACTCCCTCAACCTTCAACTTCAAAGCAAATAGCGGAAGATCATAAAGCCCTCGTTCAAATTAGACCACTTCCAAAATATAATCACCCTCTAAACCAAACCAAAAGGAAGAAGCAGAAGGCGTCAGTAATAACCTCTACTCCAAATAAGGAAGAGGTTGAAGAAAAAGAACGGCAAAGAAGCGGAAAAGTTAATCTGAAGAAAAGAAAGTGCGAGATAGTAAAGAAAAATGTATTTGGGACAATCTCAGCATCTGAAGCTAATAAGGAAACAAACAAAGAAATTTTTTGTCGGGCTTGTGAGGAGAGATATATTGAACCCCCAACAGAGGACTGGATTCAGTGTGCCTGTTGCGAGGCATGGTGGCATGAATCATGCACAGCTTATGAACAGAACGGGCCATTTATATGTGACTTCTACCAATAATCGTTATCTTGCCCCTATATGTACGTCATCATGCCCCATCGGTGGGGCAAGATGAAAAAAATGCACCAAATTGTGAAAATCTTTTTTTTTTGTTTTTTTTCCATGCGAATTTCATTTAAATTTTTAGTTAAATTGGCAACATGTGTGGTGTTCTTTATAATACAGTTTGGATTCAAAAAATATTTGCGTTTTAATTTTACGATTTTTTTTCCTTAACGTCGTCAACTTGCCCCACTCTCCCCTACTTCCAAACATCGAGGTCATTTTTTGACCAAATTGTCGCAGATTTGGAAATCGTTCCTTTGATAGGAGTTTAAAAAAGTCAGGGCTCTTTCTGGTCTACTTTGGAGAAATGGATCAGCTTGCAAATCACATAATTCTAATTGAAAATTTGCTTCTTGATTTTGTATTTCAGCAAGAAGAGGATTACTAAACAACTGCACACTGTCTTTTATATTTTCAAATTCTTTAAAACGCTGCTGAAATTCATTTTCAATATCTTCAATAGTTACTAAAAATCTGGAAAAATTAAGTTGCTCCTTTTCTTTAAATTCGTCTGATAATTGTAAACACTTTGAAAAGTGGACCAAATTATTATTTTCAATTGAACTTCTGAATAATTTCAGTTTGTTTTTGAATCCGCATTTATGTGACTAATCAAGTCAGTAATTATTTTATCTTTCCCTTGTAATTTTACATTGAGTTCGTTCAGGTGAATTGTAATATTCGTGAGAAAAGCCAACTCCTTTAAGAATTCAATATCTTTCACTTTTTGTTCTAAACTCTGTGGTATTTGTTCCAAGAAATTCATTAAGAAACATAGGGATCTCGTTTCTTATTTCAAAAAACCTTTCTAAACATTTTCCTGCACTTAGCCATCGAACTTGATTATACAGTAGCAAATCTCCATATTCAGCTTCCATATCTTCCAAAAATTGCTGTAATTTCCGATGCGAAAGGGATTTATTTCCTCCACGAATCATATTTATAATTTTAATCACCAACTTAAAAACTTCGTTTTGTTTTATTGATTTTCCACATAAACCACCTTGGTGAATAAAACAATGTATTGTAGGACAATGTATGCCATTTGCTCTGAGTAATCCAACAAACCCAGTTTTTTCACCCACCATTGCAGGGGCACCATCTGTCACTATTGCAGAACACTTACGAAAACTTCCAAATTTGTTCAATCGAATTCTTTACTGCTTCAAATATATCTTTACCTTTTGTAGTGCCATGAACGGAACACAAATTTAATAACTCTTCTTTAGTTGAAAAATCATCTTGAGTCATACGTACAAATATTAATAATTGACTGACATCACTTGAATCCGTACTCTCATCAAGGCATAGTGAAAAATAGGAACAATTTTTAACCAACTCACACAGTGATTTTTCTACTTGTCCACCCATATCGACTACTCTTCTTTGCATTGTTTGGTTTGAAAGAGGAACTGATTCAAATTTCTCTGCAATTGTTTTATCTCCGAATGATCTTGCCATTTCAATGGCACATTTCTTCACTAAATTACCATCAACAAAAGGTCATTTTGCTTTTACAAGTTCAAGGGATACGATATAAGAAGCACGTAACACAGATGTCTGTGTTTCTGAAAGTTTATTGAAAGCACCAGTTTGATGTTTTAACTTTTTTTTTAAATCCGAAATTAATACTAATCTTGATGCTTCTTCATACTTCTTATATTTGGCTTCATGCAACGACATGTAATGTCTTTTTATACTATATTTTTTGGGCACTGACACTATTTGCATGCATACTAAACATTGCAATTTTCCATTATTGTTTCTAATTAAATAATTGCTTTCCCAACTCTCTTGATAAGATCTGTTTTCAGAACCAATCGAACGTTTTCGTTTCGTTTTTTCCATCGTTTCACTTAAATCGAATTTTTCAAAACGTATTTAAATATTACATTACCACATAATTTTAAAAAAACTTGCACTCATAATTAATCACAGTACTCAACGACTGTCTCAAGTTGCAGATAACAAAATACCACACGGCAACCGGAAACACGACTGCAGTACAATGTGAGGTGCCGAAAGATTGTGGGAGGGTTTGAACTGTTTTAATCATTTTTACGCGGGCCGTACTAATGAGAGCCGCGTGTTGGAAATCCTTGTTCTATACCTACATGTGTATATGTAGGTTGGAAAGTAAAAATTGGCCTTTACACTGTGCTCCAAATTTAAATTTTCAATACATTTGTATTTAGAGGTTTATCTGAAGTACCTGTTTTATGGCTTATTTATTATGCTGCAAATGATTCTACATAGAAAACTGGTCTATACTTTTTCATTTCCAGGATAATTGAAAAAAGATACCTACTTCAGTGCCCTCTATCAAACATCTTTATTTCTGAACCAATTTTAACCTAGATTTGTACGAACTTATATAATTGAGCCATTATTCAAAATATAGTTTCATTAATAGAAGTTACTTTAAAGCTACATATAGTTATATTAAACATAGTTAAGTTTTAAGTCTAAAAACAACAAAATTATTTCACAGAAACAATACTTTTGTTTCAGTTAGAAAAAAAAAACTCAACATGACAGATTTGAATGCAGAAAATAATGCTGTGATCCAGTTATTCTAGTTTTTTAAAAATCTGTTGCTTTTGTACCACACCCTTTTATTACAAAACGAATGATTTATACACACTTTATAATTTAGATGGTATATTATTTTTGTTCAACTAATTATTTATTGGTGTTGCAACTACATGTACTTTAATTTATTATTTATTTAAAGAAAGATATACAGATATTACAACATAAAAACTACTTTTATACAAATTCTAAATTACTCTGAAAATATAATTGATAAGAAATATCACAAACCCTGTTATCAGAATAAAAGTGCTTAATAACAATAACAACTGAATCTACAATTCCTCTAACAGCTTTTTGTCAAACATAAATTCTCCCAAAGCTTTATGTTCATCCATCATTTTTTCGAGGTTTGAAACTTTTCCAGCCAAATCACGTTGACCTTTGTATTGCTCTTCAAGGAATTCTCCAGTTAAATAATCTACCAACTGATTAAAAAAAAATGAGTGATAATAAATTTCAATAGGGTCTGACTTACATGATAGTCATTATATCCATTCGCATCTTGTTCCTTAGGTTCTTCACAAACTGTAATAACACTACGAATTTTTTTTGTTACATCAGCTTCTAATCGTAATGCATCTTTCAAGGCATCGACACCACTTTTCCAAAAAACACTCTGAGGAATTACCTAAAAATATGGAATTAAACATATTCTTGGGGATGTAAGATACATACAGTCTTTTTAATTAGTTTGCTCACGTTTGAAGTTAACTCTCCTCTCATTAATAAATAAGATATTAATTTTAAGGCATGTTGCCTTTCCTCGCTAGCTGCTTGGAAAAATAATTTTGCAAATCCAGGTCTGTTGACTTTATCTCTTGAAAAATGGGCTCCCATAGCTAAATATTGGATAGAAGCTTCCAGTTCAGTTTGAATCTGAGCCCTCATCATCTTGACACATGGTTTTACCATATCCACCCATTCTGTTGGTATATCAGGTTTTCCATGCTCACCTATAGCAAAAATTTTTATATTAATTTAATTGACAATTATTTATAATAGTACAATGAAAATTTCATTTGTTTTATTACGTACATTTTAAATCAGCATGTGATGTAGCAACCGCGGCCAAAATAACAATAATAGAAACGATAACCTTCATTTTTAAGTTACTATTAATTTTTAAGATTGCAATTGTTCTCTAGTCTTCCTTTACACTCACTGGTGTAGAAGGTAACTAGATAAATTAATTCAAAGGAGAATCGACCCGATAACAACGATAATAGCGTAATTGCGCGATCAGTTATAAACTTATTATTCACAGTCACACATTACTAATGTTGATTAAATTAAAACACTTGATTTCTTGCAACATATCCACGGAAACAAAAATTCCCCTACTTCTCTGACGCAGCATTTTTCTTTTGTTTCAAGTGCGTAGTAAGCTACAGCGTCTGCGCAAATATTACTATTGCGTTTTAATTATTAATATTCATTATTCGTGATTACGCTGGCGAGATACCAGGTTAGTATATCGTATAAATTATTTTTCTTTGTATCGCAATAATTAATCTTTCGAACCCCTTAAACAGGGATCATGAAGTTTTTATTCGTTTGCGTTGCCATTTTGGCTGTTGCGTATGCAGCTACGGATGATTATTGTTATAAAGATAGCCTTCGTGTTTGTAATTCAGTGGTAAAAGGTAATTTTTTCAATCAGTCTTTTATTATTTATCAAATTATACAATATATTTTAGACAGTAAAAAGGAGAAAAAGGATTTATCACTACCAAATTGTAGTGCTAAATATGGGGCCATTCAAGAGGTACTTCCTGACCTTCAACAATATGTAAACAGCCATATAACTCGTAATTTTGAGTATATGTTAATGTCTGCTCATTATGGAAACTATGAGAAAAGTCGTGAAGGATTTGAAAAACTTTTCATGGACTTATCCGATTCCAAATGGGAGACTGCAATTGACTTAATCAAGTACATTACAAAACGTGGTGGTGAAATGAACTTTGATAATATTAAATCTGATACCGTTAATGATGAAAACTCAAGTTACGAATTGTATGAATTGAATAGTTTGGCAAAAGCTCTGGATATGGAAAAAGAACTTGCTGTTAGGGCACATCATATTCATGGTGAAGCTACACGAAGAAGTGAGAAGAATCATGATCCTGAAATATCATCTTACATTGAAAAAGAATTTGTTCATAAGCATGCAGAGACTATTCGTAAATTATCAGGACATACTTCAGATTTAACTTCTCTTTTGAATGGACCTGATAGTTCATTAGCATTGTATATATTTGATGATTATCTTAAAAAACAATCAATTTTATAATGTATAATTATTTTGTGTAAGTATATTTAGATTGTTGTAGTTATTTGTGATACCTTTATCATTCAGATAAAATTACTTATAATTTGTTATAAATAAAACAAGTCTTTAAACATTTTGTTTCCTTAATGTTATTCACATTTACATGTCGTAATGTTGAAGTTTCTTAGTGATTAAAAAAGAATAAAAGATCAGTTTGTTTGTTTCTTATTTATGGAAACATTTGGATGATCCAGTTTTATCTAAAAGTCAAGATACTTATAATTTTATATGAATCATATAAATGAAATTTATATCCTGGGAATAAGAGTAAACAATGTACCTAACTAACGAAATTTAAGTAACAGAATTATGATTTTATTTCTTTAACTGTAGGGGGTTTTGTAGGCCTATCTTCAAAATTCATGACCAAACTAGAAGTACAAACAAAAAACGATTGAAAAGTTCTAGCTTATCATTGCTACTTTTTGTGTTTCGTTCTCTAATGTGAATGGCCAAAATGAGGCACCACATGACTTATTACAAGAATTAAAACTCAATATGTACAATACAAACGTTTCCTTCCAACTAACTTGGGAGTTTTGAAGGTTGAAAATCAGACGAAACTTTATTATTTAAATTATAACAAAAAATACTCCCACAAAATTAAAAAAACAGAACTTACTATCCAAGATATAATCATCAGCAACCGACCGTTGATAATGATAGTTTGGGGTGTTGAAATGCGTTCGGTGTTTTTTAATTGTGTGTGGTACGTTGGTGTATTTTGCTTGTTATAGGTCCTACCACATATACAGTGTTACAGTTTTTCAAATATTTATAGCCAAATAAAAACTGACGTGAGCTTCGTTAGGTTCCCATTTCTATCAGCCTGAGCGTTTCCCTATTTCAGTTCATGGGTTTTCCCAACCTTTCTCATGACGCATCCACAGATAACATAATGTGTTAATTATGTCAAGGTCAAAAGCAACACATTTAATGGCTCTCACGTGACTCATTGACACTTTACGCAATACTGTCAAGGTTAAAACGCAACTTTCACATGAGTCTCGAAAATAAGGTACTTAAATATATTTCGTTCAAAAAACACTTATCCAAAACAAATGAATGCAACATTCCTGCATCACCATTTTCAAAGCATAACGCAATAATGTTTCGTGCAAAAAAAAAATTCAAAACAAATAGTTTATAATTGACGCAAGCAGAATTCTTACAGAATGATTTGCAAAATATACAGCATGTGCATAACAAACATGTATTTAAATATATGGACATATAAACCAAATGTACAAAACAACAAATATTTGTATACTAACAGTTTAAAATAAAAAGATTACATGTTGAAACTATATGTACAAACAGGCGGATATACTTACAAAAAAAGTATTTATAATTATTCGCGCCCCCACCGCACACGCTCGACCCACGCACCCACACACACACACAGACACAGACACAGCACAGACACAGACACAGACACAGACACAGACACAGACACAGACACAGCCACAGACACAGACACAGACACAGACACAGACACAGACACAGACACAGACACAGACACAGACACAGACACAGACACAGACACAGACACAGACACAGACACAGACACACACACACACACACACACACACACACACACACACACACACACACACACACACACACACACACACACACACACACACACACACACACACACACACACACACACACACACACACACACACACACACACACACACACACACACACACACACACACACACACCATCATGGCCGATCTTGGCAAAACTTTGTTAAACGTTGTTAAATGATGTAATAAGTCGATTTAGCGATATTGAAAAAAATGCTGTACCCACATATGTATATGTAGGCTGGAAGGTAAAAATTATACGTTTCAATAAGTAAGTTATCGTCGTCAGTAGTAACGACAATAAAAAAAAGACAAAATACAAAGGATAGGCAGCAAATACAAGATACGCACTGCCTTCAAATCGACCAGAACGCTCAGGGGAATACTAACCAAAACCAAACCAATGAAGAGCAGAATTCCAAGAATTGTGTATACAACCTACCATGCGAATGCGTCAAAGCTTAAATAGGAGAGAGCAGTAGACCACAAGCGAGAGCACAGGAACATAAGAACAATGTCCGCAAGGGCAAAACAGAAAAATCAAGAATCGCCGAACATGTCTGGAACAGACATAACATACAGATAGTGACAAAGGACGAGAATACAACTCGCCGGAAACTCAAAGAAGCCACATACATCGCACTAGCAGAAAATCCAATAAGCCAAGCTAGCGTGGAAATGAAACCCATGTGGATTCCAACAATCTGCGAAGAGCAAGTCCTAAAAAATATATATTGGATTACTCAGTGGCTCGGCGGTAAAGGTACCAGGCTTGTAAGTGAAAGGCACCAAGTTCGAATGTGAGAGTAGTCAAGTGCTTGGGAAAAAATCATAGCATATGAATTCGACTCAAGTGCGAAAACAGTCTTTCTCAAGACAGCCTGATGACGGAAGCAGAGTTCGCTTCCGAAACGTCGCGCTCAAAAAGCAAAAATTGTGGAAATAGGTCGATCAACTCAACTAATATGAAACCATGGTGTATTTTTATATTATGTCATCTATACGTTTCAATAACACTTACAGTAATATTCGTAATTTGGGTCTTATATAGCAGAAAGAGTTCTTAAGAGGCCAAGTACTGCTTAAATCTGTACAAAAAGCCTATTCTAGCTTTAGTTGCTTTAGTGCCTAACAGAATATGATAATATGAAAATGTAAACTTTCACCATTAACACTCATAATAAAATACTTACCTTTTTTGGGATTTTTTAATGGTGTACTTTAAATTATACAATCTAAACGTTTCGATAACATTACAGTTATCTTCGTCAGTAGTAATGTTTGTTAAAATTTTAAGATTAGTAAACAATTTTGTCAAATTTGAAAAATTCAAACATAAACATAAGCCTGCTATTAATATAACAGTTTGAGAAACGTATAAGCCAACTATAAAATTGTAGTAAAAAATAACTAGGTCATTAAAATTAAATATTGTTAAACTGCCTCAAAGATGACAAACCAGAACACTCTCTACGACGAAAGCTAACAATGAAATTTGCCAGCCAAAAAACACATTTAACAAAATTTAATCGAGTTATAATGTAAGTCTAAAGTTGTGAATAACTTCAATTTTAAAATGATAGAAGCATTCACAAATCCAAACATTACATCAAAAATAACCCAGTTAAATCTAACATACTTTTGGTATGTCTAGGTTTTTTGCTGTGTTTTTCCTAGACCTTGAAGCAAATGCTTTACCAATTATATGTTAAATTTCCACAGCACTATAATTTAACATAAGTAGTTGAAATTAAATTGAAATTAAAAATTACAAAGAACGTTCTGCATTGTGCTTTTCATTGTTAATAACACTTCCAATTATTGATCAAGATATCTCTTTGTTAGATTTAACTGGGTTATTTTTGATGTAATGTTTGGATTTGTGAATGCTTCTATCATTTTAAAATTGAAGTTTTTTCACAACTTTAGACTTACATTATAACTCGATTAAATTTTGTTAAATGTGTTTTTTGGCTGGCAAATTTCATTGTTAGCTTTCGTCGTAGAGAGTGTTCTGGTTTGTCATCTTTGAGGCAGTTTAACAATATTTAATTTTAATGACCTAGTTATTTTTTACTACAATTTTATAGTTGGCTTATACGTTTCTCAAACTGTTATATTAATAGCAGGCTTATGTTTATGTTTGAATTTTTCAAATTTGACAAAATTGTTTACTACATCTTTAACAATTTTTAACAAACATTACTACTGACGAAGATAACTGTAAGTGTTATCGAAACGTTTAGATTGTATAATTTAAAGTACACCATTAAAAAATCCCAAAAAAGATAAGTATTTTATTATTGATCTAAAATTATTTAGCTTTACATTCAGGCATACACTATCACATGATACGTAAATGAATTGTGCTGGTGTTAGTTGTCATTCAATTTGATTACTTTTGATTTTTCTTTTTTGTTCGTCATTTATCTGTTATTTCTATATTAACTATGTGTAATAGTTTATACTAATCGAGATCATGCTAAAAAAGTTCTAAAATTTGAAATTTCGTATGACGAAAGAATGTATTCACTCTATTAAAAGTATTTAGACAGATACACAATGTTTTAATACGAACTTTTAGAAAAAGGTCAGAAATTTAAAACCCTTGCAGAAAATAATAAGTGTATGGTTGCTTTTTTAATGCAGAATACCGCGAGTTTGTATAACGAAGGTATTAAATTGTGCTGTAATGCGTTGACTACGACGTTTTTTCAAGCGGTATTTATAAGATTAGATCTTGGCCACCTACACTCTACTAAAATGTGGAGAATATGCGAGTGTAACATGTCATGTTACATTCTCATTCGAAGACGTTTCGGTTAATAAGCCTCGGTTTGCCTTACGAATGAAGCAAGATCCTTTAACTCTCAACAGACACTAAGAAGGCTGGTACCATTATCAGAATAAATATCAGGTGCGGAACAACACGCGACCTTCCAACCTACAAAGTGGAAATTAGAAGAAATGGAACAATTTTAGTAATAATAATTGTTTTAGGATGATTATGCAACCTCTTTTTTAATACTTCATAACGAAAATAGGCAACATTGTAAAAACAAGGACAATAATCTATGTCAGATGGACGTTTAACACTTTGTCAGATAGAGGTTAATAGACATCTAGATGCTAACTTGAAAAAAAATTCCAAAGCCGCCCACCTCTATCAAAAATTATTATACAGTTTAAGCATTTTTAACATCATTTGATTAATTTTTAGACTTATTTGGCTTTATATCAAGAAAGTTTGTGCAGAACAGTTACGCAAGATGAAGTTATCTTTAAAAAATATGTTTACGTATTTTCGTTGATGGTTATTCGGATACTGAAAAAAAATTGAACACTTAAATTTAATTAACCAATATGTTTAAGGTCTATACGCCGGTATATTTATACATTTGAAATATCTAGCTGTTTCAGAAGTATTTCATAAAACAAAAAAACTGGCTGTAATAAACCCCTCTTCCCCGCCACTGGATTTGTTTCAGAGTCTAAGCAGAAATGAAATTAATCAAACACAAACACAAATGCAAACGCAAACACAAACGCAACCGCAAATGCAAACTCAACACGGACACTGACACAGACACGGACACGAGCATGAGCAAGAGCGCGAGCACAAACACGAAAACGAACGTGAACACGAACACAAAGATGAACACGAACGCGAAGACAAACACAAACCCAAATACAAACAACCGGCATAATTAACACTCCTTCAAAAACTAACATTGGGATTTTAGGATGTTCTGGTAAGGTACCCCAGATTCATGAGTAGGTGTGGTTTGTTGGAATTTCCTTCAATAACTAATAATTTTGTAATGGTCCGGTGTCTTCTTCTAATTGATTAGCATTAATGTGGCGGTGCATGTAACCAACTGACATGCTCCGCTCTGATTAACAATTTCGCAATTTTTGGCAAGACTATTGAGTATTTTAAGCTATTAGTTTATTTCGCAGTATATTGTATAAATAACGTATTTTTAGGATCGCGTATTTGTAAAGCAAATTTTTTTGGCAAATTTCTTGAGTTAGAATTCACGAGTCGTATAATGTCCTTTATGACAATAAAAATATGGGACGTTTAAAGAATTAATTTGGAGCGTAAATTTAAATAGAGGTAAAAATATTAGGTACCTTTGGTATTTGTACCACTATGATTGTTACCGAATGTGAAAAAGAGGTAGGGCGTTCAGCTTTGGCGGATGTCTTCCTCCACGTGAGAACACAGGATAAATTCTTGTATGAGCTTGAAGTTAAATTTGTATGTATGTAAATGGAATATTTTCAGTATAAAATGGATGAAAGTCATTGATGTCAAAACAAAAAAATTTGCGGAAATGTTGATTTCTCTTTCATTAAAACTTAAATATCGTTGAGTAAATTATTGAGATTTTATACAGCGCTATGAGTTAGTTTTAGCAATTTTCCATGATCGATCGATCGACATTTGGAACATACTTGTTTATACGAAAATTATCGTCACAGTGTAGGGAAGGATTTGCCACTGTAACGAGATGAAACATTCTGTGTATTTTGTAAAAATAAGAAGTGTACAATGAAAATCTTGTTGTTGGTAAAGGGAGAATTTGTGTGTGAGTTTGTGTTGCCTAGAATAGTATATTGTAATACCAGTGCGGAAAGGGCTTTATTGCAAAATGAGTATAAAAGTTTATACGAATTTTTCAATGGGCATTTCCGCACGTGTGTTACATGCTATTTTTTCTACGAAAGTTTAAGATCAAAGATTGGTGTAAATTATTATAAGTTTTTGTTATGAACGAATAAGTTCAAAAGTAAATATGTAATTAAAAATCATTAATTTTATTAAATACATAAATAAAAAGTTTACCTCGAGTAGGATTTGAACCTACGACATCTATTTTGCTAGAGTAGCGCTCTAATAATTTTTAATTGCTGTAAATTGTTCATTGATTTAAAATGAATGTCAGTCATTAGTTGAAATGTCAAAAAATTAAGTATCGTTTGTCACGGGTATTTCGCAGTTTATAAATAAATAAGTGAAATAGCTTAATTATAATGATGGATTCCGATAGTGAAGAGTTGATGGCACCCCACCGCAACTTGCAGGCATTGCAACCGCAGTTACTTCCGATTTTCTGCCTCAAAAATCGAAAAAGAGGTACGAAAAATAAAGAAAATGTTTCGCAGATTGGTGCAAAAACAGACATTTTAAGCTGTACACTGAAAACGTGTTCCTCGCTTACTTTAAGGAAAAATCAGAAAGACTTAAGAGTTCCACACTGTGGTCATTGTACTCTATGCTAACAAGTACATTGATTTTACAAGATAACGTGGATATTTCCAAATTCGTTAAGCTACAGTCGTTTTTAAAACGTAAATCTGCAGGTTTCAAATCGAAGAAATCACGAGTTCTAAGAGAGCAAATCAATACATTTTTTGATCAAGCACCTGATGAACATTATTTAATGATGAAAGTAAGTAGGAACTTATTAAATTTGTAGGGAATACCTATCAACTATATTCCAGGTCGCATTAATACTAGCAGTACCAGGAGCCTGCCGTAGGGATGAGTTAACCAAAATGATGGTGAACAATATTGAGGAACAAGATACAATTTTACTCGTAACAATTACTGATCCTAAAACAGATCTTCGTAGTACATTTTCCGTTACCGAAGGTCCTGAAAATTGGATAACTATTTATAAAAAGTATATAATTCTTCGCCCTAGTAACGATGAGACTAACAGATTATTACTAAATTATAAAATGGGAAAATACACAAACAACCAGTAGATGTAAACACGATTGGGGTAATTCCAAAAAATATTGCAAATTTCCTTAAATTGCTCAATTCTGCTGAGTTCACAGGACATTGTTTTCGCCGTACCTCTGCAACACTGCTTGCAAATGCTGGTCCAGACCTATTAAGCCTTAAACGTCACGGGGGCTGGAAATCTTCAATGGTAGCATAGGGTTGTATAGACGATTCGGTTCGAGATAAGGTTGAAGTGTCCAAAAAAATAATAGGTAATGTTACTGATGATCCGTGCACGTCGACTTCAACTTCAATGCAGCATATTGGATGCACATCTATAATACCAGTCCAAGAGCACGAGGACATATCCACTAAAATTTTAAGTGTTCCAGATTCTTCTACATTGAGCGTTGCAGTTAATTCAGTTACTAAACGTGCAATTCCTAGTGTTAATATAAACAATTGTTCAGGATGTACAATTCATATTCATATTAATATCTCTAACGTCCGCTGATGTTGACTCATAAACAGGAGAATACATTATAATAATGCTCACTTGATGACGGTTATACTTTAACGAGCGAAAGGCGCGAGAAGGGACAACGCTGATGGTCTTGGATCTTATGCGCAAGCGCACTCGTCAATGTTCTGGTAGAATCGGTTATCTTCAAGGAAGTTTGGAGTAGATGTCGCCGAAACAGCATTCTCAGCCATCTTAGGAGAAAATACCTGAGCCAAAAAAGAGTTTAGATTTATAAACTGCCCTAGGGAAGATATTAGAGTGTGGTTAGGTCAATACTTCGGCGACCCCTACTCCAAACGCCCCCGAAGATAACCGATTCTACCCGAACGTTCACAAGTGCGTCCGCAGCAGCATTCTCGTTTCCCGCGCGTTTCGCTCTTTAAAGTGTAACCATCATCGAGTCAGCATTATTATAATGTATTCTCCTGTTTATGAGCCAACATCAGCGGACATTAGAGATTTTACTGATTTGTTAATAAACTATTACAACATAACCGTTCAAGATGATGATGGAGACGATGACGTGGATGAGCTAAATGTATCTCACATCCAAGGTGATGGTGATGATTCACATAAGAAGAAGAAGGGCGTTCAGGTAGAGGAGAAGGGCAAGTCTCAAAACCATGATGATGGTAGCGACGAATCAC
This sequence comes from Vesta saturnalis, assembly GCA_036346205.1. Lineage (NCBI taxonomy): Eukaryota > Metazoa > Arthropoda > Insecta > Coleoptera > Lampyridae > Vesta > Vesta saturnalis. The sequence continues at coordinate 797,303 of JARFJB010000627.1, read as the reverse complement.
GGTTCAAGAAGAAGAAGACCAATAAAGAATGTGATTAAATAAATGATGTATTGTTGTTTATAATAATAATATATCTTCAAACGCTAAGCTTTCCTTCAATTTTTGTTAATAAACTTGTTTTTCCTAACGGTCCTTGAACCTGCACTAACAATGCGAAAGGGCCGTTAGATGGGTAACTACAATAAGTGTCAGATTGGCTTTCTTTTTCACTCTGTTAGTTCAATCATACTGCTATTTTTTGAATTGATAGCTGATTTTGTATGATTAAGTTAAATCAGTTTGGTATTTCTGAATTGTGGTTGGTTGGTTTTAGTAAAGTGTAAGTTAGTCCAATCAGTATTTTTGAGCTGTAAGCTAGTTTTCGCAAGGCTGTAAGTTATGATTTGATTGATTGATTGATTGAGGTTGATTGATATGATTGTTTGATTTGAGCGAACGTGGTTTGTTTGGGATTGATCTGCTTAATTGATTTATTAATTTGATTTGATTAATTGATTTGTGTGTTTGAGAAAGAGACGATAGAGACCTCTATTACAGAAAACATTCATTAGTCCTTACACCACTAGATGGCACCACAAACAACCCTTATTAGTCCTAGAAATATACCGCTAGGCGACGCCGCCTCTATTACAGAAAACATTCGCTAGTTTAAAAATACCACTAGATGGTGCCACAAAAAAACCCTGATTAGTCCTAGAAATATAACGCTAGATGTTGCCACCTTTATCACAAAAAATATTCATTAGTCCATACACAACTAAATGACGACACAAATTCAAATTTCCCAAGGGGCCACGACAGGGGAGCACAGGCCCTAACACAGGTTCCTATGTTTGTCTAATAAGTTATCAATCGGCCCCTTATTAGAATACAAGTTCAAATTTCTCGCAATAGGTAATGAGAATGTAAACACTTAAATACTAATCAAAATTCAAATTACCCGCCAAGGGACCAGGGGCTAAGACCCGAAGGCAAGTTGCGAAGACCTATGTCTGTCTTATAAGTTAGCATTAGGCCTCCTTATTATTATAATAATACAAGTTCAAATTTCCCCTCCTAGATGGCGCCACAAACAAATTCAAATTTTTGGTCTAGAGGCCAGGGCTGAAAGTAAGTTGCTAAGCCCTACATCTGTCTTACAAGTTAGCATTTTACCCCTTATTATAATACAAATTCATATTTCCAGCCATAACCTGCAGAGACTTAAATACAAATTCAAATTTTCCGCCAAAGGGGCCTCGACAAGGGGCAAATCCCCGAGCGCAAGTTGCGCAACTCTACACCTGTCTTACAAGTTAGCATTAGGTCCCTTATTATAATACAATTTCAAATTTTCCGCCAAGGGTATCACGACAATACATGAAGGGCCACGAACAAGTTTCTATTACAAGGGGCGAAGACCCGAGAACAAGTTGCGACGCCCTACACCTGTATTACAATCTCAGTTATGTTCGGGAGGATTGGTGGGGGGATCGCCGAAACATTCTTCGCCGAAAGCGTCGCGTCACGAAATTTTACCTATATGAGACATGCAAATAACGGTTTCTCGAAACGTCAAGTACTTGCAGCGACCAGCAAACAGATTTAGACGATTTGTCACGCGCACTAGGCTTTATTTAATCAGGAAAAGTTTCTCATAAGTGGTGTTGAGTTAAAGGTTAAATTTGTACGATCAAGAGATGCCTTTAGTCTAATGGCAGCGCACGGTTCAAATTACAAAACGCGAATTATGGACGCTAGTTTACTGGTGAGACGTATGCAAATCAATCCCACCATTCTAATTGCGCGCTACAGCCTTAGAAACAACTGCAGCAAAATACTCTGTTACAAGGACCGAAGTAAAGGTGCTAATTATACCTTTGGGCATACAGCGAAAATCATTGGATAATGTCTTCCTGGGTCAGTTATCTAAACGATGCATCGTAGGTTTTACCGCAAATAAAGACTTTCGCATTAACTGTAACCCCGTTAGTGCGATTCTTAACTATATGAAAGCATTTCATCGCTAAATATTGCCTATATGATTAGATTTGATGTTTGTTAAAGAATTGCTGGACACTTTCGCAATAAAGTCCTTTCCCTTATCCGTCTGTATACTTTGGGGTATCTTTTCGGATCTTTGAAAAATAACCGAAAATACGTCGATTATAGAACATGTAGTTTTTCAGCTTTAGAGCTCGTCTCCGCGCCACCTTGCTAAATACATCGCTAAACGTCAGTATATAATTATACCCGTCATTATATTTACTTAGATTTCTCATATGGCAAAGACCCGCCTGTCTGCTAAGGTGTCCCAGGGCCACAAAAATCCAAGAGTAAAATTTTAAAACGTTTGTAAACACATTAATTAACACGATGTCGACGACTGATTGCCATTTTCCAATTCATAATGAAGTTGTATAACTGTTTAATAATAAACACATATTAAGAAGCCCGCGAACAGACTCCCGTCTTACAAGACTAGGACCCCTTATTAGAATACAACCCCCAATGCATAAATAAATTAGGTCACAATCTGTAGATGGGTTAAAAAAATGTAACAATAATCATGCGATCCGCTTTGATAAAAACAACCCTAATTAATAACAGATTAAATCTTTTTATTCTCATGCGCACGCATTTACTTACCCTCTAGGGGCTGAACTTTAAAACATTTCTTAATACAGCCAAAAGGGTCCTAATTAGGGTGAAAATTTCATTAAGAGGTTGAAAAATGCCTCCGAAAAGAAACCATAAAAAGGTTTTTAATACAACCAGAAGGACTAATTAGGGTAAAAATCAAGGGTTGAAAATGTCCTCCGAAAAGAAACCATAGGGGTGAAAAAATACGATCCCCCACATGGGCGTGTAAAGAAGTGAAAACATTTCTTAATACAGCCAAAATGGTCCTAATTATGGTGAAAATTCCATCAAGAGGTTGAAAAATGCCTCCGAAAAGAACAACCAGAAGGACTCTAATTAGGGTAAAAATCAAGGGTTGAAAATGCCCTCCGAAAAGAAACCATAGGGATGAAAAAATACGATCCCCACGTGGACGTGTAAAAAATTGAAAGGTGAGGTGTCCCACAAAATCCAATATGGCGGCGCAAGTGTCTCGGTACTACTGTTTAGCGATTCATTATTTAACGGAACTTATAAATATAAGTAAATGTTCCGAATTTTATGATGAAAATCGAGTTATTTATCTACCTAGTAGGCATTTATCTTGTTTTCTGTGATCATTCAGAAATTGATAACATCTTAAGCCTGTGTGAAATTTACCTAAAATTCAACTTACAGTGGGCCATTGTGGGTTTTATTGTATAGTAAGATTTTGAAGCACTCTCTAATTACATCATATAACGGACCTGTCCGTCTTTGGCGAGTTCAGTCGGTCACCCGCTTATATAATGAGCAAGTACGACTCCTAGTACGGTTTATTTATTTTGTCGCTCATCTGTTGAGCTTATTGACGTATGTTCCAATGTTTTGTCTACATTTGTTTAGGTTAGCGACCTTGATGTATGTATTAGTTCTTACTCGTATAAATTGTTAGTTTAAGTTGATTTTTCAAAAGTACTCGTGTTGTGACATCGGGGAAAATTGTTATTCTTGACTTTTTAGTGAATCTTTTTTTTAAATACCGTTGCTGGTTCATTAGGGATGAGTTATTTAGAGACGTAAGTGATTAGAACTTTTGCTCTTTGAGGCATTTTGAGATTTTTGGAAAATTCTTGTTCATCTTGATTGTCTGACATTAAATGAAATTACATATAAAGTGGCTAGAGAAGGTGACGCTTCTTTATGTCTAAAGGATTTACGAAAAGCACAGTAAAGTTGTTGCGGGTAGAGTAAGTACACGTCCTCCTTACGCACTTGATCTTGAGTTATTTGAAACACGAACATGATAAATTAATTGATGTTTATTCCATCACGTAGAATAGATAATATTTATATTTTGTGATAACACTTCAAATTATAGTTACTATTTACTTTGTGAGCATTTTTCTACTAAGTACGATTTAAATGTTGAGTATGTAATTTGTAATCTTATAATATACCCCGGTCGTCCAGAAAGTAAAGAACGACTGCGCACCGCGCGCAGCGCAGACCCCCCAGGACTGCGGCTGCGTGGCCGTTAGCTCCTTCCTTCACTTCAATGTGACCCGAGTATCGTTGCTGTGCGGTCACGCTATTTGTTTTCAGAGCGATTCAAAATGGAGATGCCAATCGAAAATCCCGCGAAATGTGAAGTGCGGAGTGTGGTTCGTTTCTGAATGCACAAAAAGTTAAGCCTATTGAAATTTACAGGCAAATAAAGAATGTTTATGGTGATAATGCAATGAACGAGTCATCGGTGAGGAAATGGTGCATTATGTTCAATCAAGGAAGGACCAGCGTTCATGATGAAGATCGGAGTGGGAGGCCATCACTTGTTACGAAACAATTGAAGGGAAGAGTTGAAGTAAAGATTCAGAAAAACCGACGTTTCCCTTTAAGCACGTTACACGAATCTTTTCCTCAAATTTCACGATCGCTCTTACATCGAGTAGTGACAGAGCACCTTGGTTACAAGAAAATGTGAGCTGGGTGGGTGCCAAAGAGATTGTCTGACGCCCATAAGGCGAATCCCATGGGCGCAGCCCTTGAATTTTTGACCGCATACGACACAGATGGTGACAGGTTTCTTGACCGCATTGTTACGGGAGGTGAAACTTGGGTTTCGTACAAGACTCCTGAAGGCAAGCGCATCAAGTGATTTTCACTTATTCCCTAAACTGACGGAGTTTTTGGGTGGAAAAGAGTTCACAACCGATGAGGAACTTCAGCAAGCGGTGACAGACTGGCTCAAATCTTTACAACAAATGTCTTGGCAAATATGGTGATTATGTAGAATAATGTCTTTTAGCTTTGTAAATAAAGTTTTGTGTTCATATCTTTTGTTTTTATTTCACCACGCCAAAATGTTCTTTACTTTCTGGACGACCCACATAAGTATACATTTTTTATAAATTATATATTTAACCATTAAAAATTACCACCACTGTAGGTATACATCGTATCAATAATAATGAGTTCCTGAAAGGATGATAACACACATTTTTTAACTGGTTATATAGTCGCGGCAAACTCTTTTCCAATGTGGGGATAAACGTCAGCGCTTGACATTGTTGCCAAACGTATGAAATTCGACGTCAACATAATACTTAGGTTATATTGTTTACATTTATTTTGAAAATTAGTTTTTGATGGAAATACTCGTTCTCAACTAAGTAACAATACTTTTAACAGTTCTTAGATCATTTTGCGATGATTAAGCAATTGTAACATTTTGAACAATGCAAGCGACACGAATCGAAAATCTCAAAATGTGGAAAACGTCAAAATTAGAAGTTATGTGTAAACAGAAGAGCTGACACCATTGTAATTTATTCGGCAGTTCTAACAACCCAACAACGTGTATTTCACTAACATAGATATATCATTTGTAATTATCAGGGTTATTATGGAAGTTGGTATGTTAAGTTTGTCTCTCTCTAACAATTTCACCCCCACAACGGAAAAGATTTTGCCGTGACTCTATATATGCATACACTATGTTGTATGTAGCGGACCTAGAAAATTTTATTATTGTAATAAAAATGTTTAAATCGCAATTGTTACTGCGGAAAAAAAAGGTAATTAATAGGTTTAATATCTTATGTTAATAAGTCGTAATGTTTTTCGGGATATATTATTTTCAGTGTTTTATGTAACCAATATTTGAATGTATGTAATTAAGGGTTGAAAAGAAAAAGGCAAACATATGTTAGGGTAGAAAACAGGTATTTTCTGGAAACTGCCTTTACCGAAAGACCGCAACGAATCGTTGAAAATTACAATACAAAATTTGGTTTTTGGATTGTGTATCACTGTTGATATTTTTCTTGTCGTTCCAAATACTGTTGCGATGTTGTTTTTGCGGAGTACTTTGATAATCCTGTCTGTCGTTACTTCAATGCATGGCAGACGTCCTTTGCTTATTGGTTTCTCTTGGACTTGTTGGATATTCTCGGTTTATAAGTTGCTTTAAGGCTTGTTTTTGAAAAACCGTTCACTAGCAACGCTCCCTCCAGTTTGTCAATTTCTACTTATCTGTTCTACTAGTCCCTCTGGGCTCGTCATCAGGGTTTTTTACCAATTACTGTAACTGTGAAGAATGGTAATGAGATTCAGCATTGAGCTATCTGTCGGTAAAAGTTGCTTTCCTGTGGACGGTATCCTACTTGTCCGTTCTCTTATTTGCAAACCACAGCATCTAGGAACGCCAGTTGTTTATCCTTCTCCAATTCCATCGTAAACTTTATTTTATTACGTACACTGTTTATGTGGTCCAAAAATATTTCTAGTGTTTCTTCTCCATGATCCGTATCACAAACGTGTGATCTACATATCCTAACCATTGCGTTGGTTTGTATTTGGCTGTTTGTTGTGATTTTACTTCCAGATCTTGTAAAAAGAGATTAGCTATGGCAGGAGAAAATTGGGATTCCATTCTCCTTGTAACGTTGCTATTGGTATATGAAATATGAATTTTTCAGACACAAAAAATGTATGTATGTGCGTGCGTGCGTGTGTGTGTGAGTATGAGTGTGAGTGTGAGTGTGAGTGTGAGTGTGCGTGTGTGTGTGAGTGAGTGTGTATGTTAGTGTGTGTGTGTGTGTGTGTGTGTATGTGCGTGCGTGTGTGTGTGTGCGTGCGTTTGTGCATGCATGAGTGTGTCCTTGCGTGCGTGTGTGTTTGTATGTGTGTGTGTGTGTGTGTGTGTGTGTGTGTGTGTGTGTGTGTGTGATTGTGATGCACGTGTGTGCGTGCATACGTGTGTGTATGTGTATGTGAGTGCGGGTGCGTGCATGTGCGAGCGTGTATGCGCATATATTCTCGTGTGCGCGCCCGCGTGTGTGATGTGCACGCGTGTGTGTGAGTGTGTGCGTGCCCCTGCATGTGCGTACGTGTGTGTGCGTGCGTTGCAACGGGTTAAACGTATGTGGCTTGTTTTGTTGTTTCCTCGCTATAAAAATAAATCATGGGGTACTTTTATAATTCTCAATAAATTCAATATCATTTAATCAAAAATTATATGATTTTTGTGAGACTTAAACTGATTACCTTTTTATTTACGCTGAATAGGTTTGATCTATAAAGATATCATCTACCAGTTAATTTTAATTCGCTTGCTGTTTAATTTCCGTTTGAGTAAATGAACTTTAATATTTACGTTTTCGAATTCTTTTCTTATCTAAATACACCAGCTAGCTCAATATTTAAAAGAAATGGTCATTGTTATCCATTACCAAAATTTAATACTCAATTCGATTGTCTTATTATTTTGGATCTCTATTGAGTCTACTTACTTCCGTATCTACATATTCAATATTTATATAAACTGATAATACTAATGCTAACATGCAACAATAAATTCTTTAACAGAATTGACGGAAGTATTTTCCGTTCAATTGTGATGTTCAACTTCAAGTTTAGAGAAAATAAGACACAAAAAGTTTCTTTATTTATACAATAAAAGATCGTACCTATTTGGTGCCTCGTTGACAGTCGATTACGTAACTGCAATGTAGTCAAGCCGATAACGTAATTAGGGCCTTGGTGCGTTAGTAACGAGGGATTGTTAAGTTGCCGAAGGTTATTAACATACATAACTCCCGTGATAGATAAATAATTTCATTTCACACTGATACGTTAAAAATGAAATTTTTTGGTCGTTAAAATTAAATGAACGTTGTTTTCAAAATTAAGTAGGCATGGCTATTATGGATATAAAAACTGACAAGTTTGCAAATATTTGTCAAAATACATTAGAATGATTAAAGGGCAGTTATAGATCTATAACTGCCTAGATACCAGTTCATAACTTCCCAAGGGAGTTATGAACGTGTTTATGGTTACGGTAACTAAGGGTTTATTTGCTTATAACGTATTACTATGAAATAATACTTTATTTAATTACTGAAATTCGTAGTGAAAAATGTTTTGCTTACAGCACCATTTGACAATCAAACCTATAATTTAAAATAATATTCTAATACTAACATCTAACAATAAATTCTTTATCAGAATTCAAGGAAGTATTTTACGTTCAATTGTGATATTCAACTTCAAGTTCAGAGAAAATAAGACACACAAAAGGTTTTTTTATTTACACAACAAAAGATCGTACCTATTTGGTGTCTCGTGGGCAGCCGATGACGTAACTGCAATGTGGTCAAGCCGACGACGCAATTGGGTAGAATGATGCAATTGGCGTCTTGCGTCTTTTGTTCCCACGATATTTTGTTTACTCATTTTTCTTGTGAATCAAGTGTATTGAAATTTTCTTTCCAACACTTTTATGATTTTTGTAAATAATTGCTTGATATATTTATAATAGTCAATTATTACTTTAATTGTTCAATTTTAATGAAAAACAGCTTGCGCGACAAACTGCAAGCGAATGACCAACGTCGTGGTTTTAATTGTCAATATTTTCCAGTTACTTTGCTTTATATATCGGTCTATTACACTGATCTTATTTTACATTTAATCGTTCAATATTTAAACACAATCTTGGAATACTTTCGATGCACACAGAACGTAATTTTTAATTATTGCGTAACCTTTAACGCGGTTTTAATTTATTGCACAATCTTTTTTATTGTCACCAACTTGACAATATTTACAATGTGTTTGTTAAGCCTCTTATTATTTTAATAAGGAAGGTAGGGTAGTTACAAAACGTCGTGGCACTCGAGATGTGCAGCGCGATTTTCTATAATTTGAAAAACTTAAACGATGTTATAATTCGGAAACTTCGGTAGCAAAAATGCTATCCCAAAAATATACGGTAAATGAATAAATTTAGTAATTATCGATTTTTTTAATGATTGATATCGTAACTGATTATATTTTTATTGAATGATCATTTGTAACAATTTCAATTTAGTATGTATTGGATTACCTATTTCATATTTGCATTAAAATAACTTTTTTAGTTAGTAAACATGAACATCAACATCAGCTGTTTTATCAAGGATTTGCAAAAATGAAGTTCAACATTTTCTAAACTTTTAATTACACCCAACAGATAGACAGAAAATAACAATAACTTCTGATAAGCTTTTGCTTGTTAAACTTAGCAACCATCGAATAGGTAAAGTCATCGCTTATCGCAGGTCTAAATATTTATATTTTTAAGAACCAACAACAGGAATCAATCAATTAGCGTCATTACATTAAAATATGTGCCAGAAAGTGTTATTACAAATACGACAAGTATTTATTCAGTTCATACTATTAGTTTATTGTGCGGACTAGAAAATGTGAAAATTATTTGTTCGATAATTATTAGATTAATTGATTAATTAATTAGCAGATGTAAATGTGTACTATAAAACTTGAATAATGCTTTTCAATGTGATTATAATATTATAACTTGAAATACTTCTAATAGGAGACAGAACACAAACGTTGAAATAACTACTACTTTTCACAGCAGTGTGCAACTTAATGAGACCCTCCTTGTTTGATCGGAAAACATTTTTTGTAAAATTATTTCAAATTCTAATACCAATATGTAAAATAAATCACAAATTGATAAAACATTTTAAAATGTAATTTTATTAACATACAAAAATAAATCTTTTGATTTTTTTCGGTTCATAAACTCACACAACTTATAAATAATTTCACGAAAGTGATTTGAACGTACGAATACAACGTGAAGTAAATAAAGCGACTACATTTATAAGTTGAATAGTAGCATATTTTGAATATTTTCGACGCGTTTGAATCATATCCGCATGCAGGGGCGAGTGCCGACATTTTGAAACTACTCAATTTCACTTCTTCACTATTATATACTAAATGTTATCTTACTTTACTTCTAATTTTAAGGTAACTTGACTATTACCTTGTAACTGTGCCTCCGACGAATTACTTTGTTGGTGATTTTCAACCAACTCTGATCGCTTACTTAAGGCGACTGTTTTGAAAAACGGCACGTCGTTAGGACAGCGTCTCTCCCGCTTCTCCTCCAACTCATTTATGTACTTCCAACTGCCGCGTTTATTTGAATCATTTCTAATTAAATATCCAAATAACGTAGTGAAGCAAACCAAGATGTTCATCTTAATATTGAACCCACAATACAATAACCACTCTTTATTTACTGAAATGTAATACAATTAATTTTTCGCGCGAATTTAATTTCTAAGGCAGTTACACTTTGTTTTGTTGTTTGTTTTTTGGGTTTGTTTTTTTTGTGTTTGTGTGTTGTGTGTGTGTGTGTGTGTGTGTGTGTGTGTGTGTGTGTGTGTGTGTGTGTGTGTGGTGTGTGTGTGTGTGTGTGTGTGGTGTGTGTGTGTGTGTGTGTGTGTGTGTGTGTGTGTGTGTGTGTGTGTGTGTGTGTGTGTGTGTGTGTGTGTGTTTGGTGTGTGTGTGTGTGTGTGTGTGTTTGTGTGTGTGTGTGTTTGAATTTTTGTGTAATGGTTTATTTATTTATTGTGTGTTTTTTTTGTTGTTTGTTTTTTTTTTTGTGTTGTGTGTTTTGTTTGTTTGTGTGTGTGTTGTGTGTGTGTGTGTGTGTTGTGTGTGTGTGTGTGTGTGTGTGTGTGGGCCTAATGTGTGTTATCATATCGTATGTGATCTGTGTGTGTTCTATCACATTTGATTAAAATGTATTACTAAATAAAGCTACTTATAGAAGGCGCAAACTACTTTTGTTTATATCTAAAATTAAAGTTAATGAAAGTTTTTGTACGGTAATACATCAACGCTAAAATATCAAAGAATACCTATATTCTTGTTAATATTTCAAAAATTTTTTATGAAAAGTATAGAACATACTTATAACAATTTGAAGTTGTTTTATATAAAATGAATGTCTTAAAATGAATTTAATCAATAAAAATCTGATGTGTATACAACGTTAATTAATATACATTTTCATATTTAAAAATGAAAGAATTTCGTTTGAATTAATGTGTTTCATTTATCATGTCATTTTTGTACATCTAATAGAAAGGAAGTTATGAATAAGTTAGAAATAGCCGTTCTGCGACTGGTAGATTTGCTTATGATAGATTACCTAAACACGCATAAGAAAGTTATGTGTTACATCAAATTTTTAAATGATACGTAAAATGATATAATTTCGTATTTTTCAAACAACAAGTTTTACGCTTATTCTGAGTAATTTGTTTTAAATTAATGATGCTTTTAATAACACAAGTTATTGTTTAAAGTGAATCAAAATACAAATACTTCCTTGTTATATCTTCACATAATTATTGTTAATTAAAAATGAAAAGTTTCTGTATATTAAATTATTAAACAAATAAAGCTTTGTTTTTCATAGTCGTACAAGACTGAAAGGTATACAAGTTTTCCTGGGACTTTAACACAAATGGTCTGTTATTTACTGATAATAATGAATTAAAGATGCTAATTTCAATTTCATTATCGGACGATAATAAATTTCCGCATTTGGTTCCTGAATATCATAATCATGTGATGCATTTGTTACCACATCATGCTTATGATTAATAAAAATTAAACAAAGTTGCTGTGACTACTTGGTTTGCCCATAAGCATTTAATGTTTGTTTATACTTATTTTAACTAAGTGGATAGATAACATAAGTGTTTTGTTTTAAGAATATTAATTCTTTAAAAATTTCAAATAACATTCTGTAGACAGATGTCTAAGCAATAGGTACTTATAGTAAATAATTACTTTTTAGGAAACTATTTTATGGTAATTCAAACCTACGAGATCATTGTAAGTCAATTTCCTACTCAAAGCATTCATGCACTTCTTTAGTCGTTAAATTAACGATTTAGCCAATATTTGAGTATATACCTACTTAAAATTAATTTTATTTTATTAACAAAAGATAAATGTTTATATTATCACAATGTTTATATTTTGTAAATCAAAATAATGTGGTTTAAAATCACATTCAACCTTTATAGTTATTAATTGAGAAGGTACATCTATTTTACTTTCAAATTTACCCGAAGGGTTAGGATTTATAATTAACCCAAGTAATGTTATGTTTATTTGATTCCATTTTGTAATATTTAATTCTTTATTTATCGCTCGATTTCATTGGAAAAAGATTTCATATTGGTTAATAAAAACACTTCTTATGGTTTTATGATTTGTAACAATTTTTGTCCTCTGTCTGTCAATAAATAATAATTTAAAACCTTTTCTTCAAAAAATTAATGGTTGATAAAAATCTGAATTGAACTTACCTGAAAATCTCCAACAAAAGATTTTTCTGGTAAATGTCTGTACAGAACCAATATCTAAATGTACAAAATTAAAATTTGATATATGTTACTGTTTAACACTTAAATAAATATCTAGACACTACTTTTTGTGATATGGACCGGTCCATGGGGTAAATAATAGCAATAAAACTCGTAACTGATTATATTTTATTGAATAATCATTTGTAACAATTTCAATTTAGTATGTATTGGATTACCTATTTCATATTTGCATTAAAATAACTTTTTAGTTAGTAAACATGACATCAATATCAGCTGCTTTTATCAAGGATTTGCAAAAATGAAGTTCAACATTTTCTAAACTTTTAATTACACCCAACAGATAGACAGAAAATAACAATAACTTCTGATAAGCTTTTGCTTGTTAAACTTAGCAACCATCGAATAGGTAAAGTCATCGTTATCGCAGGTCTAAATATTTATATTTTTAAGAACCACCAACAGGAATCAATCAATTAGCGTCATTACATTAAAATATGTGCCAGAAAGTGTTACTACAAATACGACAAGTATTTATTCAGTTCATACTATTAGTTTATTGTGCGGACTAGAAAATGTGAAAAATTATTTGTTCGATAATTATTAGATTAATTGATTAATTAATTAAGCAGATGTAAATGTGTACTATAAAAACTTGAATAATGCTTTTCAATGTGATTATAATATTATAACTTGAAATACTTCTAATAGGAAGACAGAACACAAACGTTGAAATAACTACTACTTTTCACAGCAGTGTGCAACTTAATGAGACCCTCCTTGTTTGATCGGAAAACATTTTTGTAAAATTATTTCAAATTCTAATACCAATATGTAAAATAAATCACAAATTGATAAAACATTTTAAAATGTAATTTTATTAACATACAAAAATAAATCTTTTGATTTTTTTTCTCGGTTCATAAACTCACACAATTATAAATAATTTCACGAGAGTGATTTGAACGTACGAATACAACGTGAAGTAAATAAAGCGACTACATTTATAAGTTGAATAGTAGCATATTTTACGAATATTTTCGACGCGTTTGAATCATATCCGCATGCAGGGGCGAGTGCCAGGACATTTTGAAACTACTCTAATTTCACTTCTTCCCTATTATATACTAAATGTTATCTTACTTTACTTCTAATTTTAAGGTAACTTGACTATTACCTTGTAACTCGTGCCTAGGCGACGAATTACTTTGTTGGTGATTTTCAACCAACTCTGATCGCTTACTTAAGGCGACTGTTTTGAAAAACGGCACGTCGTTATGACAGCGTCTCTCCCGCTTCTCCTCCAACTCATTTATGTACTTCCAACTGCCGCGTTTATTTGAATCATTTCTAATTAAATATCCAAATAACGTAGTGAAGCAAATCCAAGATGTTCATCTTAATATTGAACCCATTCAAATACAAATAACCAATAACTCTTTATTTATCTAGAAAAATATTAATACTAATTAATGTCGTAGAACTTCGCGCGAAATTTGAAATTTTCTAAGGCACCCGTTACCACGTGTGTGTGTGTGTGTGTGTGTGTGTGTGTGTGTGTGTGTGTGTGTGTGTGTGTGTGTGTGTGTGTGTGTGTGTGTGTGTGTGTGTGTGTGTGTGTGTGTGTGTGTGTGTGTGTGTGTGTGTGTGTGTGTGTGTGTGTGTGTGTGTGTGTGTGTGTGTGTGTGTGTGTGTGTGTGTGTGTGTGTGTGTGTGTGTGCGCGCGTGTGCAATCGTGTGTGCTCGTGTATGCGCATGAGTGCGTATGTGATGCGTGTGCGTGTTCTATCACCATTTGATTAAAATGTATTCACTAAATAAAGCTACTTATAGAAGGCGCTAAACTACTTTTGTTTATATCTCGAAAACCATTAAAGTTAATGAAAGTTTTTGTACGGTAATACATCAACGCTAAAATATCAAGAGAATACCTATGCACTTCTTGTTAATATTTCAAAAACCGTCACTTTTATGGCAAAAAGTATAGGGAACTATACTTATAATGCAATTTGAAGTTAGTTTTTAGTATGAAAATGAATGTCTTAAAAATGAATTTAATCAATAAAAATCTGATGTGTGCATATACAACGTTAATTAATATAACCATGGTTTTCATATTTGGCAAAAAATGAAAGAATGTTCGTTTGCATTAATGTGTTTCATTTATACATGTACATTTTTTGTACATCTAATAGAAGAGGAAGTTATGAATAAGTTAGAAATAGCCGTTCTGCGACTGGTAGATTTGCTAATGATAGATTACCTAAACACGCATAAGAAAGTTATGTGTTGGCCACATCAAATTTTTTAAATGATGACCGTAGAAAATGATATAATTTCGTATTTTTTGCGCAAACAACAAGTTTTACGCTTATTCTGAGTAATTTGTTTTAAATTAAGGCTGATGCTTTTAATAACACAAGTTATTGTTTAAAGTGAATCAAAATACAAATACTTCCTTGTTATATCTTCATACATAATTATTGTTAATTAAAAAATGAAAAGTTTCTGTATATTAAATTATTAAACAAATAAAGCTTTGTTTTTCATAGTCGTACAAGACTGAAAGGTATACAAGTTTTCCTGGGACTTTCCAACACAAATGGTCTGTTATTTACTTTCTGATAATAATGAATTAAAGATGCTCCAATTTCAATTTCATTATCGGACGATAATAGAATTTCCGCATTTGGTTCGCCTGAATATCATAATCATGTGATGCATTTGTTACCACATCATGCTTATGATTAATAAAAATTAAACAAAGTTGCTATTGCGTACTTACTTCGGGTTTGCCCATAAGCATTTAATGTTTGTTTATACTTATTTTAACTAAGTGGATAGATAACATAAGTGTTTTGTTTTAAGAATATTAATTCTTTAAAAAATTTCAAATAACATTCTGTAGACAGATGTCTAAGCAATAGGTACTTATAGTAAATAATTACTTTTTAGGAAACTATTTTATGGTAATTCAAACCTACGAGATCATGTGTAAGTCAATTTCCTACTCAAAGCATTCATGCACTTCTTTAGTCGTTAAATTAACGATTTAGCCAATATTTGAGTATATACCTACTTAAAATTAATTTTATTTTATTAACAAAAAGATAAATGTTTATATTATCACAATGTTTATATTTTTTGTAAATCAAATAATGTGGTTTAGCAAATCACATTCAACCTAATTATAGTTATTAATTGAGATAGGTACATCTATGTAGGTATACTTACTCAAATCTGTGACCCGAAGGGTTAGGATTATGGCGAATTAACGCCAATTCGGGTAATGTTATGTTTATTTGATTCCATTTTGTGACCGCCATATTGTAATTCTTTATTTATCGCTCGATTTCATTGGAAAAAAGATTCATCATATTGGTATAATAAGGAAACACTAAATCTTATGGTTTTATGATATTGTACACAATTTTATGTCCTCTGTCTGTCATACTAAACATAATAATTTAGCAACCTTTCCCTCTTCAAAAAAATTAAGTGGTTGATAAAAAATCTGAATTGAACTTACACTGGAAAGTCTCCTTAGCCCACAAAAGATTTTTCTGGTAAATGTCTGTACAGAACCAATATCTAAATGTACAAAAATTAAAATTTGATATATGTTACTGTTTAACACTTAAATAAATATCTGGACACTACTTTTTTGTGATATGGACCGGTCCATGGGGTGGAGAATAATAGCAATAAAAACTCTGTGGAACTTTGATAGTTACTTTATAAATAATATAGTTGGTATTACTGGTTAATCGAACCTTTCATGGGTTGACCACCTTTTGTCAGCCAGCAAAACAGCTGTCCGTGAACTGGGTTTTCTATACAGATCTGAACAGTACTTCACATCGCAACAACTCCTTTTACTGTATAAGGCTCAAATTCAAACTCATCTGGAATACAATTGATATGGTAAACCCCATCCAAAAAAGAGCTATAAGGCTTATAAATGACCTGTCTCTGACTTCTGACCTGCAGCTTGTTGAACATAGAAGAATAGTTTCGGTTCTTTCCTTGTTCTATCGCCATTACCATGGCAAGTGTGCCTCCGAAATACACTCCTTAATACCTTCGCAGGCCATCTTAGCTAGGAACACTCGGTTTGCCCATTCACACCATAATTACGCAGTCAAAATTCCATCGTGTCCCATTAAACGGGCTCAATCTACACACGACCAAATTGTGGAATGTACTACCCAGTTCCTGCTTTCCTCCAAAATTTGACTTAAGTCAATTTAGAGTAGTCATTCATAAACATTTCTCGGCAGCCTAACAGTATCCCTAAACCGTCCTAGTGTTCCTGAGTGCTTTAGCACGTTAGGCAACCCTTAGCCTGTTTGGGAATACTATACATAAAAAACAAATTCGGACACGTTATTTAGTAGTGCGTATTCAGACCTGAATAGGATCTTAATTAAATGTACCGGTAATTGTTATTTTACAAAAGAGTACATAGATGAATACTGTAGTATCGCCGCCAACATAATTGAATAAATTTGTTAGTGTTCTATGGTTTGTTTTCTAACTAGGAGTGAATTCAATAAACTGATTTACAGTGTAAATGGTCACTTAATTTAGTAACGAAAGGTATTTATAAATGCGCACGCACGCACGCACGTACGCACCCACCCACGCGCACACACACGTACGCACGCACGCACGCACGCACGCGCACGCACGCACGCACGCACGCACGCACGCACGCACGCACGCACGCACGCACGCACGCACGCACACACACACACACACACACTGCATCAACACCAACGCGGAACAATAACTGAAATATATATATATATATATATATATATATATATTATAAAATTTTTTTAAAACTTGTAAATAAACGTAAAAATTAATTCAACGTTTACTTTGTTCTTTGTCAAGAATTTATTTGACAAATAAATTCTTGACAAAGGAACAAAGGACTTCAAACGTTGAATTAATTTACGTTTATTTAAAGTTTTAAAGAAAATTCTTATTTAAACATGAATACTTGAAATCTAAATAGAAAATATATATATATATATATATATATATATATATATATATATATATATATATATATATATATATATATATATATATATGTTAATAATTGGAAATATTTTAACTGTAGAATTCTGAGCTCAAAATATTAAGATTTAACCCAGATTGCGTAGATAAAACGTGTCTCCTTACTGAGTTACAGGGTGTGTTATTTAAAAATTTAGAAACTATTTGTACCCAGTACTTTAAAATTTGATGTATCCTTGTCATACTTGACAGGAAGTGTAGGTATTATACACCCTACTATATTATGTTAAATAAACGTTTTTGATATTACCAAAGGCGTACAACAGGGGCAAGCGATTGGTTGACCCTTCCCAAATTCTACGGCACTGGCGGAATTATCATTTTAGCACAATTTTTCGATTCATCAATACGTTCTATGTAAATAACATACTCTTCATTCGTAACGATAGTTTTGATTTTAATGTGTATTGCGTCGGTGTTTATGGGTCATAGGATTGCATGTATTACGCAAATGAAACTTTAATCCCTATTTACAAATAAACATAATGTGATTTATTGAAATTTCTTGAAACGAATAGTTGCATTATTCATTTAAAAACAAGTTGTGGTTTTGAAAAGAAAGTAATTTAAATAAAAGAAAAATTTTAATAACATGAAAAATTACAAGCACATTTTATCTAAACCTTTTATAACAAATGTATAATTCCGAGATCAATTCTTTTACTAAACGATCTGCTAACTAAAGAAATATTAAAATATTTAAAACACTTTATAACAAATATACTGATCTCTACATTTATTTACAATACTACAATCAGCTAAATACCACTTGAAGCATTTCTCCATATCATTTAGAAAAATGCTTACGATTTAATGGTGTTAAAATGCTGAAAATAACTTCAGGTTTTGTGTAGTTGGCTCTGGTCTTAATTAATCATTTCGATCTAGTCGGATACTTCATTGCTGTTAGTTGTTGTTACTGTCACTAAAGATTCTGATTTAAAAAGCTGATTAAGTGAAAATTCCGCGTCATAACAATTTTACTAATCTTGAAATGCGAGATATGCTTTGTGTTCAAGTGTAAGCAAATTATTTCTGTCTTGTTCCTGTTCGAAGATTTCGCGAAATGTATCCAAACAGAGTTAGTAGTACACGGGCACCACTTTCACTTTTTGTGACGTAATTTGACCTTGGGGATTTTCCACGGCCGGCCACGTGGGAGACGTATTTTTTACCCTTATTTTTATGGTTTCTTTTCGGAGGTCTTTTTCAACCCCTTGATGGAATTTTCATCCCTAATTATGATCTTTTTGACAGCAGTTTTTTTGTCGGCCTTATTTTATGGTTTCTTTTCGGAGGCCTTTTTCAGCCCTTGATGGAATAATTCAACCCTTTTTGTTGTACTAAGAGCCTTTTTGACAGCCAAGCCTTTTTTGTGCTTGCTCACGTGAGGGGTGATTTAAGGTTTGGTCTTGGGCTTGGGGCCGGTCTTGGACTTGGACTTGGGGTTGGTCCAGGCGTTGGTCTTGGATTTGGGGGCTGGGGCTGGGTGACCGCTTCTTTTCAGGGGGCCTTTTTCAACCCAATTGTGCATTCATTTGATAAAATAAAAATAGGTCCTAATTCATATTAATAAACAAAGCTTAAATAAAAATCTTTTTCAATCAGAACAAGTGCAATTGCCTAACCTCCAGGGGTTGTATTACTCTTAATATTACCAAAAAGACCTTAATTAAGGTTGAAAAAGGCCCCCCGAAAAGAAGCCGTCACCCAGCCCCAGCCCGAAATCCAAGACCAAACCCTAAATACACCCCTCACGTGAGCAAGTACGAAAAAGGCTTGGCTGTCAAAAAGGCTCTTAGTACAACAAAAAGGGTTGAAAATTCGATCAAGGGCTGCAAAAGGCCTCCGAAAAGAAACCATAAAATAAGGCCGACAAAAAAATTGCTGTCAGAAAGACCATAATTAGGGATCAAAATTCCATCAAGGGGTTGAAAAAGGACTCCGAAAAGAAACCATAAAAATAAGGGTGAGAAAAAAAGGTCTCCCACGTGGCCGGCCGTGGGAAATCCCCAAGGTCAAATGACGTCACAAAAAGTGAAAGTGGTGTCCGTGTACTACTAGAGTTCAGTCCAATCGCCAAACTTTCAGTAACATTTCGAGATAATGGACAAGTTAAGCCTAAAAGCGATGTGGGACGACCTGAAGTATTAACTGTTGATCAGGAGGACGATATTTTAGTGCAAGTAGCTAATAATCCCGAACTAAGCACTCGGCTTTTATCCACAATGACTGGAGTAAGCCACTCTTCGGTTTTTCGAGTACTAAAAATAGAAAATCCATGACCTTGCCACTATACACCCGTACAAAATGTATTGCCTAGAGATTATCCTGTACGATTGAATTTTGGTCAGTGGGTAAATAAAAAACACGAAAATCGTAATTTTATTTAAAAAATTATTTTTACTGACGAGGTCACATTTACACGTAGAGGAGTTTTTAACTGGAGAAACAGCCACAGTTGGGACATTGAAAATCCCCCATCTATTCCGAGAATTACATTTTCAACATTGATTTAAGATTAATGTATGGTGCGGTATATTTGAAGATATTTTGTTGGGTCCTTATGGATTACCAGCAAATTTGAATGGTAACTCGTATTTAGAGTTTCTATAAACTACACTTTTCGACGATCTAGACCTAGAGGAATTGCAACTTAATCGAAGGATAGATATGTGATTCTTGCAGTATGGAGCCCGGCCTCATTGTCCTTTAATAGTACGGAACTATCTAGATCAGCAGTTTCCTCACCGTTTGATTGGCAGAGGTAGTGAATTTCTGTGGCTGCCTAGAACTCTCGAATGTAATCCCTTAGATTTCTATTTCTGGGGGCATATGAAATCAGTGGTACACTCACAAGAATTAAATAACAGTCAACTATGGCAGCAAATAGTAAATTCGGCCAATTTTATTGCCAATCAGCCAAACATATTTTTTAAAGTTAGAAGATTGGTTAGCGAAATAATTGGTAAGTTTATTGAGGTAAATGGGGGTCACATTGAACATTAGTTATAAAAGGTTTACATAAAATGTGCTTTTTTTCGTGTTATTAAAATTGTTTTTTTGTTTAGATTATCACAAAATGGTTCAATATGTCGTAAGCAGTTTAATACCATTAAAGCATAATCATTTTTCTAAATTATATGCAGAAATGCTTTAAGTGACATTTATCTGGTTGTGATATTGACTGCGTTTATCTCGGACCTCGAAACTCCATCCGATCGTATGCATCCACTTGAATCGTACGAGATAAGCCGGTTAACTTGAGTTCTCGATCGGATGCGCCGAGACAACTCGATCCTCTAGTTTTGCCGGCTTGAATTGACTGAAGTGGATGTAAGTGCCACATTTTGACGACATAAACGCGATTGAAACGAAATAGCAAATCAGCTGTGCTTATCTGTGCCTACATTTGTGTTATTTATGTTGTATTTTGAGGTTATTGGCGTTTGTGTAATCATGAAATTAAAAAAGAAAAAACGGCTACTGTCACCTTTTTAGCTGTTTAACTTCATTTATTAACATGCAGTATGGTTAATAATAAGGTAGATGCCACATTTAAGACTTTTTTTAACTTTATTTAGCCTTCATTTATTTATTAAGACAGTTTGTCCGACGCAAATGACAGATATAAGAGTAATAGATATTTTTGTCCTAAAAAGTAATACCCAATTTGGATTATGTTGGTCAGACAAAGCCTAATTTAATAAAATAGCAGAAAAAAATAGATTTGCTAGTTGTGGCCAGAGGCTTCACCAGTTGTGGCCATCCTGTTGAAATATATAAATGAGCAAGTACAAAAATGAGCAAGTAGGTAGGTAGTTTATTAACAAAAACTAATATACGTACATAAACAAAAAAATAAATAAATAAATAAAGCATAACGTATTCTTCAATCAAACAATTTTTTACAACGTGAAATATAAAAGAAAAACAATAGGTAATTATTATAATATAGATTCCATTTGGGGAACTACACAGACGCCTCTGCTATTTATCGCTTTAGGTTCATTGACTTTTAAAACCACACCTTGGTATTTGTACCACAAGAGATCAGGCCCATTTCCAATGGTTTATTCCACTTTTTCGCATTGCACAACAATACCACCCATTTTTTTCTATGTTTAATATTTTTGCTGGATATAGTTCACCTTCATATTTGACTATTACATAGCTCCCTACATCTAACAAGGTACTCATATTTTTTTCTTTACAAGTCTTTGTGCTAATGGTTGTCTCTTCTATCACAGTGTTCGCATTAGAATCTTTTTTGCTCGGTTGCTATTTACCGTTTTCTTCAGCATTCTCCTTGGTTTGTTTTGTAGATTCAGACTTTTCGGCATCATTCCTACCTACAATTGCTTCTTTCTTTGTTGTAGTCTAAAAATATTTCATTATTTCCATTGTGTGTTTGATCAATAACCTTTTTTTTCATTAAATTTCTTCTTTTTTTATTTTCTCAGTGTTAGTTATCCTTTTTGCAGCCCTTTCTGCAGCCAAATTTTCTTTAGATTTTCCTCTTGCTTCAAAAATTTCAATCCATTTATCCGAAGCGACCACCGAAGGAAGAGGGATCTTTTTCTTTTTGATTTTCCTGTAGAATCATCAGCTCATGTTTTCACACCTTGAAGAACACCACTAAATGTCCTTTTTTTAAGAAGCCTTACTTCACTTTTTCCTGATGCTTCTTTAATTACAACATTCTGTAATATATTGATTCCTTCATTATTTACGTCTCTGCTAATAATTTTCTCTTCACTAGCTTATTGTCTCCTCAAAGTTGTTCATTTCAGGAAAGTCAAACACAAGGATGTCGTCTTCAATGCTTTCTGGCTGTCTTATCCATATTAAATATTCGCTCTGGATTCTTTAAAATGACGTAATCAGCCTCTAGAAGCGTGACTAAACCAACGTCTGATAGATACTTCAGAAACTGCAGCCCTTGCCTTGTTTATAAATTCAGCCTTTTTCTTGCTTACTTCCGGATGTCAGTTCGTAAAGGAATCGAACCATTTGCTCCCAGGCACCTATTTCAACAATTTTGTGTTAATATCACACTCTTCTTGTATTTTTTGTATAGAGTATAGAAGACCGTCTTTATTTATAGGAAATCCTCTTGAGGAACAGTCCAGGATACCAATTTTTGTGCAATTTCCGGACCAAGAGTACATTTTGGACCCACTCTTCGGCAATGACCACTTGTTTTACCATCTAATCTATTTTGTACAGATGTTCTAGGGACGTTAAATTTCTTGCACGCTGTTTGTATGGGCATAGAGTCATGCCTTATTTCATTAAGCGCATTTTGCATGACACTTTCTGTATACTGGAATAATTTTCGGGTGACATAATTTTTCTGAAACAAATAAATAATTTTATGTCGTTACTCCTTTTCTACCATATTAGTATTACATTTCGCCATCTCTTTCTATTTCATGACCACAACTAGTTCTCATGCTCTATTTGTGGCCACTAAAAGACCACAACCGGTGCAGAAGGCACATTCGATGCTCCAGTTGTGGCCATCATTATTTTAATTATTTGTAGAAAAAATATCTAGTTTAAACTCTTAAAATAATATGGGAAAGTCCTTTATGAATCAAATACCAACTACTTTAAACACCAATATTTCTATTTCTACCCAGAAGAACACATGAACTTACCTCGTGTTCCTTAACAACATTTCTAAGATAAGCACCAGATTCTGGCTGCGTGTTAAACATCAGACTGAGTAAACAACGCTGTAACCGACAAACTGCAGGTAATGCGCAGTTGCTATCAAGAATAGAACAAGGATTGGGATTTTCTATGATTTCATTGGTTATTTTGAAGATGGCCGTTAATATTTTACATTCATTTCGCGGATGGCCACAAACGGTACGATGGCCACAACCGGTGAATGTACCCTACTGTCCTTTTTATGAAGTGGTGTCAGAGGCGAAAGCAAAGGATAAATGCATTGTAAAGTTCAGAGTAATAAAAAGAATTTCCTCACTGGACTACACACTACGCATTTCTCTTTTTCTTTATTAATACCATTTCTCACAAAAAAGGGGATAGAGAAGGGTGCAAATAAAATTAATTAACCAAAACGAATATTTTAGGTTAACACTAATAGTTTGTTACTGTTATTGGTAATAAATAAATAAAATAGTTAAAGGTAATAAACTTGAAGGTAGTAAAAATGGTTGCCATCTTCGTTTACCGTTACGTTCATCTCTTTTCAGTAGTAACCACTTGAAACGAAGATTGACTAATCTCTGAAATCGTTTCTCGACGAAAACGCTACAGCTCGAAAGGAGGTTTGGACCTTGTACGACCGGATGAAGTTTCGAACCGATGCGATGGAGGCACCGACATAAACCTAGTCATTGTAAATAAATGTAGAGATCAGTTTATTTGTTTATTTTATTTTGCCACCATAATGTTCTTTATACGCCCCCAAATGCGGGAGTAATGTGGTCTTTATAGCACGCACGGAAATATCATTGTTGCTAAGCAGCATGATTGACAGCAAACACATGATATGATATGTCACGTAAGTTGAAAGAATTATTGAAACAACAACCCTACTATACAACCTTTATTAATAAAACTAATAGTAATAAAACTTATTCCCCTTCGCGTCGGGCTTTTAACATTCCCTCGAGCCATAATCTTCTGATTATGCCCTTAATACATAAATATATATTTTTTGACATAAATGTAGTCATTGTAAATAAATGTAGAGATCAGTTTATTTGTTATAAGTAGAAGTGGGGCACCTTCCGCCGCCATCTTGGATTTTGACGTCACAAGACCGCCCACGTGGGGGACCGGTTTTTCCACCCTTATTTTTACACGCTTACGTGTAGGACGTGTTTTTTCACCCCTATTTTTGCACAACCACGTGTGAGACCGCATTTCCAATCCTTATTTTTATATACCCTCGTGTGAGACCGTATCCTTTCTTTTCGAAGGCCCTTTTCAACCCTAATTATTTTTATATGCCCATGTGAGACCGTGTTTTCAACCCTTATTTTTACACACCACGTGTGAGACCGTATTTTGAATCCTTTCTTTTTCATCCCTAATTAAAGTTTTTGATTTTTAATGGCATACGTGAAGGACCGTATTTATTACTCTTATTTTGAGATGGTGATCTTTTAATTATTTTTATTATTTTCTTAATCTGATAGCTTTAAGATGATTATGATCTTTAATTATTTTATTAATTAATCATTTTTAGCCCCTGGAAAATGATGTAAAAGATAGTTTATTTAATTTTGTATTTTACTATTAACATTTATTAGAACTTGTTTATCAGATATTATTTAAAGAATTGATTAGATAATAATAATTACGTACACATTGACTGTATTTCCCCATTTTATTTTATTAGCGTATTTTTTACCAATAAGATTGTTATTACATTTATTTTAATGCCTATCTACAGGTTGTATTTAGGGTGGGGCTGGTCTAGGGTTAATCTTAGGGTTATTTGGTGGTATTAAGGTCCTTCTGGCTATATTAAGAACAGTGCCCCTGGAGGTTAGGCAAATGCACACGCATACAATGTTGGAAATTGCATAATTAATAAGATATTATTATTAAAATTATCGACCCTATTGCTTTAAAATGGCCACATGCTATTGGCTGATCTTTTACCTAAAACGTTGTATTTCTAATAAGGAGGTTCTTGTGCGACACGTGTAGGGCTTCGCAACTTGTTCTCAGGCCTTCGCCCCCTGGCCCCTTTGAGTAAAAATTGATTTTAGTGTCATCTAGCGGCGTAAAGACTAATGAACATTTTCTATAACAGAAGCTGATAATGCAAACCTCTCTCTTGCTCTATCTTGTTTCTTCCTCCCCCTCTCTCTTTCTCTCTCACACACACACACACACACACAAACAATTCAATTAAATAATCAATCTCAAACAAAGCACGCTCGATCACCAGATCAATCTCAACCAATCAACCGAAATTATGTCTTACAGTTTTGCGGAAATCAGATTACAGTTGAAACTGAATACATTCAAGTCTAATTAAATATGACGTGAAATAATAAATAATTTCTACCCTAATGGAATGATGCTTTATGTATAGGCAGATCCTTTAAACAGCCACCACCTATACATTAGGAACATCATATCTGATTTATTTGCATGTTTAATTACATACACACAAAACTATTTCATTGTAACGTGTTCACTAACAGTTGTAAAACCCATTAAAAAGTAATAATTACTTATACATATATATATATATATATATATATATATATATATATATATATATATATATATAACATAGAGTTAAATTAAAATTAACATGTTTTTAAGAATATCAGGTTGATATAACGGAAATAAAAGGCAAAAGGTTTTAATGGTTTATTATTATATAGGTGAATTAACAATAACTGTAACTTTAAAATCCACGAATGCGTACTTACTATTTTGTAGAGCGGATCTTATGACGTTATCCTATAAGCATGATAATACATTTTTAAAAATCTTTATCGGCATTTTTGTTAGCAATGTCAGGTAAAAAACATATATTAAAAATAATACGCTCACCTTTAGAAGTTTTTCCTTCAACGCTGCCATATGCTAAACTGAAATTTTTTATACAACGTACCTCACTAAAACACGCTTTGTGAATGTCTGAATATAAACACTCGATTACATACCGGACATTAACTATTTAGAAAGTAATACAGAAAAACCTGAATTCGTATTTAATAATTATGTAGTACTTACAAAAAATTTACATTCAAAAACACAAATATTTTAAAAACGTCTAATACCACTAATGTTGCATCATAATAATAAAAACTCATTATACAGTGATTACACATTAAATACTTAAAATATGTAACTTTATACTACGTCTATTATTACATAGAGATGGGATTATTCTTAAATTTAATTGATTTCGATAGAGCTCTGGAAATACTACAACCGTTCGAAATCTTGCTTCTTCTCTCGATATCAAAAAGCTATACTAGTGATACATTAAGTAAGCATAATAGCGGATACAGCTACATTGCTAACGATTATTGATGTTTTTTGCATGAGATTTTTGAATGAGACAGCCTCGCAGGTATTTTTAAGAAAAGCTATACACATCTCACGAGATCAAACGAGATTTTTGAGATACAATCTCCTCATCATCTGCACCTTGAACGATTATATTGTAACCTATAAAGCAAGCTAATAACCCTAATAGTTTATCAGACATTATTACATGGACACGAGGTTAGCTCTAAATTAAATGGTTTCAACGCTGCTCTGGGAATGCTGTACACTTAAAACCTTTAAGTCTGCTCGCCGAAGTTGTACCGTATTCACTTCTTCAATTTTATCTGCACTCTGTTTCGAAGCTGTAGTACGTTTTCTAATACATAAACAGAATCTTCAATACTGTGATACGTGTAGCAGCAAAACACATTAGCTAGTTAGTTTCACTCTATATTACTTTACATGCAAGCCTGATCTTATCTAAATAAATACATCTGTCAAAAAGCTAATTAAACATAACTCCACGGCCAGGGTATAGCAAGCAACGCTTCCAATTATAGCTCTTAGTCAACACAATAGGGCCTACAACTACATACAATCGACTAGCACTGCTTTAGCACGAGGATCAAACGAAAAACACGCATGCACGCACGCACGTACACACGTGCACGTACGCACGCACGCAAGTTCACACGCTCGCACGTACGCACGACCACGTAAGCCACACGTTCGCACGCACGCACGCAAGCTCGCACGTACGCTCGCACGTACGCACGCACGTGCGAACGCTACGTACGCACGCACGCTCGCACGTACGAACGACGCACGCTGCACGCACGCTCACACGTACGCGCGTTCGCCACACACACACCACCACACACACACACACACACACGAGAGGCGAAAACACGCTAAAGCGAAAACTTTAAACTTGCAAACATGAATCAAGACGGTGGAGCACCGCTAGAAAAAAAAAACAGGTTTATTAACAAAACCAAAAAGCAACGTTTTTTTTTTATTATTTTATAAACAACAATAATTTATTTTTCTCTATCGGTTTTCTTCTTCTTGAACCGTGAGTCGTCCCATCATCTCATCATATTTTGAGTTGTTTATAGTTTTTCTTCGTAACCTCATCCCTGATGTGGATAACCCAGTCAAAGTATGCTTTCATCATTACTTGAACGGAGGAATACTTTTTAACAAGTCAGTAAAATCTCTTCGGATGTTGGTATAAACAAAAATACTTTGTTTTACTAACGTTTTTAAAGGCGAACCCAGACAGAACGAGTAGCCTTGGGTCTTGGCAAGCGTCTCCAATGTTCGGGTAGAATCGGACATCTTCGGGGATGTCTGAAGTATTGACCTAACCACACTCCCTTGAGTTTATAAATCTAAACGCCTCTTTTATGGTCGAGGTATTTTCTCCAAGACGGCGTCTGATGATGATGAGGGACGACTCACGGTTCAAGAAGAAGAAGAAACCGATAAAGCATGTTATTAAATAATAATGATGTATTGTTGTTTATAATAATAATAATAATAATATATTTTCAAAACGTTAAGCTTTCCTTCGGTTTTGTTAATAAACCTGTTTTTTCTAGCGGTGCTCCACCGTCTTGATTCATGTTTGCAAGTTTACAAGTTTTTCGCTTTAGCGTGTTTTCGCCTCTGTGTGTGTGTGTGTGTGTGTGGCGCGCGCATACGTGCGTGCGAGCGTACGTAGGCATGCAAACGCGCGTACGTGTGAGCGTACGTGCGAGCTTGCGTGCGTGCGTGCGTGCGTGCGTGCGGTGTGTGCACGTGGGTGCGTGCGTACGTGCGAGCGTTGAACTTGGTGCGTGCGTACGTACGTGTACGTGCGTGCGTGGTACGTGGTACGTGCGTGCGTGCATGCGTGTTTTTCGTTTGATCCTCGTGCTAAAGCAGTGCTAGTCGATTGTATGTAGTTGTAGGCCCTATTGTGTTGACTAAGAGCTATAATTGCGTTGCTTGCTATACCGGCCGTGGAGTTATGTTTAATTAGCTTTTTGACAGATGTATTTATTTATGATAAGATCAGGCTTGCATGTAAAGTAATATAGAGGTGAAACTAACTAGCTAATGTTTTGCTGCTACACGTATCACAGTATTGAAGATTCTGTTTATGTATTAGAAAACGTACTACAGCTTCGAAACAGAGTGCAGATAAAATTGAAGAAAGTGAATACGGTACAACTTCGGCGAGCAGACTTAAAGGTTTTAAGTGTGTACAGTATTCCCAGAGCAGCGTTGAAACCATTTAATTTAGAGCTAACCTCGTATCCATGTAATAATGTCTGATAAACTATTAGGGTTATTAGCTTGCTTTATAGGTTACAATATAATCGTTCAAGGTGCAGATGATGAGGAGATTGTATCTCAAAAATCTCGTTTGATCTCGTGAGATGTGTATAGCTTTTCTTAAAAATACCTGCGAGGCTGTCTCATTCAAAAATCTCATGCAAAAAACATCAATAATCGTTAGCAATGTAGCTGTATCCGCTATTATGCTTACTTAATGTATCACTAGTATAGCTTTTTGATATCGAGAGAAGAAGCAAGATTTCGAACGGTTGTAGTATTTCCAGAGCTCTATCGAAATCAATTAAATTTAAGAATAATCCCATCTCTATGTAATAATAGACGTAGTATAAAGTTACATATTTTAAGTATTTAATGTGTAATCACTGTATAATGAGTTTTTATTATTATGATGCAACATTAGTGGTATTAGACGTTTTAAAATATTTGTATTTTTGAATGTAAATTTTTGTAAGTACAAATAATATTAAATACGAATTCAGGTTTTTCTGTATTACTTTCTAAATAGTTAATGTCCGGTATGTAATCGAGTGTTTATATTCAGACATTCACAAAGCGTGTTTTAGTAAGGTACGTTGTATAAAAAATTTCAGTTTAGAATATGGCAGCGTTGAAGGAAAAACTTCTAAAGGTGAGCGTATTATTTTTAATATATGTTTTTCACCTGATATTGCTAACAAAAATGCCGATAAAGATTTTTAAAAATGTATTATCATGCTTATAGGATAACGTCATAAGATCCGCTCTACAAAATAGTAAGTACGCATTCGTGGATTTTAAACTTATAGTTATTGTTAATTCACCTATATAATAATAAACCATTAAAACCTTTTGCCTTTTATTTCCGTTATATCAACCTGATATTCTTAAAAACATGTTAATTTTAATTTAACTCTATGTTATATATATATATATATATATATATATATATATATATATATATATATATATGTAATTATTACTTTTTAATGGGTTTTACAACTGTTAATGAACACGTTACAATGAAATAGTTTTGTGTGTATGTAATTAAACATGCAAATAAATCAGATATGATGTTCCTAATGTATAGGTGGTGGCTGTTTAAAGGATCTGCCTATACATAAAGCATCATTCCATTAGGGTAGAAATTATTTATTATTTCACGTCATATTTAATTAGACTTGAATGTATTCAGTTTCAACTGTAATCTGATTTCCGCAAAACTGTAAGACATAATTTCGGTTGATTGGTTGAGATTGATCTGGTGATTGAGCGTGCTTTGTTTGAGATTGATTAATTAATTGAATTGTTTGTGTGTGTGTGTGTGTGTGTGTGTGTGTGTGTGTGTGTGTGTGTGTGTGTGTGTGTGTGTGTGTGTGTGTGAGAAAGAGAGAGGTGTGCATTATCAGCTTCTGTTATAGAAAATGTTCATTAGTCTCTACGCCGCCAGATGACACTAAAATCAATTTTACTCAAAGCAGGGGCGAAGGCCTGAGAACAAGTTGCGAAGCCCTACACGTGTCGCACAAGAACCTCCTTATTAGAAATACAACGTTTTAGGTAAAAGATCAGCCAATAGCATGTGGCCATTTTAAAGCAATAGGGTCGATAATTTTAATAATAATATCTTATTAATTATGCAATTTCCAACATTGTATGTGTGCATTTGCCTAACCTCCAGGGGCACTGTTCTTAATATAGCCAGAAGGACCTTAATACCACCAAATAACCCTAAGATTAACCCTAGACCAGCCCCACCCTAAATACAACCTGTAGATAGGCATTAAAATAAATGTAATAACAATCTTATTGGTAAAAAATACGCTAATAAAATAAAATGGGGAAATACAGTCAATGTGTACGTAATTATTATTATCTAATCAATTCTTTAAACAATATCTGATAAACAAGTTCTAATAAATGTTAATAGTAAAATACAAAATTAAATAAACTATCTTTTACATCATTTTCCAGGGGCTAAAAATGATTAATTAATAAAATAATTAAAGATCATAATCATCTTAAAGCTATCAGATTAAGAATTTCCCTAGGATAATTAATCAATAAAAATAATCAAAAGATCACCATCTCAAAATAAGGGTAATAAATACGGTCCTTCATGTATGCCATTAAAAATCAAAAACTATAATTAGGGATGAAAAAGAAAGGATTCAAAATACGGTCTCACACGTGGGTGTGTAAAAAATAAGGGTTGAAAACACGGTCTCACACATGGGCATATAAAAATAATTAGGGTTGAAAAGGGCCTTCGAAAAGAAAGGATACGGTCTCACACGAGGGTATATAAAAATAAGGATTGAAAATGAGGTCTCACACGTGGTTGTGTAAAAATAGGGGTGAAAAAACACGTCCTACACGTAAGCGTGTAAAAATAAGGGTGGAAAAACCGGTCCCCCACGTGGGCGGTCTTGTGACGTCAAAATCCAAGATGGCGGCGGAAGGTGCCCCACTTCTACTGTTATAAAGTGTTTTTAAATTATGTTAATATTACGTTAAAGTTATAAGATCGTTTAGCTAAAGAATTGAACTCGGAATTGAATATTTGTTTTAAAAGGTTTAGATAAAATGTGCATTTTGATATTTTCGCCTTATTAAAATTATTCTTTCTAGAATAACAAAATGTAACTCAGTTTGGAGCCACATTTTATTTAAGTGATTTGAGTTAAATCTTAATATTTTGAGTTTAGGATTCTATAGTTAAAATATTTCCAAGTGTAGTGGTGTTTAATGGTAAAATTTTATATTCAATCGACAATCACTACAGTAAATTGAAACAACTTTTATTATTGAAACATTTAATTGTTCACAATTTATTAACTGTTTTTTAAAGCTTAAAATAAATTTTTCTTTTTTGACATGACCGACTGACTAATTATTTTCGGTTGCTAGGGAGTAATTAATAATTATTTAAACATTCTTTAAATTTTAATGATTTAAATTATAACAGTTCCGCACACTATCCTCCTTCCAGTTGATTACCATATTTTTTCGGACGAATGACCGTTCTACCAGATCTTGTAAAATAGTTATTACTTGTTTCGTCATTAACAATCATGTCGTTATAATTTTCCGCACGATTTACCACTAGACCCACGGTCTGTATCAGACCGTGCACTAGACCCACGGTCTGTACACACTTATACAGACCGTGCACTAGACCGATATTATACGACGCACTGTTAAGTAGGTATGAAATGTTACACAACCCGTACTATTTTTATTTGTTACGTTGCATAAACCAGGTGGCATAAATTCAAACAATCCAAAGCAAGTTGTAACTGCTGTTTTCTCTATATCACATTTTTGAACTGGAATCTGGTGATATGCTCTGATTAGATCGAGTTCTGAAAATATTTGTTTATTATCTAAAATATACGAAAAATCTTAAATATTTGGTATTGGGTATCGATCCGGAGTAGTGAGAGCATTCAGTCGCCTATAATCACCGCAAGGACGCCAATCTCCGCCTTTTTAGGTACCACATGAAGACGGTTAGCCCATGCACTTTTCGAAGGTTGGCATATTCCTTGATTAATCATTACTTGGAATTGTTCTCTGAAATTGTAAGTGATCAGCAGCTTTGTTTATAAATTCTTGAATTTCTTCAGGCTTAAAAGTATTAGCTTTTTTGGTTTAAACCCTTCCGACTTTCGTTTTAAGAAAGCCCCTGTACTTTGGCGATTTTTCAATATTAATACTTTCATTAATATTTAGCGTACTTTTTAACATCGAACAGGTCCGCCAAACTTATGTTTTTCTACCAATGTCGAAAAATAAACCAATAATGTAGATCCCGAAGTCGAACTTACATTATTGTCTGTCCTCCATTTCTTAAAATTTTCGTACTCGACCTGGTAAAATTAGCACGACTTTTCCAGAAGCAAATTTGCAGATACTGATTCTGCGGCTTGCCTAATTTTTGGCGGAGTTAACGAAATTTCGGATGTTGACCGTATACAATTATTTCACCAACGATTCGTTGACTAAGGAACGAACTTTATGAAACGTCAAATAAATTTTTCAACGATTTGATTGTTTGTTAGCACGTGCAAGTCATGACAACCACGATTGTGAGATGAAAATAATAAATCGAGTAGCAACCATTGAGAATGCTTCATTGCGTGTATAATACGCTTAGTATACACGCAAATTCGTGTATAATTAAATTGAGTAATAAATGTATGTTATTACATTATCAATAGTATTAGCACAGGTATTAGCATTGAGTTAAAAGTCTTTCACACAATGATATTAGGCAATGTTCATATTTAAGCACGCTGTTACATGTTACTTATACATTACTTCGTAATTTCTACATCGATCTCTACCACGTTTGATGTCTTAAACACCCTTGTCAAATTATTGCGCTACCGTTTTTAACATTTTAAGTTATTCCGAGCGTAAAAAAAATCAAGTAAACCCCTTTTCCTCTTTACTCCGCAAGTCCACCTCCTTCAAAAATGACTGCGATCCAGACATTTTAGTCTGACAGAAAATCAAATAGTTCCCTCTTGCTCCTTAACCTGCAACTCCATCATCATCGTCAACAGGCGCGTGCGCGCGTGTCGTGCGTCGCGGGCGCGCGTGTCTGCGTTGTCGTGTGCGCGTGCGTGTGCGTGTGTGCGTGTGTGCGTGTGTGCTGTGTCGCGTGTGGTGTGTGCGTGTGTGTGTGCGCGTGTCGCGTGTGCGTGTGCGTGTGTGCGTGTGTGCGTGTGTGCTGTGTGCGTGTGCGTCGTGTGCGCATGTGTGCGTGTGTCTGTGTACGTTGTGCTGTGTCGTGGGGCGTGGGCGGATGTGGGGTGAAGGCGCGGGCGTGGGCGTGCACGTGGGCGTGCGCGTGGACGTTGTCAGGGTATTTGGAACACCCTGTATACGCATTGGGTAATTTTGTGTGTAATTTTATTCACTGAGTTAGATTCCGTATGTATATTTTTTTTTGTTTTGGTTAAGAGCTTACTGTAGATGAATGTTTTGTTTGAATGAGTCACGCTGTATGTAAAGGAATTTTAGGAATGTGCAAAGTGTATTAAGGAATTTCGTTTTTTTTGGTGTAGTTACGTAATTTTCATTAAGAAAAGTCAGTGTAGTTTTTTTTTGGAATTTTGAGTACAATCTTCAGTTTATTGCCCGAATCATATGTAAAGTTTTATTGAGATAAATTCGTTTAGTTCTGTTACCTAGTTTCAGTATAAAGAAGCGTTGTTATCGCATTGGTGCCATACTGCCGCATTCGTGTAGAGGAGCAGTTGTAGAGTCAGAATGTTGGTTTTCATCCGTGTGAGTAATATGGATGGGCGATTGGTTGTACCTTTGCAATAACATTTTTGTATCGTGTCGAAGGAAAATGCAAACATTGCAGTTTCTTCGCCTGAAGTCGAGATAGCATCGTAAATTTAGAGGAGTAGAAATCTTAAAATTTAAGTGGTTGATTGGTTTGTTTGAATGAATCTGTATGGAGGGGAACGTTTTTTTAATATGGCGAGAAAGTAATTTTGAATGAGAGGGACTCTGTCTTAAGCTTTTGAAGCGTAAAGTCGTGTGCATGTGGAAGTCGTCAAATTATCGGAATTGGGGTGTCATCATTGTGCGAGATCCTAGTGAAAGTTAAGGGAGTAGTGTTGAGGACTTGAAAGAATAGTCGATTATAACCAAGTTTGGGATTTTCTTGTGAAGTAACATTTCAACCGGGCTCGCTCATAAAGTTAGTTTAGTGGAGAAGAACGGCATCTTCGAGTGCGTTTATGATAGAAATTTGGGTTCGTGTTTATTGTAGTGCGAACCTGAGGACTATTGAATTTTCGTTAGTAACGAGATATAATTAAAGAACCCCTTTCCTAAAATTTAAGTGTACGCAGTGAACGATCGCCCACACACATACCGTTTAGGATTGTTTTGTTCGTAATTGAACTTAACGTAAACTGTACAAAACGATTTGTTGAGTGTTTTATTTTGTTTGTCGAGCTTTAACAACATTGGATTAAAAGAAATTATTAAAGTGATTTAAGTTAGTTAACGCTGCTTCAATAAGTTACGAGACATTATATTGAAAAGCAAGTTGAAGTCGTGGTTGAGACCAGGAGGGAGGCAGCTTCGTGTCGTCGACCAGCAGCCATACGGTGAACTGTACAAGCCGTATCCGACGCTGTCCTAGAGCAGATATCATCCCCTATTTGCCTGCGTGACTTAGGTAATGTAATTTACATTCTGTTGGTGATCTTGCGACTTGAAAGAATAAAATTTGATTGTGTTTTTATGTAATGTGTGTTAACGAAGGAACCTGTTGCAAGTAATTTATTTGTATTTTTTTTGGAATTTATTGTTTCATTTTGTTAACGTTCTCGGACAGTTTCCTTTGTCTATTTAGTAGCTATTTAAGGTGTTTTGTTTTTTTTAATACCATTAATATTTTATGCAGGGAGGTAAATAAAATATTACCTTCATTATTCAGTTTATATAAGATTTACGTGATGGAGTAATCCAAATTTATTGAATTTCTTTGAATGCAATTTAGTTTAAGATAGTTTTGCTACTGGCCAGAATTCAATGAGGTAAAAATTAAGAAGATACGATTACCGTTATATTCAAATTGACCTGTTTAAATTTTAATTGTTTTATTTATTTATTTTGATTTAATAGATGTTTAACTTAGTTACTATTTTGGTATTTATTTTGATATTAAGCCTGGACATAGGGTGATAATTTATTGCTCGAGTAGTAAAGCGTCGCCGCGTTTTATTTGAGAAAAGTTGGAGTGTTGGTTTTTTGTTTTGTTTGATGGGCAAACGTAACGTAACGTAAATTTCAAATTTAGAAAAGAGCTGTAACCGAACTGAAGTCAGTTTAGTGTGGGTTATTTTGATTAGTTTAAGGCAGTAATTTAACGTAAGGGGAACATTAGAGTTTTGTATTAAATTTGAATATTGCTGCACGGTGGTAAATTGAAAAGATAAGGTGCAGTTTTTGAAGCCTTTTTTTTAGGTAAAGCAGTATTGCGGAACCTGAGTTAAGAGCGTTACGATCGGTAAGTGTGGTAAGTTGGGTATTCGAACCACTGCGTACCGTCGTTTTATTCGCATTTTAAAACACCCTGGTGTGTTCTTCAGAATATCCTGGCGCCTACCGGAACCTATTGTGTCATTTTCCCGATTTTGATTTTGGTAGAAACGTAAACTACGGAGACGAGACTGCTTTGTCCCAATAGACCCTCACCCGCGCGCCGAGCTAGCCGTGCAAAAACCAGGTTTATCTTTTACCTTGTCCTAGTGACCATTTATTCCGTAACAACGTGCGCGTGGCCGTGGACGTGGGCGTGGTAGTGCGCATAGGCGTGAGCGTGGTAGTGCGCATAGGCGTGGGCGTGCGTATGGGCGCGGGCGTGCGCTTGCGCGTGCGCGTGTGGGCTTGCGTGTGCGTGTGCGTGTGCGTGTGTGTGTGTGCGTGTGCGTGTGCGTGTGCGTGTGCTTGTGCTTGTGCGTGTGCGTGTGCGTGTGGGTGTGTGGGTGGGTGAGTGGGTGGGTGAGTGGGCGGGTGCGTGCGTGTGTGTTGGATGTATGTTAGTATCCAAGATAACTCCAGAACGAAAATACCTAAATGTACTTAACATTTTGTATTTAAGCTTGTTTTCGTTGGGCTTAGAGCTGATTAGATTTTGGGAGAAATCCAGCGGCGGAGAATGGGGTTTATTAGGGGCAGTGTTTGGTTTTTATCAAATATTTCTAAAACAGCTGCATATTTCAAAGATATAAAAATAGCTGTATATAGACCTTAAACATATCGATTAATTATATTCTACGCAATTTTTTGATATGACGCGTAATTTAGCGGAAAAATATTCCTAATGTAGAATTTAAGTGTTAGTTCAAATTTTTTCTTTATCTGAATAACAATTAGTTTTATAAGAAAAAGTGTAGACGTATTTTTTAAAGAAAATTTAATTTTACATACATTTTTGTTATAATGTTTTTTAATGTAAAGTGAAATAAACGTAAAAATTAAATAAATTTGATCGAAAATGCTTTAATTTAAGTTAGCATCTAGATGTCTATTAACCTCTGTCTGTCATGCAGTTTTAAATGTCTGTTTTACATAGATTACTGTTTTTGCGCTTACAATGTTGTCTATTTTCGTAATGTACTTCTTATAAAAGAGGTTCCATAATTATCGTTAAAAAATGTTATTAAAATTATTTCATCTCTTTTAATTTCCATTTTGTAGGTTGGAAGGTCGTGTGGTGTTCCACACCAGATATTTCCTGTTCTAAAATCAATGAGAAATAGTAAGGAAAGTTAACAGTATTGCCAATACGACTTCAACATTTACCTAAAAAATAAAACAGAAACGTATTTCATTACGGTACATTTTGTTCGTTGACGCTTGTCGCTTATTTATTCTACACGTATTAAAAATGTGTAACGAAAGTAAACAAATCTATCTTTGATACACAGGATTTCACTACAAAGCTTATTGTTGAAAGAATATTATTTATATAACCTGACGTAACCTAAAAACGTTTCCGACGCTTTTATTTATATTTTTATATTCGTTCAGAAAAAAATAAAGTTTGACTGACTAAATAATTTTAATTTATTGGCATGAACAATTAATTGTATGTCACCAAACGTCCGTCAACGTTGCGCTGCGCAGTTACGTAAATTTCTTGAATATTTTTTTAAATTTGTATGTGCAGCTTTAGGAAAATTATGTGTAAAACACGAGAAGAGTGTTTTTTTTACTTCTCGCTCAATGGATGCACTCGCTAAGCTCGTGTGTCGCACTTTGCGGTCGAGTTCAAAAAACACCTTTCTTCTCTAGCTGTACAGTTTTTGCCAGTGTTAGACGTCCTGGTGTGCAATTTTACTCATACTCGTACCACTATAGTCTGTGGATTATTTTAGTTTTAGATACCTATTTATTGAATGTGCTTTATTAATAATGTCCATTTCAAGGTAATTTACACAAAAGTGTATAGAGATATAATTAGGTTCAAATTTTAGTAGAAGTGCATAGGTATGCTACTAGTGTATTATATTTAAAATTACGCTTGGGAATGTAATACGCCAGAGTATATTTGAACATTGATCAAATTGTCACATTTACGTGAATTTTCTGGACTCCTCAAAACCATTATGAAATGTCCTACTAACGTGGCCAGTGTATATTTTAAAATCAAAACGCAAATTTACTTTCCTGCAATTATTAATTTCTTTTTAAAATTCAAAAGGTCAAAGTTGTTTGCATTTATATAAATAGACATGTATCCAGGCGATAATATCGAAAAATCGATTTAACTTAATAATTAATTAATTATTTTGTTTGTGTATATAAAGCATTAATTTTATTTTATAAATTGTTTATTGCACATAACTATACGTCTTTTTTGTATTTTTGGATGGTAGATGCAGTAACGCTAAAAATAGGGCGGTTGAGATTGAGTATTGATCTGAAGCTGATTAATACCCCTGTAAACTTCCGCACAAGTAATGAATAATTTAAATAATGCAGGCCATGGAATACATTGTATGTCACCGTGAAATATTGTTTATATAGTTTATCATTGGTCTTGGTGATATGAAAGAAAAATATTGACGGTGAATTTTATAAATAATCTTTGTAGAATGTCATACAATTTAATTGTTTTTAAGACTATTTTGGCTTAATTACACAGAATTTTGTTAGTATGTGTTAATATTTTTGTTTAATTATTAGTTATTTTTAAATTAACTTAGTACACATATAAGCATTATCTAGTTTATTTGTTCGCTCTTTGTCTTTTGCGCCCAAATTAATTTCGTTCTACCTTCATAAATTAAAAAAAACAAAAACAAAATAAACGCATTTAAAGAAAAACGGCATGTAGGTAAAGTAGATAAAGCCTGCACCAGGGAACACAATGTATGACTAATTTTATATTTCTTTATAGAAAATAAAACATACATTATTATGGTAAATGATAGCATACTTTAATAAGGAATTTAAAAATACATGTAGATTTCAAAGTTCAAAAGTGATTATTTTTCTGTAAAATGATAATTCAAGGTTCAAGTTCATTTTAAAGTACATATGAAGTATAACATAAACTCATATTCGAATTTTTGGTTAAATTGGATTAAATGTTGTTGTTAGGCAACACATTCTACACTTGTCCTTACGAAATGTATAATACTGAAATCTGGCAAAAAGTGAGGTTTCAAAAGTTTAAACGTTATACAAAAAAACAATGACAATTATTGGTTAATCGTCATTGACGTTAGTAGTAATTTGTCTTTGCTATCTTTATCAAGATTATAAAATAATATTGATTGACAATATATGTCAAGTCACTTGATTAGTATTAAATCTTAATATTTGTGTTCTGCTGCAGGTTGTGGATATTATATTAAAAAAATTCCGCTTTGGAAAGGGTTTAGAGGAGTGTTGGATAGTGCTAGACGGTTATTGTTATTTGGTCTAATTTGTCGTATTATAGGTTTCCATAATTTATTCATAAGATATTCTAGAACCATCATTACGCTTGTTAATTTAATTTTGTTATAATCAATATTTTGTCCAGTTTGAAGGTGATGTGTTGCTAAAGAGTTGGTATCAGAATGTTGTTTAATCGTTAATTTGTTCTTGTGCTCTTATGCTCAGTTTCCTATTAGTTTGTCCGATGTAAGATGTTTGACAAGCATTATATGGAATCTCATATATTCCTTGATCCTCACCTTCTATTTTATCCTTAGGACTTTTTATCAATTATTGGTCAGTTGTATATGGTTTAAAAATTATACGGTATTCAGTTTTGGAAAATTTCTTTGCTATAACATCAGTTATACCTCTTATGTATGGTAAAGTAAGTAGCTTCTTAGTTTCATCGATTCTATTGTTTGCTCTTGTATTGCTTTTGATCACTTTATTCTGTTGTTAGATAGATTATTAAGTTTCTTTGGGTCTAAATTTGTCATCTGTTAAGCGAATTGGCCTGATTGTTAAAGACTTAATAATGCTATGTATTTGGGATGGATGGTGATGTGACTGAGCATTAAGATAGTGATTCGTATGTGTTTCCTTTCTGAACAAGGTGTAGCTAAATTTGTTATGTTTTGTTACTAAAATATCCAAAAATGGTAATCGATGATTGTTCTCAATTTCCATCGTGCATTTGATATTTGGGTGTATATTATTAAGATGTAGTAAAAAATCATTTAAAGTATTTAACCAGTGGGGCCATAGAACAAATGTATCATCTACATAGCGATACCAGCATTTAGGTTTTAGTGGAAACAAGCTTGGGTTTCAAAATATTCCATATAGATGTTAGCAATTGCTGGTGAAAGAGGAGATCGCCTTGCACAACCTTCAACTTGTTTATAGAATTGTCCTTTGTATATGAAATAAGTTGAATACTTGCAATGTTTGATTAAATTGATAAGATCTTGATTGATAGAGTGTTCTGTTTGTAAAATGTGGATAGTTTCTTCTATAGGAACTTTTGTTAATGACGAGGTAACATCACTTCCTCTCTTATAATATACCCCTGTGCTTCCTTATCAAGACCTAATACCCATTTCTAATAATTTTCTTGCAGCCATTCCACCTCCTTTTGCTTCTTTCACCCCCACACTTCTGCCCCATATAAGGTATATGAATTCCTTCACCTGCTGCACTTTCACTTCCCTCAATTTCCACTCCTCCTTTTTCCTTCTCCCTTTCTGAATACCAGTTTCATTGTTTTCTTTGTGATTACTTCCAGTTCCTTTCTTTTTATGTATCCTTCCAACGTATTCATCTACTCCTTTATTTCTTTTTCCTCCTTAGTCACCAACACAATACCGTCTGCGTACGCCAGCGACTAAACCTTCACTTTCCCTATCACAACCCTCCTATATTCTGCTCTCTTAATGTTTCCTTTAGATCCGTCGTATATAGCCGAGAACAAGCTTGGGCTCAATGGGTATCCGTGTGTCCTCTATCTCCTTTTGTAGCCTTTCTTCTAGCACCTTCGCGTATATTTTGTATGCCGTGTTTAATAGTGTCACCCCCTGTAATTTTTTATTACTTTTCTGTCCCTTTTTTTGTATACCGGACATATTACTTCTTCTCCCCATCTCCCTGGGAAGCTTTCCCTTCTGCATATTTTGTTAATTATTTCCGTCATCTTTTTTGCTACCTTTCCCCACCCATGTTCCGTCTTCTCCGGTCGCTTTACCCTTTTTTACTTTCTGTTTTGCCTCTCGTACCTCATCTTTCATTCCTTCTCTTTTTTCGTCTACTTGGTAACCTCCAGCAAATTCCTAAAGTATTTCTCCCATTCCTTTATTTGTATTCCCGTTTGTGTCCCTCTTTTCTTCCTTTCTTTTTTTAAATATTCCTATACATTTTCTTCCGTTTTTATTTCCTTGATCTGCTCTTCTTGTTCTTTTTTGTTTTCCTCCGTTTTATTCTTTCATGTTTTCTTGCGTTTTCTTACTACTTGTTTATATTCTTCTTTTTTGCCTTCCTTTTTTTTATTGCCTTATTGTTCTTCTTGACTTTATCTTGGCCCCATTGCAGTCTATCCCACTACTTCTTGAATCCCTTACACATTTTGAATTTGACCTTCTCTGTTGCTCCTCCATCTTCTCTCTTTTCCTCCACACTTTCTTGTACTTTCTTACCTTCCCATATTGTTTTTCCATTTTCTCTTTGTACTTCTTTATGCTATCCTCTGACCATACTTCTTTGTGTATGTACTCCTCTCTCGTTTCCCGCTCTTCTCTTTCTCTCCCTTCAATTGCCAGTTCCGGAGGTTGGTGGTTCGATTCGACCCTCTCGCCTACCCTAAATGCCTTCACCTTCACCCTTTCTTCTTTATTCCCATTCAAAATTTCTCACCCCCTTTTACTGTACACTTCCATCGGTTTGTTTCCCTCTTTGTTTAATACGTAGTTCTTTGTCGGTATTTTCCCCGTTCCTTTCTTTTCTTGTATTCCCTTCTTCTCCTATCCTCGCGTTAAAGTCTCTTCCTATTATTATCATGCCTTCCTCCTTCTCTACTATCATCTCTTCTAAGGTTTCCCTTGTCTCTTTCATTCTTCTGCTACATATCGTCATAATTTTTATTTTTATTTCCCCCGTTATAGAATGATATTAAAAATATTGTTTTCGTTCACAACCGGGCTCGTAATGAGGTAATATTTGTCTAAATGAAATAATTTTGAATTAGTTTCATCATAATGATGTAAATAAAAATATTAGGGCTTTTATTGAGGAAATGAAGAAAATCGTATATTTTCTATTTATCTTTTATATATTTTTAAAATTTAAATTGTTATCGGAATCTTTAAATTTATGTAAAAGATAAATAAAAAATACACAATTTACACCCAAAAGTATTTCAATTATATGTGACAATCGTGAAATTTTGCATTCCTTAAAGACATACAAGATTGGAATCACTACAAACTATATAGAAACAAGGTAGTAAAAGACGCAGGGAAGAAAATATTGAATTTTATAAAAAAAAGCTAATTGTGACCCAAAATGAATGTTGAAAAACCTAAAAACTTTCATATCAAATCTCAAGACAGAGACAGAGAAAAAAATAGTATCTATTAATGCAAAACTCAAGTTTTCTTTGCAGTTTTACATTCTACTCATTCATTTACGTAAATACAGATTAATAAGTAAAAGTTTTGACGATGCTTTACTTGAGGCGGTACCATCCACTGATGGTTCTCCAAGCTTGCCTAATTAGTGAGGTCTTCTGGTCATTTCCTGTTGAGTGGTCTTTCTGGGAGTTGCTGGAGAGTGCACGTACGAGATTATTTTTATGACTGATACCTTGCATTTTAGATTTGCCGGCGTAGGTTCTGGTTACTTCTTTGATGAACAGTATACTGAGGTTTTCATGGAAAGTCTGATTGGACACATACCAAGGGGCATTCGTTATCATGCGAAGTGTTTTTGACTGGAATATTTGTGGAATTTTAGTGTTGGACGGTTTGCTATATGCCCAGAACCCAATTCCATACTCTGAGATCGGCTTTAGAAAGGTTTCATGTATGATTCATTTATTTTGGAGCAGTAACTGTGAATTTTTACCAAACAACAAGTGTATTTGTTTCAATTTCAGGTTTAGTTGTGTTTTTTGACCTTAGTGTGTTCTTTCCAGGTTAGCTCCTGATCTAAGTGAAGACCTAGGTATTTGACGACCGGATTTTCCGGAATTGGAGCGCCATTTAGGTGGACCTGATGGCAGGAATTCCGCCTCAAGGTAAAGGTGATTCATGTCGACTTTTCAGTGTTAACTTTGATTTTCCGAGGTCTTAGCAAGTTGTTCAATTGGTTCAGGTGGTTTTGTAGCTTTTCAGAAGCAATATCTGAATTTGTACCTGATGACATGATTGCTGTATCATCAGCAAATGTGGCCAATGTGCTGTCGTTAGTGCTGAGTACATCCACCGTGAAGATTAAATACAAAAAAGGTCCGAAGAGCCTACCTTGGGGTATTCCAGATTTTATGGGATGATAGCTGCATAGTACATTGTTGATCTTAACTTGATAGGATCGCGCGCTAAGGTAGCACTTTAGAATCGGATATATTTGACTAGGCATGTATTTCTTTATCTTGAAT
The DNA here is from genome assembly GCA_036346205.1 of Vesta saturnalis. NCBI lineage: Eukaryota > Metazoa > Arthropoda > Insecta > Coleoptera > Lampyridae > Vesta > Vesta saturnalis. The sequence continues at coordinate 753,992 of JARFJB010000627.1, read as the reverse complement.
AACAGTCCTCATACCACACCTTTTCAAAGTCCTGTTGTCCATGTAAAAATACTGCGGCACATATTTTCGTTTCTTCTAGGCTCTCTTTGATTTTGTTTACTATCCAATGGCACTGTTGTATTGTTGAATGCTTTCGGCAGAACACAAATTGGTGTTCCGGGATCAAGCCGCTTTTATTAATTCTTGTCAGGTGTAGTCTTTCGAACATTTTTGACATTAGGGGTAACAAGCCTACGGGACGATAGGATGCAGGTTCTGTGGCCGATTTGCCTGGTTTTAAAATCATTATAAATTGGGCACATTGAATGGTTCTACAGGCAGCGAAAGTTGACATTAGGTGCTGAAGTAGTTTTCTATTTCTTTATGTTCGATGTTGCTGTTAGGAAGTGGAGTGAACACATTTGCCAGTTGATCTGCCAAGATACCCGCTTTCTCTTTATCTGACTGCACCCAGCTACCATCTACCTCTCTTATGGGTGGTACTGCTAATATTGGTATTTTGAAGTTTTTAGTGGCCTTCCATAAAGAGTGATCTTGTGGTGTTAATTGTGTGATGTAATATTTAAATGTGTCGTTGCGAGTTTGTTGTGATGCTGAATTGAGTTGGTGGGTTAGTCTGTTGAACTGCGTTTTATCGAAGGGGTTTCTCGTTCTTTGCCGTTTTCCACGATCTCTTCCTTTTTCGATTACAAGTTCCTTTATTCCTTTATATCTAAAGGTATGTTACGGTTACGTGGTGTGATTTTCTTTTTTGTAGGCGTGGCTTTCCATACAGAGAGCTGGGTTGTGTCTGTTAGGTGGTTTACAACGTTTTCGATCGCGAATAATTGTTTTATTCGATATCTTAGATTAATGTTTTTATTAAGTGTTGGAGTAATTCCCAGTTTGTTTCCTTCGAACATAATTTAGGTATTGGCTCCTTCTATACTATATTCGTGCTTAGTGTTATTATTAAGCCACTGTGTTAACCGCTTAGGTCAAGGTTGGATTCAATCGTGGAGTAAGTATCAGACATATCCTTTGGTTATAGTAAAGTCTATTAGTTTATTTCTGTGTGTGGACCAACTAGCTGTTGGCTCGCCTGTAGTTAAGAAATTCAAGTTATTTTGTTGTGCTGAAAGGAGCAGATTACGTGTTTTTGATGTGATAAGTTGGGATCTCCATACTGTGTTGTTGTATTCTACAGAAGAGATGTGTCGTGGGGGAGAGTAGATGGCTGCTACGGTTATAGGCATGTTAATTGATTTAATTTTACAATTGTGGCCTGAATTTTATTAATGATGTAGGGTTGTATTACATAGTGACTCATTACTGCTCTGATAATGGAGGCTGAATCAGCTCTGTAGCCAGGTTTTGATTTCAGAGGGGGCAATTAAAGTTTTAGGGGGCAATTGAAGTTATAGGGGGGGCACACGTATTTTGATTTATGTAATCACTAAAAAATTAAAATTGTAGAAATAAAATAGTTAAACAAAATACAACTATAATCAAACTCAAGTGTAAACTTAAAAATTTGTTTTTAAAATAATTGAAGTTTCCTGTTTTCTATCACTAATTATGTGCAAGAACACATCAAAGTTTATGGCATTTGTTTCTTCACTCTTAATAACTAAATATACAATATTGCCATTCTCTGATGAGTCATTGAATGCCTTTGAGGTCTATGTATTCGAGTTAATGTGGAAAATAAATACTCTTTGACAGCTGTGCTACAGCCAAATACAGAAACAGTTGCATAGATTTGGTACGTGGCCTTAAAGGCTTCACGTTGAATGTAAAGTACTTAAAGTATATCCTGTTATTTAACTTTTTTATTTTTTAAATATTTCTTTACGACTGTGTGAGCTCTTCTTTAGACGGTACTGAAATGCCTAAAAACCATACTGTAGGTAGCGGACCGCGAAAATTTTATTATTGTAATAAACGTTTGTCAAATCGCCATTGTTACCACGAGAGAACAGATAATTAGTGGATTTTTAATATCTTGATAATACGCCGTAATTTGCTAATGTTTGCAACATATTTTATTTAGATATTTTATGTAAGGAATGTAGAATTGTTTGTAACTAATATGTATGTAAAACACATTTTAAGGGGTGAGTGGCAGGTGCACGCTTAAAAATACTTTACTGAAGGGGCGTAACGAATCAATGGAGTTTCTTATGCGCGCTCTTGATGGAAAAAAATATCTCTAACTTAATAAGTAATTGTGTCGGTACAGACCGCGATCAAAAGATATCTTTGTTTGTTACTTGAAACTTCGAGGCAAATGTAGGGGGTTACGGACGAATGCGTATTTTTAAAATTAAGATGTCGTGCAATAATTAATATGAAACTGTTCCAACGGAAATTAACGTTTCTTGTTTTTTTATTACTTTTGAAAAACGGGGGTGGTTTTTCGGGAGTAAATATAGTTAGTTTTGAAGTCGAAGGGGGAGCAGTTACAGTTAGAGTTTCAATCGAGTCAGATCGATTTTTGGGTTAATGAAATACCTTCATTGTAAACAGTTTGTCTTTAAAAATATTTCGTGCATGTACATTTTCTTTTGAATTAGCCAACACTAATTTGTCGTTTCTTTCGAGTTTTAGTTTTAATGTGTGTTTCAAATATTAATCTATAATTAACAGTCACCCTTTTTGAAGTTAAACCGCGTAGGTTAACGATTTGTGTCTGTGATCAATCAAGGGACTGCTTATTCTAGTGTAAGTATATTTTATATAACTGAAAGCTCGCAGCAAATCAGTTTTACCAGTCTAGATAACATATTAAATAGCAAACATTGTCTTACAAAGGTATCTGATTCGTACTCATTAAGCTGAAATCTTCTAAAATAAAAGGACAATACAGGGCCCTCTCACTCTGGTATTTGTGCGAATTAGTATTGTTGGTTGTTGGTTATATATATAATTGTGTTGAGGTGGCTGGTGAATGGGTATAGGATACCGCTGGTTATACTAATTGTAAAAGGCAATTGCCAGTATGTACACACTGCCAAGCCAGACCATTAAACACCTCGAATTTTTATTTCTATTGTTTTTATTTGTTGTATAGATGAATGTGCAACCGGAGAAGGGAGCACGGTATTTTTCTAACGCACTCAAACTTATATATCGGTCACGATGTTAGTGATCTATTTATAACTTACCCTTGTGAGGCATTATTTGCCTGCGAGCTGATTTCTCTTTGTATCTGCTTTATTGTAATTTGATTTAAGCATTCTGTGCTTTAGTGCTCACTAAACAATTGGGTACGTGCAAATTCCTTGTCTGTTTTCTTTTGTCCTTGCATTTACATTATCACCTGTGCAATTTTACTGTTGTTGTATTTTATATGTACCGTAATTTGTTTTATGGTTTTATGTGCTTATTTACTTAAAGACCGGCATGATTGGTTTTTAAAGGGCCACATGTTTGGTATTACAATTTTTATTTTGATTGTTTATGACCCAATAGTATGTTGACGGGCTGAACTACCGCTGCGCAACGCTCGTTGGTTTTAATTTGAGTAGTTTCATTTTCTTTACCTGCCCCTCATGATGCAACACTTACCTCATCCAGCCTATCTAATTTAGATAGTACAACGTACCTACCACTAGACGGCCACTTCGTTTCATCAGATTTGAGATTTGCGAGTAATTAAATATCAGACTTTTAAATAAATTCTAATGTTTTAATTATTTCCCGGAAAGTCAAAGTAAGGTAGGCAATTAATTTGAGTAATAGTGACAGTGTCAGTCAAGTCAAGTTAAATTACTTAGAGAATGTTTGGTTCTTGAATTTGTATTATTGCAAATAAGTTCAAACTACGGTTTTCAAGATTGGGTGCCTGGGGGACGCTACAATACTTAACTTAGGAAACATTTTTTACCGCGAAAAGTGAGCAGTGACTCACTTAAAGTTGACAAACACTGGAGTTTCTCCAAATGAAACTGGTCGATACTTGAAATTGCAGTAATTAACTCGCCAAGCAAGAAGTAAATCTATAGTTTCCATATATTGACGTGTTAGATTATCTTCATAGCTCGTGCTGGTGCTTGGAACGTAATCGGTGAAGATATAACCTTCTTTAGTAATTTGGTTCCGCTTACATTTAGGAGCGATGCTCTTCCGTCTCTTCTCTTGGGCTTTGTTTAATACCTGCAAATCATTCGATTCGTTCCTGAGTTGTCGAATTTCTTCTACTGTTATCAGGGCGAGCGGTCCATGTATGCAACGGAAGCATTGCTTCCCCTATCACAAACCTTAAATGACCAAAAATTGAAAAACTCAAATAAAAGAAATTTTAGAAATGGGCCGTATTAGCGCCAGCGATCGCGTAACCCGTAATACGAGTGTACTCATAGAATAAAATCCTTACAGGAGAAGCAGCATTTAAAGTTGAATATCATGTATTTTGTCATTTGTGTATGCATAAGAGCGAAAGATAATATATTAGTATATCACATTGTCTTTGTCGTTCGAATGAAAATGCACATAGTGCGTCTTTCTCGTACACAGTACACACTGTCGATACCTGTTCGACACACAAACGCAACAAACTTTGTTGCTTATTCGTCAAATACAGAATTTTACGGGGTCAAGCGAAGGAGGCGAGAGGTCAAGTTGCGAGCGCTTGTCACTGAATAAGCAATTTTAAAATTAAATACAAGGGTTTTAGTGCAGTTTCGAAGATGGATGGGACAAGTACGTCTGAACGAGCCGCGAGATTTACCAGGAGACTGTGTAGAAGTAGCGGCTATTGAAACTGCAAATCCGTGTAATTGTGTAGTGTGTTTTGTATTAAATAAAGGATTTTCTTCTCAAAGTTTTTGCGAAAAGAAATATTATTAATGCGGGTAGGTCAAAGCCTGAAATGAAAAATTTGACCACCAACATTAAAACGTGTACTCGACATTTTAGTGCCGATAAATATTATGAACAGTATTTGTGGCTGACGGGTTGTGAAATAAGAAATAAACTTTTTGTTGGCCATGTTTGCTTGTTTGCATGGTGTGTGGAATTACTTCGGTTTTGGCGATTTAAATAATTTACATAAAGTAGTAAAACGTCACATTAGCTCTAAGAACCACTTGCAAGCTGTTATCAAAGAAAAGTTTTTGGAAAAACACGAATCGAACATTCTTTAGATATACAGTTACAAGTTAGTCATCAACAACATAATGAACTAGTTAATAAAAATAGAGATGTGCTCAAAAGACTTATTGATGTTGTGTGTTTCCTTGCCCTTCATGAACTTGGATTTCGTGGTCACGATGAATCAATGTATTCTGCAAATAGAGGCAATTATTTAGATCTTGTTTCTCTATTATGTAAATATGATTCTTGTTTAAATTTAGAACAAAGCAGTGTGTTTCAAGGTACTTCAAATCGAATTCTAATCGATCTAATTTCTGCAACTTCGACTTTTATTTTAAACAAAATTAAAGAAGAAATTAAACAAGCGCGTTTTATATCTATTATTTTGGACGAAACAACTGATGTTACTAATTTTAGTCAGCTTTCTAGTGTGGTGCGATTTGTAAATCGAGACGGCAACGTACAGGAAAGATTTTTAGGATTTATTAACGTGTCAAAAGACAGAACGGCCGACGCACTATATAAAATTGTATGTGAACTTATTAATATAGTAATGCCTCTGAAAAATTGGTCGCTCAAAGTTATGACGGTGCTGCTGTAATGGCTGGACATTTAGGTGGCCTTCAAGTAAAAGTGCGAGAAACTTATCCGTGTGCAATTTTTATACACTGTTGTGCACAAATTAAACTTAGTTTTGTCCCAATCAGTTATGCAGATTAAAGAATGTAAAGTGTTTTTTGCAACTTTGAGTGGAATGGCTGCTTTTTTTCCAAATCTACTAAACGCACACAAGCATTGGATACAATTGTAAAGCGAAGACTACCGAAAGTTGCCGCTACGCGCTGGAATTACAATGGCAGGCTAGTATTAACAATTTTTGAACATCGCGAATCCATAATTGAATTATTTGAAAGTATATTGGAAAATAGCCATAAGTGGGATACAGACACTTTAAATAGTTCTAGAGGATTTTAGATAGCTTAAAAACGATTTTAACTTTAACTTTATACTTCTTGTTTTTTCAGAACTGTTTCCATTTTCTGATAATGTATTTAATATATTGCAATGTAAAACAAACGATATCGGATTCTGTATAAAGAAAATTTGTGAATTTAAGAATATTATAAACAAAAAAAGAGAAGACTTTGATAAATGTTGGGAAAACACGAATAGTATCGGTATCGGTTTGGAACCACAAAGAAAACGCGTGCGCACGGATAATGTTGGAGATATTAAAACGTGCTATCGACGACTTTTTATCAAATTTTGGATCAGATTTATCAAGAAATAGACAACAGGTTTAATAACTTTAAAGAACTAAACTTTCTTGAATTGTGTAATTTTAATGCGTTTAAGGAAAACATTTTCCGCACCCCAGCTACAATGTTCAATGCATCATTATGGACAGTTTTTGATTTAGTTTTGTTACGTTCGGAACTTACAGTTATATATGATACTGAAGACATCGATAAAAAATTCTGCAAGTGAGTTATTGGCTTTCTTGAAAGGTACAGATTTGGCAAACGCATATTCAGAGGTAGTAAAATTATGTGAGTTAGTGTTGACAATCCCTGCTACTAGTGCCTCGGTCGAACGTAGTTTTCTGCGCTTAAACGAATTAAGACTTATTTGCGGAGTTCGACAGGACAACATCGACTGTCAGATGTGTCCCTGTTGGCTATTGAAAACAATCTTGTTCAGGAATTGTCGCAGCATCCGCGTTTCTACGACGAAATTATAGACGAGTTTGCGAAAAAAGATAGAAGAATACAACTACATTATAAATAGGTAAGTTTTGAAAAATTGCTTCCTTGTCCCAAATCTCACCGCACGCCCCTGACTGTTATGTTCTTAATTAAAATAGCTCGTTTCAGTCCTGTTTTTCTACTTTCTAATGCGTTGTTAGCACATTCTAATAGTGATAAAAGTTTATGAGCTAAGACTAATGCAAATTGAAACTGTATTTTTTTCATTAGAGTGCATAAACCAAGACTTTTAGCTACAGCATCAGCTTCAAACTTTTCTTGTGGAATTTCTTTTAAGACTCTTGAAAATTGTTTAAAATTGCTTCTGTAACTGTCAAATGACCTATCCACATTTGTTCCAGAAGAAGTCCAATATGTTTTCCTTCATAAATGTTGAAAAAATTTATGAAAGGTAATACATTGCTCTAAGGAAAGTCTTAAAATTACAGTATCGGAAATGACATTTTAAATGGTTTTAACTCCAACAAAGGGTTGAGTTTTATGAGTGATGCCATAGAATGCATAATTTCAAAAACAAGTCATCGATTAAAGATTTCGGTCTTCTGCAAAAATTTTTATTTCATAGTTAATTTAGTATCAGGGGTTCGTGTTTTAGAAAACCCTTAATGTCGGATATGGAATCGACTTCCTTTTCCAGCTTTTGCAATCCAGTCGTTTGGACACGTTTTCATCTGCTCTGCCGTATGTTTACCTATTTTACGGTCCCTCTTTTTGCGGGTCATGCTGAAATAATAAAAAATATGAAAAATTAGAATGAGTACATATGAGTGAATCAATTTGTTATAACGTGTAGTACACAGTGAACCAGTTCACTGTGTACTGGTTCACTGTTAAATTTGAGCAGAGTCAGGTATATAAACGAAAAACAAAATTGTCCTAGCATAACTAACAATTACTTTGAAGTTTTCTCAGCCTTTAACTATGATATAATAAGATGCCACCCTCAATGCAACAAAATAAATAGCAGAACATGAAAAAATTTTTACGAGAAATATGCAGCATATTTTACATTGCTTACCTTAAATCACACTATCACCCACTGTGCGTTTAACACTTTACTAATTTCCGGTATTTGAAATTCTTATGAGATTGACAACAAACTTAGCTCACGCGTCAACACATTCTTAGTCCACAGGGAGAGGGGAAGTGTTAAATGGTTCACTGTGTACCGTGGTTCACTGTGTGACAGTTTACCCTAGATGTGATGAGCTCATTAAAATGAGGTTGGATGACATTGAAGATAAAGACACTCTTATAATAGTAAATATTTCCAACTCAAAAACAAATTCACGATGGTCATTCATAATAAATGCTTCACCAGTCAATGGCCCAAATTATATTCAGATTTATAAAAAATATATCTCGCTACGTCCCAAAACTGAACTTAAACGTTTATTTGTGTGCTTAAGAGCTGGCAAATACATTAATCAAGGTGTTGGCAAAATACTATATCTAAAGTTCCACAAAAAATGGCTGAATATCTTAAACTTCCAAATGCCGAACATTATACAGGCCACAGTTTCAGAAGAACTACTGCAACTCTATTAGTAAATGCAGGTGGAGATATTCTAGCTCTGAAAGAGCATGGAAATCAACGTCGATAGCAGAAGGCTATGTTGAACATTCTCTCGCAAAAAAGAGAAAAATTTCTAATCAAATAATGGGAATTAATGAACAAGTTCAAATTGACCATAAACAACCCAGTACTTCTAGAGGTCATCAAGTTTGCAACAATGTGCGAGAGTACTACCAATACTGCTTTGGATCTGGCTCCATCATTATCTTCTGGGCAGTTGTAATATGAATACATATTACAACTGCCCAGAACTGTACGTTTAATATTAATATCACAAACACCTCAGACATAAACCAAAAATAAAGCATTTATTAGTTTTAATAGTTATGGCAATGTTGATAATTTTGTTATTTAATTATAGATATCATAAATAAACTTTCAAATAAATGAGTCGTTATTTGAGGTAGGCAGAAAAATCATATGTATTACATGGGAGTAAAGTGCCTTTCCTTGAATGTAAACTTCATTCTCAGGAGGAAAAGTGACACTTTCCTCCCTAGTAACACAAATAACTATTACATCTCCACTTCATATATCAATTACTTCCTTTTGGATTTCCGGAGAAGTGTAGCAGGCATTTTTGGGAATTTTCATGTAACACTCAGCTAGCGCTTTATCCTTTTTAAAAGTATATTGAAATAGTCTGATAAATGAACCTTCTTCAATATGTTGTTCTAAATTATATTCTCCACAGAGTACTAATTCGTTTACCGCAATAAACTGAATCAGATCTGCAATAATTATTTCAGATAATACCTGTTTTGTTCTAACGGTATTTTTCTTGCAACTGAAGACACTGCCAAGTTTCCTGAATTTTTTCGTTCCATTTTTGCATAGCCTGCATATGTACTATACTTTTTTCATGTCTTGGGAATCCTCTTTCATCGCGGCTCTTTAAAAGTTTCTTTAAGCAGGCTCAAACTGCAGCAGGATAATAAAATGATCGCTGATAGGATAAATCACATTTGAAGGATCTACCACTCTGCACAAAAGAGCGATGATTCTCTTCGTACTCAGACAATTTGATTTATAGCTACACTGTAGATCCGAAGGTATTAGATTTATGTTTACTTTCCGTACTATTTCATTTTGATTTTTTTCTTCAACAGTTCAGTTTTATTGGTATTGCTATTACTGGGCCACGCCTCAACAACGTTTGGTCTAAAGAAATTTCGTATATCGATATTTGGACTACACTACACTATTTAAATGTGTCTTTTTAAATATGATTTAAAACAAATTCAAATTTGTAAAAGAGCAATATTTTGTAGTTATTCTTAAAGGGCAAATTACTCAAAACCAATGTGTCATCCGCCACACAAAGAACTAAGTACTCACTAAGCTGCTGCTGCAACGAGACGCAGACTAATTTTGGTTTGGTGCTAACTAGTGTGTGGCGAGACGGCGATACGGTAGCGTTGGCGCCCACGCGTCAGTTAGCCTGTGAGTATGGATGCTGAGAGGATCCATGGTCGATGGTCTCGCAGTACACTTTATAAAAATACCGGAAAACAGGAGCGAAATAAAATATAATTTTAATTAAAATTAATAAAATTAATAATAATAAAATATAATTTTGTTTTCAGTTGGCTCGAGTTTAGAAGAATTGTATACTATTAACTTTATACATTCATATTTATTTTGAATAACAATTAATAAAAAAGAATACCTTGTAAACGGACAGAAATATTATACCGCACTCGCTAAGTTTTAAACGCACCCTCACCCTGTATATATAAACAGATAAACACGCTTTGAACTATTTGAAGCTCCTGTGGAATTCATCCCCTCCTTTATCGTTGTTTACTTATATTGTGACACAAATTATTCTAAATAATTCCAGAAACATCGCGATAAAATAAATAGATGTTCATTTTATAGATAGGGATGACTCTTAACATCCGGTTGATTTTAATTATACGTGTTGACATTTCTCGAATATTGTTTCTTATTTATTGTTTCTTAGAACCTGTTTCAATACATAAAATAGTACATTTACATTATTATAACTGTTGGGGTTTGCATTGCTACAATTACGGATTCTTCAAAATTACAGTTTACTTATACAACAATAAAATAATAATAGTTTGTTTTTAAGTTAGTTAATAAACAATACCTACATAGAAATTACAGCTACACGTGATTAATTGTTTACTTTGTAATATAGGTGCTACTATAGTATGTGCACTACCAAATAAAATGCAATACCGGGTAAATTTCTATTTTAAGGTGCGCACTACCTGAACATTACCGATAATCATTTCGTCTTAATGATATTAGAAAATTACTATTTAATTTCCAGAAATCCTCATTATCGTAATGAAATAAGCAAGTAAATTTAAATCTATTTTAAGTCTAAGAAAAGGCGTTTTTAAGAGATATTCAAACTGTGTATATGTAATTGTTGAGTTATATATTATAATTTGTTATGATTTACTTACCTAATATTCAATAAAAATTTGCTAATTCTGGATTTTGTTTAAATACCTACATGATTTTATTTTCAATAAACAATAAAAATTTGCTAATTGTGTATTTTCTTTTTAATTCAGGATTTATTCTCAATAAACAATAAATTACATTAGTAGTGCACGCGTTTAACTTTGCACTGTCGGTGTAGTGCACATACTATAGCTTTTTCATGAGCACAATGTTAGAAATTCATGAGAATGATAATAAAAATCATGAGACTATTCTTAATAAATATTTGGTATTTAAATATTTTGCGTTTTTAAACATTTTATATTGCCATCCATACATAATTTAGTCATGTATTGAGTTAATTTTCGCTGCGTTGTCATTTAGTATTGGTACTTTATGTAAGTTTTAAATGTAAATTAACATTAATAAATCTGAAATCTATTAATAATTTAACCAAATTCGATTAATAAAACAATTATTTTAAGAAATATAAATAAATATTCTATTAGCAACACTGCAACAACGACGAAAGTCGGGTTTATTTCAATATACCCTAATTTATAAAACTGCATTGGAGAAGCTTTATTTAAAAAACCAACAAAACAAACCTTTTAACTATTACATAACATTTTGATATACACTTGTAACAATAACATAAAAGAAACTAAAACTTAATTTAATTAACCTATGGTAGTAGAAACCAATTACATAAAAAACCGAAAAAAAGAAAAGAACTGCATACTATATAATTTATTATTCAAGTGTTTGTTTAATTTATAATGATGTTAAAACGCAAAATACGAAAATCATGAGATTTTATAGTTAAATCATTAGATCATTAGATGAAGAGCTGAATCATTGAAACTCATGTAAAATCGTGAGATATCACAACACTGAGTGCACATACTATAGTGGCACCAATTTCTTAATAGTTTGCTGCTCGTGAGAGTATAGTTATTTTTAAAAGCCTTTTTAGAATAAAATCTATAAGCTTGTTGGTTTGTTAACTAACTTAAAAATATATTACTATAAATATAAATTGCAATCAAAGTTTCGTATCAATGCATATTTAAGCTCTAATATAATAGTTATAAAATCAAGACAACTGTATTAACTTCAGGCAGCTATAAAAATCTTATTAATAGTATGTTTTTTAGATTTTATGTGCATATGTACAAATTTTTATAAAAAGAAGGGAAAACGGTATATTTTTATAATGCAACATTTTTCTAGTAGACAGATGATTTTCTGGAGTGGACGTTTCCATTCAGAGTCACTTATTTAAGCATTCTGCAGAACCTGCATGCACGGTTCCATCAGGGTGATGAGCATAATACAGGGTGTGGCGCGAAGAGTCTTGATTAAAAGTAATGACGGATACAGTTATGTTAAAAATCTGAAATTACGAAGCTGCAGGTTTTGGATGACGCTGAGTTCAAATATAATATTGTCCTGAATGTGGCACTTCCAGTTATACCGGAAGTAGACGTCAACTTTGTTATTTTAAATGGAACCTAATATTTTTATTTTATTTTCGAATTCTACATGAAATTCTAGATAAAATTTGTGCACAATGTCCTATACCAAAAATGAAATATTTTCGAGATATTTCGATTTCTTTAAAAATTTTGAAAAAATCCTAGTCCACATTGAATAACGATATCTCCATTAATAACGAAGCTGGTGACGTGAAATTGTAACCAACAAACAACAAGCGCTTGCCCTTTAACTCCATATGTCCATCTCATTGATATTTCATACAGGGTGTTTTAAACTTAGCCGCCAACATGCACAATTTAAATCATTCATAAGTCGCTTACTTTAAATAGAACACCCTGTATTTTATTACATTTTCTGCTTTATTTTTTAAGCCAATTCGTTTAGTATCGGTATTCGCTATGGCTAAATCTAACCACTTTTGAGATATTTCATTATCTTAGTTAAAACATAACAACACTTAATTATTTCAACATTAGTAAAGGGTAGGCCATGGCCGTCAAAGATTTGATAGTTAGACCGTTAATTGTTTCGGTTGTTTTGACAGTTTTCTTTACCAGTTTGTATTTCATAGTAAATAATGGCAAATGTAGGATTTACTAATGATAATTTTTTTAATTTACGGCGAGTGTAATAGAATTGTTGAACGGACTTGCCGTGTTTTTGCAGAAAGATATCCAAATCGACCAAATGCAACTGGTGATATTGTAAAAAGATTGCTTAAAAACTGCCGTCAGTTTGGTCAATTTAAGACAAAAATTAATAAAAATAAACCACTAGTGGACAGTGACATAAACGAAATTAACGTTTTGGGTTATTTTACGACCTCTCCAAACGCCTCCATTGGAGATTGTGAGAGAGATCTTACTTTGTCGATGAGAACGATTCATCCCATTTTAAAAAAAGACAAATGGAAACCATTTTCATATCATTTGGTGCAACACTGACAATTAGGTGATCTTCCTCGAAGGGAAGAATTCTGTGAATGGTTTTTAATGATGACCCAGGGGATGAAAACTTCATAAAAAAAGTTATATGGTGTGATGAAGCAAAGTTTAGCAAAAATGGATTATTTAATCGACATAATTCCCATTTTTGGTCTAATGAAAATCCACATGTTAGTAGAGAACGTTATTTCCAAGATAGTAGGAGTTTTAATGTTTTTTGTGCAATAAAAGACGATAAAATTTTAGCATTCAAATTTTATGATGAAAATTTAAATGGTACAAGATATTGCCACATTTTAGAAAAAGCTATACGACCGGTGTTACATACTTTAAGAAATGGAGAGGCGGCTTCAGCTTGGTATCAGCAAGATGGAGCACCTCCTCATAATTTTGGGCTTGTTGCTCAGCATCTTTACGACATGTTTGATGATAGATGGATTGCCAATCAGAGTCCGTTTCGTTGGCCAGCTCGCTCTCCTGATTTGGCTCCTCTAGATTTTGGTATTTGGGGTTACATTAAAAATCAGGTATTTTCTAAACCTGTTACGACAAAGGAAGATATGATGCAGAGAGTCTTACTTGCTTTTAGTACTCTAACACCCGACCATATTTCCAGACATAACTAAATGAAAAGGATTCATAAATGTTTAGAAGTATTTGGTGCTAATTTTGAACAATTATTATAAAACTTTATTTGTTTAATATTACATTTAGTTATTTTTGTTTGTAAGTTATCTAATTAAATTAATACAAAATACCTAGTCAACGTTTTTAATGATATCCACAATTAATAATCCTTTCAGGCTATTGGTTACTTTTCAGACTTAATAACTTATGAAAAAATAACAAAATATCACCTTAAATAATGGAAATAATGGCCTACCCTATACTAATGTTGAAATAATTGTGTTGTTATGTTTTAACTAAGATAATGAAATATCTCAAAAGTGGTTGGATTTAGGTAAGTATAGGGAATACTGATACCAAACGAATTGGCTTAAAAAAATACAGCGGAAAATGTAATAAAATACAGGGTGTTCTATTTAAAGTAAGCAACTTATAAATGATTTAAATTGTGCATGTTGCGGCTAAGTTTAAAACACCCTGTATGAAATATCAATCAGATGGATATATGGAATTAACGGACAAGCGCTTGTTGTTTATTGGTTACAATTTCACGTCATTAGCTTCGTTATTAATGGAGATATCGTCATTCAATGTGGACTAGGATTTTTTCAAAATTTAAAAAAAAAATCGAAATATCTCGAAAATACTTTATTTTTGATATAGGACATTGTGCACAAATTTTATCTAGAATTTCATGTAGAATTCGAAAATAAAATAAAAAATATTAGGTTCCATTTAAAATAACAAAGTTGAAGTGCCACATTCAGGACAATATATTATTTGAACTCAGCCTCATCCAAAACCTACAGCTTCGTAATTTCAGATTTTTAACATAATTGTATCCGCCATTACTTTTAATCAAAACTCTTTGCGCCACACCCTGTATATTGAATGATATGGAATTTTGATATGTGTTGTTTCTGTTGAGTGGGATTTAGAAACTAGAGAAAATATCTACTTTGTTGACGTTCAAAGATAGCGTAATTTCATGTACTATTTGGCCACCAAAGAATTGACTACGTCATCGATAGCTAAATAAAACGTTAATTTTGTCAACGCGCATTTAAGTATACATCAAAAACGGATGGTTAAAATGTCAATGTCATTTTGAGTAAACCACGTATGTTATCGACTGTTTAAACACAATGAAAAGATATGACCTATAAATACTTGTAATTTTTGTATTACCACCTGTTACTTTCTTTCATATTTTCTACGTTTCCATATTTCTTTTCTCATTATACATTTTCAAAACAGTTCTTTTCAGAACTCTTCCCTTTGTTCAATCATTCACGTTTATTCCAAAATCTTTGTTAGTTTTTCCGAAACCTCGTAATGTCTATACAAGGTAAAATCTTGCATAGGCAAGCACAACAGTTCGTGTTTTAATTTATTACAATATATTGAAAAGGAGAAAGGAAACAACGGCCCTTTAATACCACTTTCCAGTGTCCAAGAGGTAGATGTTCTTAGAATTGTCTTAAGCTGAATTAATAGTGATCTCAAATTTACAGCGTGTGGAAAATGCCTTGGTATATCTCACAATAGTGAAAAATATCAAGTCTCGGGCAAAATTCAACCCAATTCTGTCTAGTCCGGATAAAAAACGACCACGTAAGAAAGCTAAATCCCAGGATCTTGTAGAAAATGTCCATCAGGAATACCTTATGTAATATGTACGAACAAAATGAGTGTATTATAATTATGTATGTGGCTTCTACATTAGTCTGAATTATTATTATTTATTATTAGTATTTTTTACAGAAAAACATGTTACAGTTGCAACTTAAAATGCAGAAATTCGTAACACCCATATTCTGTTAAGTGATAGAAGTTTAAATCGGGCCTTACATGCAAAGGGCTCAAGTTCCATAAAAAGTGTAATCGAAGAGCTTTGTTAGGAAAAAGAAATACACCTGAAATGATAACACTGTTTTTGAAACAATACATGCGTTTTCACCTAGCGGTAAATTTTTGCGCGAAATTTGAATTTTGTTTGTGTCGCCATCTAGTGGTGTATTTTTAGGACTAATCTATGTTTCCTGTAATAGAGATTAATTGTGACTACACCTATCTTTCTGAATTTCTCCGTTATGTAATCACAATAACAAACAAGCAAACTTCCGCGAACAGTTCTAACATATCAGGGAAATACCCATTAATCACGTGAAAGATAAAGCAAGCTGATGTTCATTTCCAATGTTGATAATATGCTACATATTTTATGTAAACTTTGTTTTTGAGAGAAACTGTGGAATTTGAAATAGTATATGGCATCAGCATAACAATTCTTAATCACATCAATATCAAACTTGTATCTTGTTTTCTGTATCTATCTCCCTCTAGCTGAAACAGGTTTCATGAAAGAATCACTAATTATGTCTCTCATACTTATTGTAATTTCAGTAGTAATACAAGGGTGACCCTGGATCACCGTGCACGTACGCGTTCCCCGCGTTGAGGTCAAAGTTTATTCTTAGAATTTTCAAGGTGAAATTTATCGCAGGTGTGAGTGATCCTTTCACCTTAAATTTTTTCAAGGTCAAAGTAACGCCCTTTTGGCGGAAAATGTTTAAGTAATAATGGGCCAATACTCAAATTTTTGCGGGAAATTTAAATTTTCAAGGTCACGCTCTATTGTTCAAGCAATTCTTGGAATTTGAGTCAAGATCATGCGTTAATTCTTAAAAGTTATTGCAATTCTTAGAAATCAAGTAACAGGGCCGATACTGGATCACATTATAGGAATTTCTGTGTTGACGATCAAGGTAGTCAAGGTCAAATCTAAAAATCGAAATTAGAAGGGCAGAATCAAGGTCAAAGATGTACTAGGTCGATTCTGGACCACATTATACCAATTTCTGTGTTGAAGTTAGTCAAGGTCAAATCTAAAAATAGAAATGAGGTTATCAGCAACGTCAAAGGGAGGGGGTTTGAAGTAGATGTGGAAGTGGTTAAGGTATTAAGGTAGTAATGCTCAAATAAAATTGATTCAATATGTGGCTGTGCTACGCAGCTGAATCGTGGACCAAACCTGTAGATGCACGTAGTTCGTGGAACGGTTACTTCAACATTTGACTGCATTAACATTTGATGCTGATCATGGGGCAGTATATGGTTTAGGAAGCTTTTGTACGGAAGAGGAATGTCACGCACTTGCAAAGATATGAAAATGGTGTAAAAGTATTTTTGGCCTCCTGAAACATAAAATTGACGTTAAAATCTAGTGAACGTCAAGTGTAACTTCATTTTTACGCACACTATTGTAAAAACACCGCTACAGTGCGGTAAAATGCTCAGTAAATTGTAAGCTTTCAGAAACATAGAAAAAATATAGGTAGTATAAAATAATAAAATATGTTTAAGGAAACTTTACACCTTTTTGATTAAATAAATGTCCAAAACAATGTTATTTTTACATTTTTCGTTAAAATTATAAGGTACCGCCATCTCTCGATAACTTAAACAATGATGACGATAATTGACAAGAGTTAGTAAAATTTGACATTTTAGCAATTTATTAATGTTGGTTATGTTTATCGATATCACCAGTTGTTGAATTTACAAGAAAATAATTTGTTATTGTTTTATTCAATACTATTCAACGGAACATTGTTAAGGACAGATCATTTGTTTATTTAGGTTCTTTATCAAAAACGCAGTTATTGTAATTGTAAACAATTACATTAATAGTACAATTTTCAACATGTGAAAAAAGACCTGGAATTAGCTGAGTGGCATTTTCGCATTTTTCTCGGCCAAAAAACTTAACACAAGTCTCGTGCGTTAAGGATACAGTGCTCCAGCTAATGAAGCTGTCGACTGTAAAATCCACAACTGTAAATAACTGTTAAAGGGTCGATATTGTGTGACTTGTTAGATACAAAAGTTAAATGCGGCACAACTAGAAGAGTTCACTCTACATTTGAAGGAGTGGGAAGTTAGTGATACGAGTGAAGATGAAGAGGGAGAAGAAGAGGAATACGAAGGGTGTTAGTCAGTTACGAATTATATTTTCTCGATTAGAAAAAAGATATATAATTAAAAAAAAATAAAAACTTTAATTGGTGTTATTGTTGTTGTGAATATATGGTGTTCTTTTTGCATATCAGTTAAAGAGGCGTAGATTTGTAGTTGTGAATATGTTGTTTTTTCATATAAATTAAAGAGACGGCTTTAAGGAAATCTGAATGTATGGCTAGTAAACGTTATAATGAGGCGATAAAAAATACGTATTAAATACCTGTCGTTTCATGGAAACAGGAAGTTTTTGTTCAAGATTTAGAGATGTCATTTTAGAATATTAACTAAATCTGACAACACCGCATGACCTTAAGACATGACAACACTGTAAGGACGATTTTATTTGACCTTGAATGAAATTTGTGCTCCTATATAAGTAGATAAAGAGCAGTGTCATGTCAGTCCATACATTACAATCGTGACGAAAAATTGTATTGTAAACCTGAAGTATATTAATTTTGCTGTGAAGAGCAATTAGATATTAGTTACAATATTTGTTAAAAGTTCCTTATTGCGTAATCACAAGTTACACAAGAGTGTGCGCTTCATATTTATACATTGTTGGATACAATTTTGAAGGTGACTATGAGCGTGGTGACGGGTTGTTGAAAGAGATTTTGTTTATTTATTATTGCAATAATAAATATCATTTTACAATACTCTCTTGCTAAATCAGGCAACACCGTATGACCTTGAGGCATGACACCACTGTAAGTGCGAGACAACAACCTATAATTCTTCCAAGAACTAATCTTATTTTGTCCTTGAATGCGGTTTATGCGCCTATATAAGTAGATAAAGATCAGTTTCATGTCAGTCTATACATTGTAATCGTGACGACAAATTTTATTGTAAGTGCTGTGAAGAGCAATAATTAGATATTTGTTAAAAGTTCATTATTACGTAATCGCCAGTTATACAAGTGTGTGCTTCATATCTTTACATTGTTGGATACAGTTGAAAGTGACTATGAGTAAGGTTATGCCAAGTAGTAGTAATATCGTTAATTTAATAAGAAGTATTATTCCATTGCTGAAAACAAAACATGAATTTGTAAAGCACACCCGTATAGTTAACACTAATATTAAGCTATTGCAAGATATAATTCAAAATAAAATTATTTAGATGCAAATGAAAGTCTATTTAAGCTCGAAAGCAATTCATCATTGTCAAAGTTTTATCTTGTAAGACTTAAATAGTTAAAGACCGCTTCAGAGAAAACAGGTAGTAGAATTGTGACTAAAAAACGTACACGCAAATTAGGTTGGTATTCTCTAGATTCATGCTTTAATGATAGGTTACTTACAAGAATTATAGTCAATATAGCAAACATCAAGGACCCTCTTATTTTTTACAAAATGCATACAATAGTTTTGCACGAAAGGTTAAATTAATGCTAAGACAATCGATGCTAAAGGTGAATGTTGTTTTAGCATGCAATTTCATACACTATCAAAATCATATTATTGAGTTGAAGACTTTTGCCATAAAAAATTTTCATTGATATTGCAACCAATTTACGTGTGTGGTACAATGAAAATGTGTTTTATAAAAGATTAGAGGACTTTTCGAAAGGGATTCCGGTTGGGCATTACATAAAGTTTTACATTTAAAGGTGAATATTAATAACAATGTTGCATTTAGAGGCCTTTCAACTTACGTTAAAGTTCCCTACTTCATAGCAGTAAAGCATGCGGTAGTGAATGTTAAAAATGATGAGTGTTGCTTCCTGTGGGCCGTTGTATCGGAATTATATCCCGTGCAACATCATTCAGTTAGAGTTTACAGTTATCCTTATTTTTGGAGATGTTTTGAATTATCATTCAATGCACTTCCCCATTCAGCTGGATGATGTAAAAAAATTTGAAAAGTTAAAAACTTCTATTAATTTGTATTGCATTCAGGGAAAAAGTATATTACCATTTGTATTAAGTGAAAATCGAAATAATGACAGGGAGCCTGTAAATATTTTAATACTTTCCGCCAATTAGCACGCTGCTGGTTCTATTGCTGATGATATTAATACAAAAAATAGCACTGCATATTATTTCACTTGGATTAAAAATATGTCAGCTCTTGCTTATAAACAACTATCGAATAAGATATGCAAGAAGTTTATGTTACCGATGCTTAAACCATTTTTATTCAGATTTCCATTTACAAAAACATATCACTCACTGTCATCAACCTAATCAATGCTCTGCTAGGCTGCCTACCGAAGCAGAAATAAATTTGAAATTTAAAAATTTCGCAAGAATAGGTATCATTTGTAATTTATGCCGATTTAGAAAGTATTTTAGGAAAAAGTACAAATTTAACAGGCATCGAAAGTATTACTCTATTTCACTTCAAACGTATACCTTTCAGCATTGCTTACTATTTGAAGTGTAGCATTTAATGCTATGATTAAAATTACACGAGTAAAGTTAGAACTATTTACAGACATTGATATGCTAATGTTTATTGAAAGAGAAATTAGAGGCTCAATGTTCTAATCGGTATGCTAAAGCTAACAATAAGTACATGGGAGAAAAATTTGATCCCACTTCCGAAAGTGTGTATTTAATGTACTACGACATCAATAATTTATATGGAGTTGTCATGTCAGAATTTCTATCATTTGGCGATTTTTCTTTTGTTGATGAAGCTAATTTAGAAACTTTGGATTTAATAAAACATCTTGATGATTCGGAAATTGGTTATTATAAATTGGTGTGATTTAGACTATCCAATAGAATTACATGGAGTCACAGTGAGCTACGGCTGCTGGAGCCCGAACACATGGTTCCACCCGCACCTGATTCTAACATTAAAAAATTATTGCTTACATTATATCCAAAACGTAGTTACGTAATTAATTACAGAAATTTGAAAGTATATTTAAAATATGGATTAAAGTTGGTAAAAGTACACCGTATATTACGATTTAAACAGTCCCCGTGGTTAAAAAATATATCGATTTAAATACCACTATGCGTCAGCAATCTCAAAATGAATTTGACTAACATTTTTATAAACTAATGATTAATAGTATTTTTGGGAAGCTAATGGAAAATGCACGTAAACATAAGGACATACGTTTAGTAACAAAATGGGATGATAGCTATGGTGCTAGTAGCAAATTTTCATAGTTTTACAATATTTGACAATGATGTGCTTATCATTCAAATGAATAAGCTAGAAGTATATTTCAATAAACCTATATATGCAGGATTCAGTGTTTTACACGTTTCAAAACCTTTTTTATACAATTTTCATTACTGTTACACGCTATCTAAGTTTCATAATAATGCTAAGCTTTTGTACACGGATACGGATAGTCTCATATACGCCTTTTCAGTTCCCGATACCTGTGAATGCATTTACGAAGTCCTTGATAAATTCGATACATCACATTATAGTACTGACAATATCTTTTAAATTCATTAGTAAATAAAAAGTCCCCGGCTTAATGAAAGATGAAGATCATGGCAAAATTATGTTAGAATTTGTAGGACTTGCAAAAATGCATGCTCACAGAGCACAGAGATGAAAGAGTCGTAAAAAAATTAAAGGGTTCTATCCGAGTGCGCGTCAGACAGATCACGATAATGATTCTAGCAGGTTTTGTTTGATGGTAATGTAATAAGGCGATATCAACATCTGATAAAATCAAAGAAACATGATGTGTTTACAATCAAACAGAATAAAGTAATACCTAATACTTACGATGATACACGATTAGTAAATTTTGATTTCACGGACACTAGACCTTGGGGGTATAACTATTCCTTTTTTGTTCCAGAAAATATAATTCATCATGAGCAGTCTTGAAAACAAATTGCAGAAAGAACTATGGTACAGTAGTGATCAAATCTACACAAAGTACCTGAAGCGTTCTTTGGTGGGAAAGTCCTCCCCCGAAAGCGATTTATTTGTATCGAATATATTGCAACATATTGTTATTCCTGATAAGTGTTTTAACTGTGTGCTATAAACTCAAAGTGTGCAAATGAAATTATTATTAGGGCATTATTTGATAGAAAAATTAACTTAGACAATACTATTAAAAGTTTTATGATATTGTGCCGATAAAGGTTACAATTTATTAACTTCTAATGAAGTAGATAGGATCTTAGACGATATTAATTTACACGGTAGCATACCGCTTGAAGTGTATGTATACAATTCAGTATGAGTTGATGATTCAACAACAAATGTTAAATCTAGCTTAGAAAATATTGTTTTAAAGACACTTTCTCTATTATAAGTGAATGTATTAAGAAAGCTGCATATTATGCTAATTATAAGTTTATTTATATTTTGATTGAAATATTATTAGAACCGTTGGAAAACGAGGAGCACCACAAAATCTATTAGTGGATATTAGGAAACATCGATAAAGGTGCAACAAATTCCTGCTTGGGATGGACATGTGGACCAGATTTGGGAATATGGCCATCCAGTAATTTAAATGATTATAGAAATACTCTAGGTTTACTATATAAGAAAAAAAACATTGTTTATTTGTGTAATATTTAAAAACAAAATACAATTATTTTTTATGTTTTTATTTTATCTAAAAGTTACAAACTGTTCATATGGCTAGTAATTTATTTCACAAAGTTAAATGTCTACTTATAAAACTATATCGCCTTTATTGATCCATGGTCTTTCATCCAATCTCCAGCACTTTACTAATAACTTATTATTCTTGGATCGAAGCACATTTTCCACCAGGTACACATCGGGATACTTTGTTTTCTGTAATTCGTGTTTATAGAAGCCTCCCAGTATAAGTGCTCTTTTCATATCTTCCAACATGTATTTGGTGGGGTTAGGAATGTGAACTTTCACAATCTTAAATAGTTCACTAGACCAATTGAGCGTGTATCCCTTAGCGACAATACTTTTAAATTTACTGATTCGTACTGTCACCACACAGTATCGATTCCTATCGAATATTTTTATGTGAGTAAGCCTCCAGCTTTGTATGATTACCGACATCCTTGGGCTTCATTCTTGTAGTTCTGTGCTTACGATTATTATAATCGATCGTTATGGTATCAATTGTATCAATCAATTTGTATTTACCCTGTAGCCTGAACGACTTATATAGAGCAGACTTAATGGTTCTGATACACGTTTCGCAATTGCTGCTTTGTTTGTGCTGTAGGTGGAGTAATGATTGAGTTCATAGCGCTGCATTAGTTTAGTAAAATGCTCATTGTAGAATTCTTTTCCTGCATCCGTTTGCAAATTGGTAGGTGTCCGAACCGTTTATTTTGTTTGGGATGTGTGTTAAATTCCGCCAAATCTGCTTGCCAAAGGTCATCAAAACCTTTAATTAGTTTTCGCCTTCGTTTAAAATTTTTTCTTGCAGGTTTGCGCAATTCGTTGTAATTTGGACATGGTTCTATATTATCCACAATTTATTTAAGTTGATATAGTTTTTGCTTCAACGCTAGGTAAGCGTTAGCGTTTCCTTTAAAGCCTTTCTGAATGGCTTGTAGACAAAAATCACCAGTTTCTTCCGGGTCCGCCAACTGTCTCGAACCGTTTCCATCCAAACGTGAACCTTGTTGATAAATAGTATTGCTTAGTTATGACACCTTGAGGATCTATGGGATTGGCAGAATTTCGGAGTCTCTTATTCTCGATATCAAATTGGTTATTATCAATCAGTTTGAACTGAGGGGTTAATTTCTTGAATTGATACTGGGCACGTGAACGTCCAAATTTGTCTAGGGGCATTTTAGTTATGATATGTCGACATCAATGCATTCTCATTTATACTGTTTAGAAAACGGCTGTTTGGCTTTTCAATGTATCTATCTTCATACAGTTCCTCGACAATTGATATTATGTCAATTACGACATCTGTATTTCCCGCCAATTTTTCTGCCCACAATACCTCCAGATCACGAATTAGTTTATATATATATCATTTCAATATTTATATTCAACCGGTCTGTTTGTTAATTCCTTAAAAACATAGCTCCACCTACCTTAGTTGTGGGAGATGATGTTAGGAAGTGTTTGATTATTTGTTTATACTTTTTGCTACGGCTTCCTCGAATTTGTCCACCTATATCATAATCTCGCCTTGCAACATACGCAGCTTCCAAAATAACTTTATAATTTTTTCTATCTCTTGAATTTACTAGATTTAAATTGGGTTCATTCATAATAAGAAGATCGTATAAACCTGGAGTTCCTTTATACGAAACACCTTTAATAATCATATCGTTTCCTTTAATTGTGACGGGAGTATTACCAATTGTCCATTTGCCAGTTTTGGTATCATATTGGACTCCACACGTATCATCAATAGCACCTCCAGTATACCTCATAATACGTTCAACGTATATACGAGGCAATTCATTGCACTGCTCGAGAAATTCTTTTGATATGGGTTCATTATGGGTAGTAGAATCATCTGCAATACCAAGAGGTCCTTCTTCTTCCTCCTCAGTATTAATCTCTCCCACAACAGATGTATCTAAGAAAAATTGGTGTACGAAGACCTTGAGGAGGGTTTCATTGAAAAAACGGAAGCTGTGGGCTAGTAGCACCCTTTCTTGAATCACCTAATGAGGTGACGTCGGGAGTCCTTTGAACTAGCGGGCTAGTGTGGGTAGTAGCGTGTTTTCTTGGATATATGAAGAGGGGTGGTTTTTTGGGTTTAACGTCAATCGGCTCCTTTTTAGGTGTTTTTTTTTATCTGGATCGGTTTTAGTTATTATTTCAGTCAGAGGTTCTATTAGGCGCTTATGGGTACTTTGAAATGTTATTTCATTATAAATGCGAGCAGTTTTAATACTATTATACCGGTTTACTTCGAACAGAAAACTATTTACATTAAACAGATAGCTGTTAATACCTAAACAGATCAGTAACTACTGAAAGCAGTTTAAGGTATTATATATTCTGATATTCATCAAACCTTTTCCTATAGGGATCATTATTGACTTCATCATCCTTATTTATGACTATGAAACCAAACGGATCCATCCAGCACTTTGAATATGCTCCTCATTCACATGTTTTAAGTTCAATTCATCTTGCTCAAATAATATAACTAGATTCGCATTGTCACGAATTAATTGCCTTGGAATTTTACTGTAAGTTTGGCCCAAATAGAAACAGTCAATATCGTTATGTCTACCCATAGAAAAATATGCCCTTATGTTATTTTGCTTTTCACAAGCGATATCATCGAAGATAAAAAAAATAGAGTTTAATTCTGCACAATTAGGCTCAACACATCTTGATTATCACTGAAGGTAAAGTAACCTATATCCTTCATTGGAAGTAAGATTTCCTGTACAAATTTTAAACAATTAACTATTGTAAATAGAACTCGATATGTGCTGCAAAATAGAAAATATGGATGTCTTGTATTTATCTAATTACTAGTTAGAAAAAGATCTAGAAGAAAACTTACAAATAGATGTAAATTGTACAATTAGAATTAGGTTAGATAATTTTAAACATTCTCTTGGTAGAAATCGAGAAGTGTTTAATACAGGAAGAAATGTATTTTATGTGTGTTGTAGCAAATAGCATGTTTACATTAATAAAAAAATATTATCAGCGTGGAAACTGCCCTCGGTGAAAGGATCACACAGCAAAGTTTTACGTATATGATAATTTTGTTCGTTTATTCGTAGACGACATCTTGTTAATGCAAGTATGTAACTAAATGTTAGAAGTAATCTGTTACTGTTAACAAAATTATAAACAACTGGAAGTGCTAAGCGCCCGGAACGATGCGTCGCCAGTAAAAAAATCGCATAAGAATGAAACACCTGTATAAGCAAAACCTATATGCGTAATCGTAATCCAAAATGAAATCATTGCATTGTTCTCTTGATAATATCAAGAAAATGTATTTCGCATAAGTTCCTATACACAATGACATGAGAAACACGAGAAAAAGCTGATTAAAACGATTTTTGCATGTTGCATTTAGTACATTAATATAAAAGAAACCTTCACCGATTTAATAATTACAAATATTTTTTTCCTACAAGAACGGTCATATAACTTTTATGCACATTCTTTGTAAGGTAAATTGTATGAGAAATTGCCGAATTGGTGTTTGTTTTTACACCAAACACTTATAAATCAATTAAGATCTATACATTAGAGAAACTGCAAACATAACTCTGTTAAATTACCATGTATACTGTAGCATTGAGTAAAAACATTTAAAGGAACTTCCTCCAGCAGATTAAACAAGTTATGCTGAAGGAAATTTAGATACTCGAGGCCAATCAGTTTAGCTGGGAGATGAAAAGGACCTACAAGAGAATCGTTTACTATCCCAAACGAAATATTAATTTTAAATTCGTGTTGAAAATGGCGCTCCCTTGTGGAGTTTGCCTTTTCGTTGGACCAGATATGGCAATTTCTGATGTTAAATACTCCTCTTCTGGTAAAGGTTGCCTCACCCGTAAACAAAATATTGTTTATAAAAGATTGATCACGTCGACGATGGCTTAAAATCCAGTTAGAAAAATTCGCTCTTGCTAAAAAATCATCTGACAGTAAATTTTGGCAAAAAAATGCAGAGGAAACCAGAAACATGAGTAAGGTGGTGGTGGCGCTCTCTATCTGTTACGTTCAATGTAAATAGATATTCATGTTTGTTTACCCGAAAAACTTCCCTGTACCATGTTTAGACAAGATATCTCGAAAAATGAGACGGCTATCGAAAAACAGTGAAACAGAACATGCATCTTTGAAAGATTATAACTTTTTAAAGAAGCAGAATTGGACTAAGGTAAGTTGACCTAAATAGGGTTATTTTAACCCAAGGAAACTACCTCTGAACCATTCTTTACGGGACACCCTGTACGTGTATACAAATATATATATATATATATATATATATATATATATATATATATATATATATATATATATATATATATATATATATCTAGAATAATCGTT
Organism: Vesta saturnalis; assembly: GCA_036346205.1. Taxonomy (NCBI): domain Eukaryota; kingdom Metazoa; phylum Arthropoda; class Insecta; order Coleoptera; family Lampyridae; genus Vesta; species Vesta saturnalis. The sequence goes on along the minus strand of JARFJB010000627.1, from coordinate 727,119 downwards.
TGAGACATAAATATGGCGGTGAAGCAGTGTGCTGTTTGAGCGTTCGGATTTGTCAGGAATCGTGCGCAGGCTATTTTGCATTTCCCCCATCTCTAATCCCCGTCGACGATGCCGACCCACTTTTCATCCCCTATTTCCTGTCCATTTTCTGTCGTTCCTTTTGGACAATTTTTTCACCCCCTGCGAGTTGCACATTGTAAAGGGGCACAGCATCTTTGGTCCAGTATCTTTACCAAGTGACATTCTAAGCCACGCCCCTTGCTTCTGATTGACCTTCCATCTTGTCCAGGGGATTCTGTGGCCACTCTTGTATTGCGTCAATCTTAACGGTACGCAGCACCGTCCTTTTTTTACCTAATTTTCCCTGTTTGGATTACGTAAAACTGCGAAACTCCAAAGATTATTCCTTTTAGTTATGAGACATCACTTGCACTTTTTGGATTGTGTGTTAGTTTTAATGATCCATCACCATATTTTTTAAGTTCTATAAATTAAAGTTATCGGAAAATTACAAATTCTTTTGTCGCGCAACATTGGTCGACTCTTTTGAGAAGTTTCGAAGGCCCTTTTGGCAAAGTTACTTACAACAAACCTGGTCATCTTTCGATATAACTTAAAACTTACTGTGCCACTTTAGAAATTCACGAAAAGAAAACTGAGTAGCTCCTCATTTTGTTCGCCTCACACCTTAAAACTTCCAACAACCCTAAAAAGGTCCCGTTAGTTTCTCATTAGTTAGGTAGATGAGGCTTTTTTTTTTGTCTAATTTATCTGACCTAAAGAACCATTTAGAGGTATTAGAATAAATCATATGTTAACCACTGGAGTAAAGTGGCTCTTCCTACTTTCACGAATGCTGCCCATGGGCCTAAGGGCTCTCGGGCAATAAACTTAGTGGACGGGAGAAAAAATCTCACTTTTATCCCTAGGTTATTAATAGCTATTACGAAAACGGTAGTAAGGTTATGTATTTCAATTAAAGGTCATAAGAGACATACAGGTAGTAAACTATAGTAATATAGTAATGACAGTAAAATTGTTAGTTTAAATGTAGCTCGGTAAAACTGGTTTAATTTGTAATACACATTCCTAAGCGGCTATTGCTTGAAACATAGAAAATCGTCAAGCGCTAAGCTTAAATAAGTATATTGTAAACATACTACTCAGAATAATCATCAATAATGTGGTTAACAGAAATAAAATTGTATTATCTTCAAGAGACTAATAAACTTGTCATTATTACTGTCAATTACGATAGTTTAAGTTGTCTTTTATTTGTTTATTTCAAATCACATACTCCTTGCGCCATTACTCATTTCAACCTTATAATGAGACTGAAGTTGAAACTAATAATGGCGCTGGGACAATGTTATTTTGATAAGAAAATTTGAGACAGAAACAATCTGTCAGAATGACGCACACTTGTCATCACTCCGAAGGCCACTTATTTGAGGGTTGAAGATAAAATAGTGTATTGCGTTCGACGTGTAAGTTGATCAATATTTTGCAATAATCTTACACTATTTTATTTGAAAAACTTAATAGGTACCATCATTGAGTAATATACTCAATGCTTAGGTGTTACATTTTCATTGAAAACATAATTAACTTCTAAATACACAGAAATAGCTGTAGTACGTTTATAAAATTTAACGGTTAAAATTTTTTTACATCTAATATGAAATAAATTAATATTTGAATAACCTTTAAGCAAGTTTCTTTTCCATTATATAAAACAATGTGACTGGAGAATGTGCATAACAATCATATCATTGTTCTATAAATAGTTATATATACACGGTATCAGCCTGCAAAAATGCGCAATTATCATTCATTTTCCATTAAAGTGTTGAGTGTAACTGAAGTACACAGTTTAAATTTCAGGTGCATGTACTTCCTTTCTCATTTTCAGAACACACTATTTTTAGCATCAGTACATAACAGTACAACTACCGTTTGGGCATTTAATAGTAAACTACAGCGCACTCTATTTTATTATAAATATTACACATTTCTTTTACTAGAAAGCTTATGTGTTTATTTCATTCAACACTACATATAAATATCAAACATTTCTTCAAGGAACCATTTCTTTGGAAGGCATCACTACATTTCGCCTATTCATTAACTATTTCTCTTCTTCTTCTAGACCAGTTATTTGCTATATACATACACACTATGTAGTTACATTCCTTTTCCATTATTATTGTTTCACCTTTCATACTTCAACTTTCTTACATATATTTATTCTAAAATGACATCTCTCATCGTTCTTAATATTTTCATCGCCTCATAGTGTTTACTTGCCATACACTCAGATTTCCTTAAAGCCTTCATATCAGAATCTGAGATCCTTCTTCTCCCTCTTCATCTTCACTGGTATCCCTAACTTCCCACTCCTTCAAATCTAGAGTGAACTATTCTAGTTGTGCCGCACTTTTGTATTAAACAAGTTGAACAATATCGACTTTTTCAATACTTTTCACTTAATTTTACACCATTTTCATATTTCCTTGCAAGTGCGTGACATTTCTCTTCCGAATAAAAGCGTCCTAAACCATATACTGCATCATGATCAGCATCAAATGCCAATACCGTCAAATGTGGAAAACGACTACCTGTTTTTTGAGAAAGGGTACCAGTTTTAGGCCTGTTTTGAGCTGGTTGGACGTGGTTTTGGATAACGGATACCGGTTTTTGACCTGTTTTGAGCTGTTTTTGAGCTGTTTTGAGCTGTTTTGACCTGTTTTTGGAAAAACTGGTACCGGTTCTTGGCCTGTTTTAAGCTGCTATGGCCCGTATTGATACTGCAAAGAAGGATTTATAATCCTAATATAACACCAGTACTGGGAGGCTTTTATGAACATGAATTACAGAAAACAAAGTATTCTAACGTGTACCTAGTGGAAAAAGTGCTTCGCTCCAAGAGTAATAAGTTATTCGTAAAGTAGTAGGGGTTGGATGAAAGATAATGAAACAATATTACTACAACTTGGCATAACCATGCTCATAGTCACCTTCAAAACTGTATCCAACAATGCAAAAATATGAAGCACACACTCTTGTGTAACTTGTGATTACGTAATAAGGCACTTTTAACAAATATTATAACTAATATCTAATTGTTCTTCACAGCAAAATTAATATACTTTAGGTTTACAATACAATTTTTCGTCACGATTGCAATGTATGTACTGACATGATACTGCTCTTTATCTACTTATATAGGTGTATAAATTGCATTCAAGGTCAAAATAAAATCGTCCTTACAGTGTTGTCATGTCTCATGGTCATGCGGTGTTGTCTGACTTAGTGAGTATTGCAAAATAACACCTCTCAACCTTGATCAAACACTTCATGTTTCCATAAAACGACAGGTCGACTTCGTTCTTAATACGTATTTTTCATCGCCTCATTATAATGTTTACTAGCCATACATTCAAACTTTAATGAAATCTGAATGTATGGCTACATTCAGATTTCATTAAAGCCGCCTCTTGAACTTATATGAAAAAAGAACACCATAGATTCACAACAACAACACACCAATTAAAGTCTAGATCTTTTTTTAATTATACATCTTTTTCTAATCGAGAAAACATAATTGGTAACTGACTAACACCCTTCGGATTCCTCTTCTTCTCCCTCTTCATTTTCACTGGTATCCCTAACTTCCCACTCCTTCAAATCTAGAATGAACTCTTCTAGTTATGCGGCACTTAACTTTTGGATTAAACAAGTCAAACAATATCGACCATTTAAACACTTTTCACATAATTTTACACTAATTTCTTATTTCTTTGCAAGTGCGTGACATTCCTCTTTCGTATAAAAGCGTCCTAAACCATATACTGCTTCATGATCAGCATCAAATGCCAATCCGTCAAATTTTGAAGTAAACGTTCCACGGCCGTACGGGCATCTACAGCTTTGGTCCACGAGTCAGCTGCGTAGCACATCCACATATTGAATCAATTTTATTTGCACATTACTACTTAAATACTTTAACCACTTCCATATCTACTTCAAACCCCCTCCCTTTGACCATCCTGATTACCTTCTCATTTCTATTTTTAGATTTGAACTTGGCTAACTTCAACACAGAAATTCGTATAATGCGGTCCAGGATCGCGGCCTAATACTTCTTTAACCTTGATGCTGGCCTCCTAACTTCTATTTCTAGATTTAACTTTCACTTACTTCAATGCAGAACTTCCTATAATGTGGTCCAGGATCGCGGCCTACTACATCCTTGACCTCGATGATGACCTCCTACTTCCTATTTTTAGATTTGACCTTGACTAACTACCTAGATCTTCAACACAGAAATTCCTATAATGTGGTCCAGGATTGGCCTTGAAACTTAAATTTCCCGCCAAAATTTGATTTAGAACCCATTCACCTTGAAAATTGAAGATTTGCAATCACTTCTAAGAATTAACATATGGCCTTCAATGAACTTGAAAAATAAAATTTCCCGGCAACATAGACTCGGAAAACTGTTCGAGATCAAATAATCACCCACACATGACCTTGAGGCGGGGCGCGCGTACGTGCACGCTGGGTTAGTATCACCCTTTTAGATTTGGCCTTGACTAACTACCTTGATCTTTAACACAAAAATTCCTGTAATGCGGTCCAGGATTGGCCCTATTACTCGATTTCTAAGAATTGCAATAACTTCTAAGAATTAACGCATGACCTTGACTCAGTCAAAGTCCAAAAATTGCTTTAACAATGGAGCATGACCTTTTAAATTTAAATTTAAATTTCCCGTCAAAATCTATCGGCCTTGTATTACTTGAAAATTTCCGCCAAAAGGGCGATACCTTGACCTTGAAAGGATCCCTCATACCTTCAATAACCTAACTGTACCTTGAAAATTCCAAGAATAAACGTTGACCTTGACGCGGGGAGCGAGTACGGATCACCCTTGTATTCTACTAATTTCCCATCTGCCTGTCCTTTCGCATTAACTGTTGCATCGTTAGAGCGACCTTGCTTATATGAATTTTTATTTACACGCATTCTTTACAAATGATTTCACCTTGAGAATGTAAAATCAACCTTCAACAGTATTTATATTGTGTACGCATACAACATTTTACCTTGAGATTGTAAAAGGTCAACCTTCAACAGTATTTATATCGTGTATATACACAAAATTACTTTTAAAAATAAATGAATAATTAAGAGCTCGTTGGTATTATCATAGACGTACATAAAAATTTATAACTTATCGTTAATGCACGATTTAAACATGTGCAGGCTTTAGTAGATGTTTAAAAAAGGAAAACAATTGGATCATTTTTAATATTAAAAAAAGTAGATAAAGCGACATTCATTGCCAATTTTCTATGTTTTCGTTCTAGAAAACCAATCTCGGTTTTGATATTAAGCATGATAAAAAGTAGAATATACATACAAGATCTGGGTTAGCGGAAAAACCCTCTTAATGGAAATACTTCTGTCAAAAAAGGATTTTAGATTTATGAACAGGTCCGAACGTCCATTCGGAAAACAAGATTTAAAAAAAAAATCGAATAAAAACTTAGTGTTTGATAATATATTTTAAAAACAATACGTCATTTATTTAATTACATTTTTATCGGTCTTCTTCTTCTGCGACTGTGATTCGACCCCATCGCTCTTCTTCTGTGAGTCATCACCAGCATCTTGGATTTGAGATACATTCTCCTCATCCACTTCATCGTTTTCATCTTGAACTATTATATTGTCATTGTTTATTAACAAGTCAGTAAAATCTCTAATGTCCATGGAAGTTCGTTCATAAACAGAATACATTATAATAATAATGCCCACCCGATGGTGATTACACTTTAAACACGTTCAAAGGATAATATACAATCTTTATTTACCCCTATTATTACATAGATATTGAAATTATTTCTTTTACATATAGGAAAAATTTTGCGATGCGAGGCTTTCAGAGAAGGCTGTTTCGGCGAACCCCTCGAGCCCTGAAGATAACCGATCCTGTCCGAACATTGCCGAGTGCTTACACTCATTCCTTCAATATAAATTAGTTATAATTTAAAATAAAATCAAGTGCAGGTGTATACATATCGGCCTTGGAGACTGGGGTAGAATACAAGTATTTAATCTTTGTCTCATACCAGCAAAGTACGGGGGAAGGTGGGTGTGGAACGGGCGGAATTTAAGTTTTGGTGCCATTGAAATCACAAATCAATCTCAAGCACCACGAAACAAAAATTTGATTAAGTCAATCTCATCATCATCGAAAGGTGGACTGTCCTTGAAAATGGAAATATAATGGTCACATTGCGCGTGACAAAAAACCTCACGAATTAGATTACACTTATTTTTAAAAGCAGATTTGTTGGTTTGTGACGCCATCCAGTGGTGTATTTTTAAACTAGCGAATGTTTTCTGTAATAGAAGTTGATCGTGCTCGTCTCTCTCGTTTCTCTGGTCTCTCTCATCTATCTCCTTCCCCACCTCTCTTGCGTTTCCCTCGTTTCTCTCGCTCTCGTCTCTCTTACCTCTTTCGTCTCCCTCGCTTCTCTCGTTTCTCTCGTCGTCCCACGTTTTACGTTAGGTCAATTCACGTAAATATTAGGTTAGATTAATAAACGCACGGTTTAGGTTAGGTATACGCGTGCAAGAATTGACCTAACCAAAATCGTGTTTCCCGAATGGACGTTCTGACCTGTTTATAAATCTAAAACCCTTTTTTGACTGAAGTATTTCCATTAAGAGAGGTATTTCGGGTAAGTCAGATCTTTTATGGAAAATAGAAATCTAATTTCATGTTTAGTAGCGTCACTCTGTCATCATCCTAGCTTAAATACCAGATGAAAGAATCTACTACAATCACCGGTATATTCTACATTTTGTCTTTTAATATCAAAATCGAGGTTTGTTTTCCATAATGCAAACATCAAAAATTCACAATGAATCTCGCTTTTTTACCCTTTTTAATATCAAAAAAGATCCTATTGTTTTCTTTTTTTAAATATCTACTAAAGCCTGTACATGTTTAAATCGTGCATTAACGATAACAGTTATACATTTGATGTATATCTATGATAATACCAACGAGGTCTTAATTACTAATTTATTTTTAAATGTATGTGTGTATACACGATATAAATACTGTTGAAGGTTGACTTTTTACAATCTCAAGGTGAAATTTTGTATGTATACACAATGTAAATACTCTTGATGGTTGACTTTACATTCCCAAGTATGTGTGTAAATAAAAATTCCTATAAGCAAGGTCGCTCTAACGATACTATAGTTAATGCGAAAGGACAGGTAGATGGGAAATTACAAAGAGAGTTAATTAGATGATTGCTATTCGGGTGTAATTTGAAGTTTAGTTGGAACGACTTAGGACGTTCAGCTTTGTTTATAAACATAAGCCCTTTTTCGACAACAGGTATCTGATAAATAAAAACGAGTTTTTAGTATTTTAACTGTTTTAATTAATTAAGACTGCAACGTGTAATTCTATCATGAAACCGGTTTTATCTTTCACGTGATTAATGGGTTTTTCCATGATATGTTAGAACTGTATGCGGAAGTTTGCTTGTTTGTTATTGTGATTACATAACAGAGAAATTCAGAAAGCTAGGTGGAGTCACGATCAATCTCTATTACAGAAGACATTGATTAGCCCTAGGGATACACCACTAGATGCCGACACAAACAAATTCAAATTCCGCGCAAAAATATGTCGCTAGGTGGAGCCACCTCTATTACAGAAAACATTTATTAGTCCTAGAAATACACCACTAGATATGAAATTACCTTTGGCAGACAGGTAACATGTCCCACCATTTTTTATGAAAAAGATGAAAACGCAAACATGTGTTTGTTGTTTTGGAATTAAGATAGATTTATTAAGATTACTGAGACAAAATTTAATGTACTCTTTTAAAAATGAGGGTGCTGTCCGTGTTGGATGTTTGAGCTTGAATTGTGTATAAAATTATCGAGTAGGCTACAGTTCTATGTTTCACAGTCACCTAGGATTAATTTAAGAATTTATCTGGTACTACTTATTTCAAAGAAATTTCAGATTGTGGTAGCGCCTAAAAATTATTTTCCCGGATTAAATGTATTTATTTGTTGTTTTATTGTGCAGTGTAAGACGTTTGAATGTAAATTTCAACCATTTTACGTCTTATATTGAATCCGCCTATCTCCATTTCAGTTAGCTTGGCAACCCGATTGCCTTGGTAAGCCTTCACGGCGCCTAGAGCGGTTTGATCGTGTAACATATCGTAAACTAGTTTTTTACAATCACTTTTGGTGGGCGTGCTTTTGTTACACTTTGTTTTAATTATAAAATGTAATCGTACATATTAATAAATTTGTTTTAGTATATTCTCGAATTACTTTTTTACTTCGATATTTTTAAAAGCGGCAAGTTATAATTTATTATTCATAATATAAACAAGAAAGTTCTCTAAGGGAGAGGGAGATTGAAACTTCCAAAATTGATTTCTAGGTGTAGTGTTGCCAGATCCGGTGATTTCTCGTGATTTCTTGAGGTAAAAACAAAACAATTTTCTTTCAGTGCAAAACCAGATGTGATTTAATAATATACATAATTCTAGTATTAAAGATTGTGCTTCAACCATTATTTGATTATAGGATTGCATTTATGTTGATTATACAGGGTGAGTCATTAGTGCGCCGTCGGAAGATTCTGGCTTTATTATTAAAAATAAAAAAAATGTTACAGCACCGATCTATATCAGACTTAGATGTGCATCGAAGAAAAATAGTTTCATCCCTATAGGTTGTTCCAATTGCAGGACCGGACTCAGCTTTGTTTTGTTAAATGGAACCCTATATTTATTTAAGTTTATTATTATTTGCAAAAGTCATGATTATTTTATTAATTTTGCAACAAATCTTAAATATTTCGAGAAGGCGTAAAGTTAGGTATATTACATGCTTAATAAAAAAGTAAGAGAATTAAAAACAGAACACGATGACATGATAAAATACAGGGTGTTCCATTTAAAAAACAAAAGTTATGGTGATTTCAAATTTGCAAAAATTGACCATATTTTGTAAACACCCAGTATAGTATAATCAGGAAGTATGAAGGTCAAAAGATAGAGCAAGGTCTTATTTACCCGTCTGCCAAACCTTACAGTTCTACTGTTAATATTAAAGTCTTCAGAACAATTTAAGTAAAGGTATAAATTTTCACTTTTTTAAAGAAAAAATCCTCTAACTTGGCAACGCCACGAAATAAATTTAAAAATGAAGTACCGTTTTTTAGCATTCAACAAGACAAATAATAATAAAATTAAATAAATATAGGGTTCCATTTAACAAAACAAAGCTGAGTCCGGTCCTGCAACTATGGAACACCCTATAGGGATGAAACTATTTTTATTCGATGCTCATCTAAACCTGATATAGATCGGGGCTATAACGTTATTTTTATTTTTAATAATAAAGCCAGGATCTTCCGACGGCGCAGAAATGACTCACCCTGTATATATATTATGAGAATATATAATATTACACTATGTATATACTGTATTAATACACATTATTACATCTTACTTATGCTGAACCATGGTTTATAGGTACATTTAAACAATGATAATGAGTAAACTTCAAAAGTATTAAATAAAATTTAATTATAAAATTTTATAATGAATTTAATCTTATTTGATGAATTTTATAGTAACGAATATCTTACAGATCGCGAGGAACATCGCATCCGCTTTAAACAAATTTAAACTTCCCGCGTATATTTGGCTACACTGCTAAAAAAAATTCTCTAAATTCTTATATCGAGCATGTCATGTCGGCAAAATTACAATTATAAAAATCCTTGTGGTTAGTGTAACACGGCGTAGTTGTGCATTAATAACACGGTTGTTATGGTTAAAATTGATTACGTTTTAAGCAATTTTGAATTTGACGTATGTTAACTACTTTATTTTCTATTTAAATATTAAAGCCATCCATTATTAAGTGGTTAATTACATATCCAAAATGTCCAAGCGACGAATTGATATCATAGATCCTTTCATAAAAAAGAAAAGGTAAGACATTTTTTGTATTATTATTTTAACTATATCTGTGTAATCTACAGGGAGGAACGTGGTATGTCCATCACTACCACACCAATCGTCCACCCAAAACTCAATTCATCTATCAATCCTTTAACAGGGTTACCTTTTACTCAACGTTACAACAATCTATACAGCAAACGCATATTACTACCTGTCTTTGAATATAGAGCTGACTTTATGAGACTGCTTAATGATAACCAATGTATCGTACTAGTGGGTGAAACTGGATCTGGAAAAACTACACAAATTCCACAATGGTGTGTTGAATATGCTAGGTCAATAGGAAAAAAAGGAGTTTGTTGCACTCAACCGAGAAGAGTAGCTGCTATGTCTGTAGCTCAGCGTGTTTCTGAAGAAATGGATGTTGCACTTGGGCAAGAAGTTGGTTACAGTATTCGTTTTGAAGATTGTTCTTCAGCTAAAACTATATTAAAGTAAGTGTAATTTTGCAAAATATTACATAACAAAAATTGTTAATCATATCAATACATATTATATAGCACTGAGTAAGATTTTTAGTTGGGCAATCTTATGCGTATAAGAAGGAATCAAGAAATAATTCCTTCAATTTAAATGACATTAGAAACTAACATGTATATTGCTAGTTTTTGTGATACAATTTTAATGAAAATGATATTATTAAAGGTGATTAAAGGTTATATTTAAATTATTGAAAATTATATACATTCATTATTTATTATTGTTGGTATTAACAAAAGTGTGGGTAGAAGTTATGTACGTATTTATATTCAAAGCTACAGTATAAATTATTTTTATCTCTATTGTATAAATATTATTGACATGCAGATGACAATTTGTTATAGAATACAGCTGGCTTTCTCCCTGTATCATAGGATTTTAATAGTTTTACACAATTTTTCTTGATGGCATAAGAGTTTAGTATGTATATCAGAATATTATGCGTGCAAAGTAATAATTTAATGTGTTTTTTTGTATTCAAGACCTTGAATTATCTCTATTACACATTTAAAAACCCAAAAAAGATAAGTATTCTAATATTTGAATTACCTCGTTTACGATAGAACAGCTTTAAGATGTGTAAAGGTTCTGACAAAAATAAAAAATGTCTTTGTACAGAAATATTTTCTGTAGCTAAGGAATCAAATCATATAGATTCTCTTTAGTGATAATAATATATAGACCAGGAGCTGGTACCTTCAAAGAAGACTAATTTCCATCTAGCTGGATTTTTGTTATATACGTTGGTATGGTCATGTCTGCCAAATGTGGGTGGTCGGCAAAATATGACCGCGGGACATACAGCCAACAGAGTTTTTGTATTTTGAATTAATTAGTGATGATATTGACTTCCTGCAAGCTGAATCTTTCTTATTTACATTATTTAAGACATTTCGACAACAAAAATTCAACTGTCTGACAGAAAAGTCAGAACTGGTTCTGCTTCTACTGTGGGTTCATAAACTTTTGTATGATAGTTGAGTTATTCCCGTCAACTTGATTTTCTTATTATAAATCAATAATGGTTTATAAATGATAAATTAACTCCAATATAAAATATGCCATTTAATGATGACGTTTTTGTCAGTTTTACAGTGATAAAAAAGGTGTATCCTTTTTTATCTCCGATAAAAACGCCTGTTCTTCATAATCAGACTACACCTGGTAATCGTCCATTACGTCAGTACGTCACTTTAATGTTTGTTCTGTCAGTTATAATTATAGTTTTGTTGGTTTGAAATATACAAAATCCATTCATATATTCTGTCATTAATTTATCTTGCCAAAAAACACTCGAGTGTTTTTAGAAATATTCTCCTGATTTTGCACAAATACATACCTAACATTATTATTTATGTCGTGCAGGAGCTATTTTTTTAATTTTCGCCTTCGTTGTATTTAATTTAATTAAAACGTAAAATAATAGAAAAATGGATTTCCTTATAAACCCAAATTTCTCCTGCATGACATAGGTAGTAGTTTTCTGAGTGCCTTTAATACAGGTTCTGCTTGACCGATTTTAATAAACTTGATGTTGTTTGAAAGAGCTTTTGTTAAACAATAGAAAATTTGTAAATTTGAAGCAATCTGATTAATAACATAAATGCTAGAGGGCGCTGTTTAATATTTTTTTAATATTGTGTTTTCTCTTTACAATTTTAAATGGAAGCATAAAAATTTAAGTAGGTCTTTAAAAAGTAGACTAAATCAGTAATAAAACAGTGAAAACTGCAAGTCGATATCTTTTTCCTATCCTGAGATATTGTAAGAAACAGGTAAATGGCGGAATTGTTCTTCCAACGTCTAGTAGGCTAGTTCGCGTTAACGGAAATTATTAAATTTAGCCTGAATGAAAAGATCTTACATTGGTCTGCAGTAATTTAAACTGTTATCATACTAATGTTATGGTTGCCGCTAGATTACCTAAATGTAATGCTGTCGCTACTAACAATGAGAACAAATTATAAAATAATAATGTGATAAATCTAACATTTTTAATTATATAAGAATGTTATATTTGTTTTCAAGCGATGTGTTAGTAAATCAAAAGCATAAAATATCAATAAAAACCAATATTTGCCCAGCAACAACAAATACAGTTTAAAATATGAATTACGATTTACTGATGACAATAAAATTAGTAAAGAGGGCCATGTAAGATATAAAATAAATTCCCTGTTGAAAACAAGCAAGCTATGATTTTCACGCATATGTCAAAAATTTTCATCGTGTTGCATTTAATAGACTTTCGTACCAAAATGATTCTTACAAATGAAGAAGCATTTGATATTTTGGCAGTTTATTTTGAATGTATGAGAAATGCAACCGTTGCTGCTAGAGTGTATGTACTGCAGTACCCAAACAGACGGCATCACAGCAGAAGAAATGTGAATCTTCTTGTGTACCGAATACAACGCAGAGGTAGAACAGAGGAAAATGTTATTGATGTTTTAGCTTATGTAAACGTTAACCCTCATTCAAGCACCAGAGCTATAGCTAGAGACTTGGGTATATGTCGAACCACCGTACAAAATATTTTAAGAGAACACAGGTGACTACTTATTTATTAATGCATGTTTTATTCGGTATTATAATGATAAAAATGTTTTAATTATTTTCGTTTGTCGTTATATGTTTCTCATTTTTAACATACCGAAAATGTCATTACATCAAAGTTAACTTGTGACAACATGACTAATGTATTTGCCGCCATTTTATGTCCAGTTTCAATAAAACACCAAATTATTTAATGAAATTATCTTATGCTATGTGAATAGATTTTAACTAACAACATGATAAATAAGTGAGACAAAGTAAAGTAAAAAGGTACCAATAATAAAAAATAATGAGAGGCCGGGCGAAAAAAATTCGTAATAACATTACGAGAGTTAATGCATTTAAAGTCCTTTTTCGTTTACTAACAACGAAGGACTTCAATGTGTCTTATTGATCTGATTACTTTATAATATATACTATTTTAGATTGCACCCATATCACATGGTCCTACACCATAGTTTGAATACTCAAGATTTCGATATCAGGTTGGATTTTTGCTCTCAAATATGATACACGACGATCCTGAAATACTTTGACGAATTATGTGGACAGATGAAGCTACTTTTCATAGTGATGGTAGTGTAAATCGACATAATATGCACTACTGGTCTGAAACGAATCCCCACTGGATGCAGGAGGTCCATCAGGGTCGTTGGTCCGGGATTCTAGGTGGAGAAATAATTGGGCCTTTTTTTTTAATGAGACCGTTAATGGAGAAATATATTTAGATTTTTTAAGTAACGAATTGCCACTTCTTTTAGAAGACACCCTTGGCCATTCGTCGTGACATGTTCTTGCAACATGATGGGTGCCCGGCACATTATTCTAGAGATGTTCGGAATTTCTTAGATCAATCATACCTTGAAAGGCGGTTAGGACGTGGAAGTTTATTTATTTGGCCACCAAGGTCTCCAGACCTAACTTGTTTAGATTTTTATTTGTGGGGGCGAATAAAATATCTCGTTTATGCCGATAGACCCACAACAAGAGCTGATATGATTGAAAGAATACGACAGACAATACGAAGTATTTCAAGGGCAGAATTTGAAACTGGTTCTCTCCACCCGTCAGCGATTGATTTCATGCATTGAAAATGATGGATTGTTAGATTTATCACATTATTATTTTATAATTTGTTCTCATTGTTAGTAGCGACAGCATTACATTTAGGTAATCTAGCGGCAACCATAACATTAGTATTATAACAGTTTAAATTACTGCAGACCAATGTAAGATCTTTTCATCCAGGCTAAATTTAATAATTTCCGTTAACGCGAACTAGCCTACTAGACGTTGGAAGAACAATTCCCGCCATTTACCTGTTTCTTACGATATCTCAGGATAGGAAAAAGATATTGACTTGCAGTTTTCACTGTTTTATTACTAATTTAGTCTACTTTTTAAAGACCTACTTAAATTTTTATGCTTCCATTTAAAATTGTAAAGAGAAAACACAATATTAAAAAAATATTAAACAGCGCCCTCTAGCATTTATGTTATTAATCAGATTGCTTCAAATTTACAAATTTTCTATTGTTTAACAAAAGCTCTTTCAAACAACATCAAGTTTATTAAAATCGGTCGAGCAGAACCTGAATTAAAGGCGTTTTTTCGTAACAAGGTTCCCACTCTCCCCCGCCCCTTATTCGAAGAGATCGACTGAAACTTGTCAAATAAAAAATATGCAGAATTTGTCGAGGAATCTGATTATAATATTTAATATGCCCCTTAATTGAGTAAATTTTGAAAAATTTTGGTTTTTACAATTTTAACTGTCAAATGTGCCCTCTAGCGGTGGACCTAAAATTCTGAAAATAATTTCCAGGCGTTTCTCGAGGCCACTTTCGTTATTAACTTTTTTTTCCCGAACCTGTGCTATAATCCATTCCTGAGATATGACCGACGGCCGTTGTTTGTTGGCCACCCGGTACATTCGTTTCTAAGAATTAGCCCAGATGTTGCTGGTCCACGTGTATTTGAAATGTGCCTGTCAATTTAGTTGAAAGTGCCTCAACCAATTGTAGGTCTTCTGCATGTCATAAATTAGGGCGGTTGCTTGACAAACGTTCGACTTATATTTTGTTCTTTTCTACAACGCAAAAGAATGGTTGCATTAGAGCGATAATGTGCGTCCTGTAGCAATGCAAACTTTAAAAATAGTGAACCGCCGACTTGAAATCTGAAGTTGTCCGGAGTGATAAAACGGTCTTGATGATAAAGTTAAGATAGTCAAATTGACCTCTTTTCGGAATCGGAGAAATGCCTTTTTTACAAAATTCTTTTTTCGTCAACAATGCAATAAAAAAGTTTGAGTCTACAAAATATGTATACAAATTCGTACAAAGCTTTTTACGACCTGAAACCCTCGTTTCTTAACATAAAAAAATTCGCAAAAGTTAAAAATGGTAATAATTTCAACACGTAAGGAGATTCAGGCACAATCCCTCATGAGTTTTGCATGTTTTGATGTACCATATATTTTCAATTTTTTTCAGATTTTTTACATCTAAAATGGCGAAAACTGTATTTTTGGCGATTTTTCGGTCATTTACGTCCTTAAAAGTGTTCGTAGATATTTTAATTGTCTCTACAATTCTAGTATTATTTATTCTTTAATGATATATACAATAACTGATATGTTTTGATATCTTTTCGAATTTTTTTAACGAAAAAACGGTATTTAAAAAAAAACACGGTAATACTTGATTTTTAAGTTATTTTTTTTTATTCTTTTAATACATTTTTTCATTTATTATTAACAAAATGGAATTGAAAATATTGAACTTTGAGGAATTAAGAACATGAATATTTAATATGTATTCAGAATCATAAAATTAGTGCTTTATTGTATTTTAATATTTTATAATGTATGTTATAAAATAAGTGTTACATAGAATGTAAATCGGAATTATTATAAACTTTAATGCGTGTCCAATAGAAATTGTTATTGAATAACTAATCTTCGTCATCACTGTTCTTTTGAATTATTGGAACAACTTCCTCAAAGTCAAATAGATTTGTTAATATTCCTGCTGGTCGTATGATTTTCGACAAATATCTAGCGTGTGATGAATAATAAATAAGAGTGGCTAAATGTGAAACAGCAACCTACGCATCTGTTTCCATTGGCACAGTTGCAGCAGTAACACTTAATGCCAGAAATACCAATAGTGTTGGACTTGTACGGTACATAAAATTTATCAGTTTTAATGTTAATATGCCTGGATCTTATTTCAAAATCTTATAATGCCGACTTGTTCTTTTAAATAACTTAAGAGAAGAGAATTGTCGTCTTGTAACATTTCTAAGTAAGAAACCACTTGTGTTAGTTGATAAGTACCTGTAAAAAATATTTTAAGTCTTTTCCGGAAAATCTAATATTTCATTTGACGATAATTGTTGAAATTGTAATGTCTTTCTAATCCAGTTTTTTTTTTCAACTTCTACTGCTAACGTTTTTTATTTTTTGTAACATTAACTCTTAATAATTTCATCCAATTTACCAGCATCTGAGTTTAGACGTTTTCCAAAAAGGTTTTGTAAAAAGCACGCAATTTGGCATAGTAAGTCAGCATTATGAAGAAGAGAGTTGTGCAACTGATGATGCAAAAGTTTATACTTTTGTTCGATTATTCCATGAATTGCTTCAATTACCCATCTAATTTTCGTGATAAGGCGAAATTCATTTGATTCTTCTACCGTTAGCTGATTTCGTAGGCTCTTTAAGGCAGGTATTAAAACTTTGTAGCCTTTTTTTTTACGAACCCCAAACGGTAGAGGCAGAATCAATTCCGACTTTTCTATCGGACAGTTGAATTTTTGTTGTCGAAATGTCTTAAATACCTAACGTAAATGAAAAGCATTCAGCTTGCAAGAAGTATGCCAATATCATAAAAAATTAATTCAGAATTCAAAAAATTATGTGGGCTGTATGTCCCGCAGTCATATTTTGCAGACCACCCACATTTGGCAGACATGACCATACCAACGCATACAAAAAATCCAGTTTGACGGAAATTAGTCTTTTTTCAAGGCACCAGCTCCTTGGACTAATATGTTTATTGTGCTAATAAAAAGAAACAGATATTCGATTAGTTTCTTTAATTGTTGATAAATGTGCGAATTGTGTTATTTATGTGAAATAGGTTGTAATAACTAATTAGTTACTAAGAAAATAGTAATACACCGAAGAGTTGTCGATGTGAGGCTATATTAACAATTGCACTAACATTAGCTTGGTTTTGTGATCTAATTCATACTTGCGGTTATATACAGACTTTAGTTCAAAGATATCTTTACCAACAATGAAAGTGATGTAATGAGAAAAATCTAACTTAACCCATTTAATTGACACACCGTTAACGTGTACTTACTAATGTTCAAAGTTGATGAAATTTCTTAGTTTTGTATTAGATATGCACAAAGCAAGACAAAGCCACTGTGTTGTCTAGTATGAGGTGTAGTGTATTCTCAGTGCACCAGTTTGAAACGCTATACTCTGGTTACTCAACAGATAAAAAGCCACTCCCACGAAATTTTGGCCAATGTAAGCAGCAATCAGTTTTATACACTTTTATACACAACAGTAGTTGTGTTATTAATTACTGGTAAAAATTCATGTGAATATACGACTAAAAAAATGTTGTTTAAAGTGGATCAGAATGTCTGCAAACCAGTTTTCAATCACCGCACTGGCCATTTCTTCGTGGTAGTCTTGTGTTATTTCTTTGATTCGTAACACAACAAACCATCTCGGACCCTATGTATCTTTCAATCCTGTTTCCTTCAATGAATACCTGTTTTCGAGTGAGAATAATTCTCTCTGTAAGTAAAGGATGGAGGTACACCACAATTATTGTGGTGTACCTCCATACTTAATACTTACAGTGTGGGGACATTCACACAAGTTTCATTTAGGAAATACAGCTTTCTGTTTCTTCCCAGTATTTTATAATTTCTTGCAGGAAACGTCGTCTCCAGTTAAGGATCTCGTCCTTTTCCCTAAAAGTACTATTGCATTACCTTTTTCTGAATCTTTAATGACAAGCACAAAGTACATTAATTGCAAAAAAATGTTAAAAGACCAAAAGCCCATTTCAGTTATCAATTTCCTCAAAGTACTTCTTTTCAATTTAGTTAACTCTTCAGCCGCACCACTGCTAAAATTTTGTTCAGGGTTGGTGGTTCATTTCATGCAAAAAAAAAGAATGAAGCATATAAGTAATAATAGTAAGTAGGTATACAGGGTTGCTCATTAGTGCATCAAAGTGAATTTGCGGCTAAATTGTGCACAGTGGAAAAAAACGTTTAACACAAAGTTGATTGAATTCAAGCACGCTATAACAACCACTTTCTATTAAACATCAAACAATTTATACCATAGAACAAGTTATGTTAAATTAATTATATATTAATATAAGTTAGTGTCGGGTCGTAAAAGCGAAAGGACGTGTTTAAGGTGGCTTCGGTTTCTACCTTCGGTTAGTGAAACATGTGCGAGTGAAAATGACAATTTGTAAATCAATATTTACGATTCCAATAGCATTGAATTTCTACGAAAAATGCGGTTCCTTTAAACCCATGCCAGATACGGTTGTTAAAACTCATAAAATCGTAATGTAAGCTTAAAGCGCAAATACCACCCTTTTGTCTAAGGTTTGAAGACAAACAGGTAAACATTTTGCCATAACAATAAATTATAGAGAACTAAGATTAGCTAAGTGCCGAGTGATTGGAAGAACGCGATCAATGTACCACTGTATAAGGGCAAGGGGAACAAGAGTGATTGCAAAAACTACTGAGGAATAAGCCTGCTCAGTACACCTGGTAAAGTATTTGGAGGAATACTGATTGATAGAGTACGAGAAACTACACAAACTGAGGTTTGCGATGGGCAGAGTGGCTTCATGCCAGGGATAGGATGTGTTAATCAGATGGTTTTTCTCCAGCAGGTGTTTAAGCTTAAAAAGAAGTTATACTGTGTGTTTGTAGATCTGGACAGTGAATAGGGGAACTGTGGAAATATTAAATGAATATAATATATCTGGGTAGAATATTCACTGCATGGCGAGATTGGACGAGTCAGTGCGGGAAGGAAAGTGATTGGAAGTATGTGGACGATAATGAAAAATGAACGAGCGTAGCTGCGAAACGAGCAATCTATAATGGCGTGTTTGTCCCGCCAGTACTGTATGGAAGTGAGACATTGGTATGTCAAAAAAGCACGAAAGAAAAATAAATGCCGTGGGAATGAGATTCATGAGAAGCGCGTGCGGTAAAACGAGAAGGAATAAGATGAAGAATGAGTGTATAATGAAGGGATGGGGCGAGGAAAGACGATGATAGGTATAAAAGTAGTACACTACGTTGATTTGGTCAAATTGAGAGAATGTTTCGTAGGTAAATGATTGAAATTGTATTAGTTTACGTACTAATTTTTCTCGCTTATTACGTTCACGTTTCACGGTAAAGACGAGCAAATTTCAAATTTTGCAGTAGTTTTTATATACATACTAAAAGCCGTTTCAAGTAAATATTTGTGAAGAATTTTTGGGATTTCCGTAATTACGTTTCACAGAAAAGACGAACACATTTTAAAAGACTTAAAATAGATTAAAAGAGATTACCTACTTCTTAGAATTCGGTTATGCCTTCCGGCTTACCAATTGTACACATTGTACCTGTTTTACAAATGAATGCAAGGTAGTTTCTGGTTAGTTGTTACTTTTGCAGCAAGACGTGAGGTTGAAAAATGGCTTCAATAAAACGCAAAACACTTTCAATTCGCAAAAAATATGGTTTGCTATCATCTACCGTGTCAACGTTGTGGAAAAACAGAAAAACTACACTTGCAGCATTCGGAAACAATTTAACTGACGTGAAAGAATTAAAAAAGTGTACTAGAGATGATATTGATAAAGCGCTAATTGTGTGGTTTAAAAACCAAAGAAGTGCCGGTTTACCCATTAATGGGCCCATTTTAAAAGCGCTGGCTGAGTAGTTCGCGGGACAATTAAATTATACAGACTTTAAATGTAATAATGGGTGGATTGATCGTTTTAAAAACCGCAATAATATTGTGTATGAAAAAATAAATGGTGAAGCGAAATCAGTGGACACTAACGTTACAGGCGAGTGGTTAAAAAGTGTTTGGCCGGAATTACGACGAAAATTTAACGATGAAACCATCTACAACGCCGACAAAGCCGGATTATTTTTCAATTTAATGCCAGATACCACTTTAAAATTTAAAAATGAAAAATGTTGAAAAATCGTCTCACTGTTTTAATTTGCGCCAATATGACGGGAAGTGACAAAAAAAAATTGTTGGTAATCGGAAAATCACGAAATCCTCGTTGTTTTAAAAATGTTAAGTGCCTACCAGTTGACTACACCTCTAACAAGAAAGCTTAGATGACATCTACAATTTTTTAAGAGGAAATTAGAAAATGGGATGATAAATTACGACGTAACAACCGAAACATTTTATTATTTTTGATAATTGCCCAGCGCATCCTGAATTGCAAAATTTAACCAACATCACCCTTATTTTTTACCACCAAACACGACGTCTATCCTTCAACCCGTGGACCAAGGGATTATCAGGAGTGTTAAAAATTTCTACCGTCGCTTATTAGTGTTACAGCTAATCGATCGAATGGAAAATAAACCGGATCTTAAAATAAGCGTGTTAGATGCAATTCGCGTAGAATAATGTGACCCCCCACAACAATTCAGAACTGTTACAAAAAAGCTGGTTTTGTTTCTGCTGTAAATGAAAGTTTCGAAGAAGAAGACGATCTTCCTTTATCTACTTGGTTAGAAAGTAGAGACATCAATAATTTTCAAAATTGCGCGTCCTTAGACGACTAAGTAGATATTGATGCCGATGTGATTACTTCGGGTTTAAAAACTGACGAAGAAATGATACAAGAAATTACAGAACGGGAAGCTGAAAGTGATTAAGTTGATGTAGATAGTAATGAGTGGGATAAACCCATGCCTGTTACACTCGCTAAAGCAGACGACGCATTGGTATTATTGACGCGGTTTTTTGAAGAAAACGATAGTAGTGAGCAAATATTTAAATCTATAAGTGTTTTAAGAGGCAGTCTCAATGATGTTAAATTTAAACCAAAACGTCAGCTAAAAATAAATGAAATTTTTAATAACTCTCCTAATGCTTAAGAGATATTCCGATTTTTAATGCAAAATAATGTATTTTTATGCGTAATAAACAATATTTAAAAAAATGTAGTATCCTTTTTAATTTTTAGAGTTTCTCGGATATAATGTTTAACGGATATAACGAGCAAAAATTAGCAGTCCCAGAGATCTCGTTTTAACCGAGTTGCACTGTATATAAGGCCGGGCTGGGTAGGCCGAATAAAATTTGACTGAATGCAATAGAATGTATGATAAAAGAAAGAAAGATGAGTAAAATAAATAAATGCCTACTCCGCAGTGGCGTGAATGTCATGTTATGTGATGTTATTAATACAATAAAAATTAAGATTAATCAGATTAAGATTAATAATACATTAATACAAACAGTATTAATTATTAAACATAACTTGACAGTATACATTTTATTTTATTTATTTTTAGCTTTGATAAAGATCTTATCAATTGTAAGACGGAAATACATGTCGGAAATACAAAAAAAAAGAAAATAATTGAGTGAACACTGATTTATTGTGTGTAAATTAAAGGCCACATCCATTATGAGATTGAATTCGATAACAGATCGGTCGTAATATTTTCATTCTTATTGCTCCGCCGTCATTGTACTGATTTCGATCAAAATTTACTCGAATTTAGACGTTTAGCTTTGAAATAAGTACTTCAAGACTGAATGTCGTCTAATTCATTCTATTATTTTACTTCTCTCAGATTATAACGAGCCCCGATGTTCGTATACAACGTAAGACCAGAGATTCATCAGCTTAAAACAACTTAACCAACTTACCTTAGTCCAAAAGTGAATAGTAAGAAAGATGTAGGGTGATAAAGTAAACATTTTGTTCTAAAACGGTTTCGTACCAGAGATAAATGGTGCCCAAAATTTGAATGATTTACATATTTTTTTCTTAATATCTCCTAAACGAAAATAGGTACGATTTCCAAATTTGGCAGACACACTAGATGGTGGTTTTGGCGCACTCTTCTACCTATCCCCATTTTTTGTGTTACGCCACTGATTAAATCCGACCTTATGGCTTGCTTGGCTAGTTCTTTATCAACAATTTTCTTTTATTTTCGATTTTTACAATTGTGTTTGAGTTTTTGGCCAAAATTCGTAACGACGTAGTTATAGACCATACAATGGAGTTAATAGTTGTAAACTGACGTCTAGCAAAGTTGTAGGATCATTTTAGGAGTATGAGTAGTCAAGAACATCAAACATTTTATTAACAAATAAAAAACGTATGTAACAAACTGACAAGTATTACAGTAACTGCTCGAAATGCCTTCCCTCTGATTTTATGCACTTGCGACATCTACGAATTAAATAATTAATCGCAGCCGCAAGGGCACGATTATTATTTAGTTCAGGATATCCATTCTGTATTCTTTTAATTAGTTACTCACGGGTATTTACTGGTTTATGATTTGAAATGGCCCCAAATAAAATAGTATAGATTCAAATGGAGCGACCTTGGTGGCCAAGCAATTGGCCGCCCATCGTTAATCTCACCATGCATATATACGTAATGTATGTATGTATGCTGAGAATCCATGGTTGTGGCGGAAGGAGCTTGGAAAGCTCAAACAGCCCGCCCTCCCTCTTGGGGAGGGAATGAAATACGTGACCTTTCCTTTCCTGCACGTCTGATTCATCGATGATGATAATTTTCATCCAGCCACTTGCAGAACTTGCTGCGCATAATGCACTGGGCCACCATCCAACTGGATCCAACTTTCTTGGCGCAAATTTAATGGCAAGTCCTGAAGCGAATTTTCTATTATAAAATTACGAAATAAATTTGTATTTAAGCGAGGAGTTGAAAAATGCGACCAATAAAGAGTATTTCCTGTAACACCAACCCACACATTTGCGTTGAATTCACACTGAAATAACGATTCTCTAATACACCCAGGATTCCCATGGGCCCATATACATGGTGGCGCATTAGTGTGACAAAGTCTCATATCTCCTTTATTTAAAGAGATACAAAAAAAAAGATTAAATACACAAGTTGTAAGATATGTTCTGGTGCATATTCCAAAAATATTTTTAATTATACAGGGTAAATCATAAAAGCTTAGAAGTAATTTAAAATTTTTTTTTAATAGAAAACCCTATATATTATTACATATTTAGATTCTACATACAATTTTAGACACATTTTATGTATAATGTCCTATACCTAAGTTTAACCGTCTTTGACAAATTTCAAATTTTTTGCCAAAATGACGTTTGCAGGCAAAAACATAGGTGGAAATCTTTTCTAAACGAAGCCTTTATGAGCTAGTTATGGTTGGTTTCCTTGGAAATGGGGACCTACTATAATGGGCTG
Source organism: Vesta saturnalis (assembly GCA_036346205.1). NCBI lineage: Eukaryota > Metazoa > Arthropoda > Insecta > Coleoptera > Lampyridae > Vesta > Vesta saturnalis. Next base: position 703,472 of record JARFJB010000627.1, on the reverse strand, counting down.
TACTGATATTTTTGTAATACATTCATACAGGGTGATCAAAAATGGACAATAAAAAGTAGATTCAAAAAAACCTATAAAGTCATTTTTGTAAAATGGAAACCCCCTATTTATTTATTGTATCTTATTTAGCATTAAAAATAAGGGTGACTTTGTATAAGAGTGTATATTCCAAAAAAATGTAGTTTTTGAAATAATGACAATTTAACATTTTTTTATTGTAAAAAGGCTATACGGCTTTCAAGTTTTGTTGTTAGTTGGCCGTGACGGCGAGGCGTGGCATTTAAAAATAATAGAGATCATCAGAAATGTCATTATTTATTGTCAGTTGATAATGTGTGTGATGCATTAGTGTATATTTTATAGCAAATTGATTTAAAACTTGAATTAAAATTGTAAATAATGAATTTTTCGCAAGTCGAGATGGTTGATATGATTTTTGTTTTGGGAGCTAGTGATAAGAATACGCTCTTAGCAAGAAGACTGTATCAACAACGGTTTCCAGAGAGACGGAACCTGAAATAAGGGCATTTGAAAAGCTTTTGGAGCGTTTTGAAAGAACTGGCAATGTGTTATATGAAAAAAATACTAGGGAAAAACATGCACAGACAGGAAAATCAATTAAATGTACTATTAACAGTTACCGAAAATCCATATATTGGACAACGACCTATTTCTCAGCAGGTTGGTGTTGAACGACGTACGGTACAGTGGATATTGAAGTCTCAAAAAATGCACCCCTATCACATTCAACTACTTCAAGAGTTTGTTCCTGAAGATTATCAAAGACGACTGGAATTTTGTCAATGGGCTCAAAACAAAATAAACCAACAAAGAAATTTTGTTCACTTGATTTTATTTACAGATGAGGCCACATTTCACAGAAACGGGAGTGTAAACAGACACAATTTTCATTACTATTCTACCGAAAATCCACATTTTGTAAGATATATTTCTCAAACTAGATGGTCTTTAAATGTTTGGGGAGGTGTTGTCGGTAATCATGTAATTGGACCTTATTTTTTTGATCAACGAGTAACAGGGGAAGTATACTTAGATTTTCTGCAAAACCATCTACCTAATTTGTTGCGTCAAGTGCCACAGGATACGCAACAAGAAATGTGGTTTCTTCATGATGGGGCCCCAGTACATCATACAGCTCCGATAATAACTTTTTTAAATGCTAGATATCCAGAATGTTGGATTGGGTGGGGAGGGCCTGTTGCTTGGCCTGCTAGATCCCCAGATCTTACTAAAATTGACTTGACCATATGGGGGTACGTCAAAGAGCAAATACCGCCTACAACAAAGGAAGACATGAAGATTAGGATTAGAAACTGTTTTCAAAACATTAGTGTTGAAATGTGTAGAAATTTAAGCAGCGAATTTGAGAGACGTATTGCATTGTGTATTCAAGAAAGAGGCGGACATTTCGAACAACTTATTAGGTAGTACGTATTTGACGTGTTTCTAGTACTTTCATCTGTATAATTAGTTATAGGTTTAGTTAAATTAGAGGTGTTAAGTTTATGATTAGGATTAGGACATAATTTGTTGAATCAAAAAAATATTGTCTTTAAGTTCGTTTAATAAAATAATTATTTATATGGGGTTCAATAAATTGTAATATTTCGATCTGAAGTGCTCGATCTTTTTTGTTTCGCCGCGCCCCGCCGTCACGGCCAACTAACAACAAAACTTGAAAGCCGTATATCCTTTTTACAATAAAAAAATGTTAAATTGTCATTATTTCAAAAACTACATTTTTTTGGAATATACACTCTTATACAAAGTCACCCTTATTTTTAATGCTAAATAAGATAGTATTAAAAAATAGGGGTTTCAATTAAAAAAATGACTATAGGTTTTTGAATCTACTTTTATCGTCCATTTTGATCACCCTGTATGAATGTATTACAAAAATATCAATACAGCCCATTAGAGTAGGTCCCATTTCCAAGGAAACCAACCATAACTAATTGAAAAAGGCTTGGTTTAGAAAAGATTTCCACCTATGTTTTGGCATGCAAACGTCATTTTTGACAAATTTGAAATTTGTCAAAAACGGTTAGACTTAGGTATAGGACATTACACATAAAATGTGCCTAAAATTGTATGTAGAATCTAAATATGTAATAATATATAGGGTTTTCTATTTAAAAAAAAATTTAAAATTACTTCTAAGCTTTTATGATCTGCCCTGTATAATTAAAAATATTTTTGGAATATGTACCAGAACATATCTTACAACTTTTGTATTTAATTTTTTTTTTGTATCTCTTTAAATAAGGGAGATATGGGACTTTGTCACACTAATGCGCCACCCTGTATGAAGGTTGTGGTAATTTACAACTTTATTGTTTGTAAAATGGCTTTCATCACTCCACATAATGTTATGTAGAAATTGTGAATTTATTTCTGCTGATTGTAAGAACCATCTACATAAGTTTAGGCAATTTCAGCGTCTCCCGGACGTAAACCTTGGACAGGTTGCAGAGGAAAAGCTCGCCGATGATCATGTTTGAGCGCCCTAAACACTTGCAATTGAGATGTTTGGAGCTGATAAGCAACTCACCGTGTCCTTAAATTGTTGTTCATATCAAAAATTCGAAAAAGTCCGGCATTATTTGTTACATTTCTTGGATTTCGGTATTGTTCATTGAAGCGGCGCAAATTACACGACGATGTACCTCTACAAACACTTGTGCAATGGGAGTTCTTCTGATGGAAAACGCGCTCGGTACTCTTCAACTGCCGCGTTAGAATTGCCGTCTCAGAACCCATAAACATAATGGATATCGGCATATTCTTTATTTGAAAAAAACGTCAAAAATTATAGAAAATTTACGCACGCCACTTGATTTTTCGTAAAAATAACTATCAGTGTCTGTCCTCACTTTATTTCTATGTTACTTGCTAACATAGATACGAGGAGGATGGGGGTCCCACAATGACAAATTTTCAAAATCGCCCTGTATATCAGAAACGAAGTATGTCATGGAAATTTTGTTTAGTCAATCTTTCGATTCATAAAAAAGTAGCACAGGAACACGAAAACCTCAACTTCCTATCTCAAGCCGTTCTTGAGATAGCCCGCAAAATCATCGAAATCGGGACACACTGTACATAGTATTGTTTAAGACATATTTTATTTGAAAAATAAGGCAGGCATAAAATAAAGAGCAAAAATGACAGATGCAAACAAATAGAATGAATTACTGCAAATGACAGAACGTACCATTTATTTCATCTAGAGATTTTTTACTACAAACCTGAAGGTTGCTGTAATGTTTGGTTTTCTCGTTTAATTGCACTTATTAAACTTTATTAAGTACTAAATTTAATACAGCATTTTACATTTCTTTTTTATTTACCTACTACCAACATAATTCGTGCCAACGTTAACATACAAATTCCTTACACCTATTCACTTAAGTTGATAAACATTACTTTTATATAACAATTTAATGGAGACATAATATAGTCCTTATATTTATTTGGTAGCTTGATATTCCGAGTAGGACGTGTTACTACCCTGCCTTCGACTTTTCAGTATTCATTTCTTTTATTGTTTCATTGGGTAAATTATTATTGAATGGAATATCAGGCTCACCAGTCAATATTGGTTCAGTTTCAGTTTTTAACAAAATTATTACACGGTTCCTTGAGTTCACGCCTATTTCCTTGTAGCGTTTGATTGTTTTCATCCGTTACTATATATGACCTTGGCCTTTGTTTCTTATTTATTACTTTTCCCATTTTCCAAGACTTTCCATACCATATTTCCTTATATAAAAGGTGGAGGGTACTTGGAATGTTACGCAAGGTCCTATTAATAGACAGGATAAAATCTAAATCCATTGCGATTGGTCAAAAAAAATAAGTGGAGGGAAAGATGCCGAGGACGCCCTCGCACAAGACAATATGTAGACACTTGCGCAAGCGCGGCAAACGCCTTAGGGGTTTTGGAGGGTGCAAGGAGTGGGGGTCGCACTAACTATAGTATCGTTAATGCGATTCTTACCTATATGATTTGATTGATTGATTAATTGACTTGATTGTGATTGATTGATTTGATCCACAACTTTTAATTGTTTGATTTGATCGAGATTGATTTGATTGAGATTAATCTTATTGAGATTGATCTGGCAGGAGCGTGGCCTACCCTTAGGCCCTTTTAATCGAGATTGAGATTGATCTGGTCATCTGGAAGGGCCGTGGCCTACCCTTACGCCTTTTTGATCGAGAATGATTTGAGTGAAATTAACCTGATTGAGATTGATCTGGTTGATCGATTTGAGCCTTAGGCCTTCAATCAGAGCACAGAGGCTGGGTGGAGTCTAAGGACCTATCAGAAACCAGTAAACTTGGCCTACCCTCAGGGGCTCCAATCAAAACACACGACGTGGGGCGCACGACCAATCAGGTGTGGCCACGTGAGGGAAGGGGCGTGGCCACGTGACTATTCCACGGAAAGGGCGGGGCCACGGGTGACAGTGGGCGTTACCGCCACCCTCACTCATTCCCCCTCCACCTTTAATTGATTACGACCTCACAGCCTCTTATTCTACTCTCGCATTATGGCTTTATTGAGGTCCCTGGGATCGAGAGATAATCGCAATTCTTTTAAACCTAAAATAGGTTTGGTATTTTCATTTAACACAAGAAATTCAATTTGATGTTTATAACCGTTTGATGCTTCACAATGTAATTTAATCACACCCATGGGATTTAATTGAACTTTACATGCATAATGAATTAGTTTAATATTTGTTCACTGAATTGGTTTATTTACGTTTAAGGCTTTCAGAGTATTAAATGGCAACACACTTATTTCTGCTCATGTATCAAGTTTGAAATTAATTAACTCATTATGCAATTTTAAATTCACATAACACTCTGCTCCTTTGCTGTCCATTGTGTATACGCTATCTATGAAAAATTCGTTCCACACCTTACTGCCTGTATCTTTCTCGGGTATACTATCACCTGTTGCCTCGTATTTGTTGACCCCTCTCAGCTGTCGTCTGGAACTGCGGCAGGACTTCCTGAAATGATTTGGCCTTCCACATGCGAGACATCTATTATTAAATGCTGAACATTGATTTAATAGATATAGTCTAGGCGCTAGCCCATGTCTCGTGTGCAGTTGTATGTCTCCTAACTTTTGTTGCGGGACTTTGTTAATCACCTATGGAACATGGTCGTTTGGTCGCCATATTGTAAAGTGGTCGCAAATTTCTAGATTATTTGTTTAAGCGTATCTCCGCATCCAGTGGTCCGATTTAAATTTTTTTAATCTCATTTTACTCCTTGTTTGAAGGCAAACAAATTCTGCTATTACACATTTTTTGTTAAATCACGTAGTTTCTGAAGTATAATGAAAAAAATGGAACAATGGCGTATTTTTGAGATAAAAGTAAAAATGGAAGACCCAAAAGGATGTTTAAAAATATATATTTACTATTAATCAGTAACATTGTTTAAAAAAAAATGTTGCAAATCTTACAGAAAAAAAGAATAACAAAATTATGTATGTATGAGGGTTTTTGCATTGGTCCGAAATACTACTTTTACATTTACAAAAGTCACCGCACATTATTTTCAATCTTCTATAGGGACATACAGTTCCTCTGAAGCACGTCTGGCAATTACATGGCTTAGGGAAATCTTCAGGGTCCGTTGGATCATCTGACACTTGTGGAATTAGAGTATCATCTTCCATTATATAACCATAGTCTAATGGATTGAGTTTCTCAGACGGTTCCAAAGCATGAATCCATTTGTAACATTGCAAGTAGCTTCTTTTGATATGAGGACGGGTAAATCTTGAGGTAGGGACCAAATTTTGAAAGTTCCGTAATTTTTTGTGATGGAACTGATGAAAACGCAATTTATCCATTGTTCCTAAGCTTGAACAAAAAATTATTCGGCTTTTTTCCATACCCTCCTCAATCTGTGGCCCTTCTCCAAACTCTAACAAAAGGTCTTCTGCACACGTTTCAGCTGCTTTTAAAACTGCTAACATCGTACTGACTTTGCTTGTAGTGTCGCAGCCAGTTAAAGAGTGAATAGCTGGTAAAGCTGTTAAAACAGTAAGTCTTTAAAGGAGTGAAGTGTAATGTACGCGATGTTTTTCATACTCCAAAAGCAATTCACAGTTCTTTAAGTCCTAACCTTTTTCACATCTGTAGGTAATGATAGAGTGCACTAAGAAAAACATCGGTATCAGTAGAATAAACAACCACGTTGCTTACTTTTGAAGTCAGTGTCATGTGAGAAATATGGGTTAAAATCCTCTCATCTGCTTCTTCATGATCATGTTCCTAAGGAAGTTCTTCTTCAACTATCCCATTTTTTATAGTAAGACATCTTGGTTGACCATCTTTTACTACACCACCGAGATAAATAAGAACAGATGCAGTGACAGAATCTTTTTTCCGGGATATCCATTCAACAAAGTATGATTGCAGCTCTGTTCCACAGATGGAGGCCGTATACATGAACGGATCTCCTTGTTTCTTCACGAAGGTCACAATACTTCTAACGCATCATAAATTGTAATGTTGTTTGAAAACTCGTGCTGCACTGTGTATTCATCTTCATAGACAAGGCCGCATGAATCACGCAAAACTTGTGTTATTTGGACTTGCTCGTGTTTGATCAGATCATGAAACAACACAGGTTCCTTTCTTCTTGTTACTACGATGATTCCTCCTTGGCCTTTAGCTGGTTTGTTGTAATTTTGTTCCAGTGCTTGATCCATAGGCATTCAACTGAACTTTCGCTGAGTATTTTTTACAACAAAATGTCCAGCTTTGAATTCCGCATAAATCTCAGGAAAATCCAGTGGAAGTTGTAAACAGTCCTCTAAGAAAACACTTGCCCACCGAGAATAGTTTGTCTTGTCAAATGCAAAGAAGAGTGGTATTGACCGCATTAAGACACTAATATTTAGAAATGTCTCATTTTCTCTACCTTGTTCTTTAGCAAAGTTTTCTATTCCACAACGTTTGCAATTTGTTGTTTAAGAGTCTCTACTTGAGTTCTTGTACCTATCAAATCTTTAATCTTAATTGCACTCTGTTAATGTTGTAACTTCTTTGACCGTGTTTTCTGAAACATTGTGACTTTCCATGAATGGTTCAAGTAATAAACGTTGCAAAGCTTCAGCTAACACGGAAAAACCTCTTATAGCACGAGAATAATGCTTTCCAGAAAGTACAGTTTACCAATGTTTGGCCCAAACGTTTCAGTTTCAATGAGAATATTTTGTACTTCACTTACTGCTAAATATTTTCTAAAACAAGCCATAACATCTGTCTCAAGATGAAAAGCTCTGAAGCCAAGTCCAAAGGGATCCTGACTTTTGAATTATTGTTGCCAGATAGTCTTGAAAGTTTTTCATGTACGTATATATTGAATTAAATTCGGTTACAGGATGTGGCAATATCGGGGTAAAAGCAGTTTTGATCTGTGGAATATCTTCTCTTGATATCGTACTGTTGGATGCACTCCAGGTAGGTGTCATACATTCATCAGGATCACTTTCTCTACTTGCGAAATATCTGCACCAGGTCCAGATCATATTCTGTTCTTTTGCTGATGAAGCAGGCAGGTTAAGGTTAGGTTTAGGCGCTACTGTAATAGTTTTACTGGTTTCTCCTCTTTGCGTTGGTTTCTTAAAGTATTTGAGTCTTGACATGGCAGGAGACTGTGAATAGATCGCATTCCTTGGTTGACTACACGTTGGTTTACGTCATTGTTGCTATCTTCAACATTGTTACTTTCCTTTTGGAAGATTGCTAGTACTGTGTCATGACTACCTCCAGTGCCAGAAAGGGTTTACTCTTGGTAATCTAAATTATCCATTGCTGCTCGTATTGGTACGTTTGGTTTAATTTCCTTGGGAAGGGGTACACCTGTGCCCTCAGAGTTACTTAAAATTCTTGAAACGAGTACTACGTTATGTCTTTCTAATGCATCATAACTAACGGTCATTGCAAGACGGTTCGTAATCTGTAGTAACAATTTAGAGCGAGTCATTTCATTAATAGTTTGTGTCAATCCGACGTGCTGAGGGGTACTCTGTGCACCACTGTGTAATAGATAAAATAGTATCTGAAAAAGTGTTGGACATTTTAACTGTACTTGGGGAGAAGTCTAATAACAGGGAAACATTACTGACCAAAATTTCAACTAGGATTGATCATTTGTTCTTTGCTTCTGTAAACAATTGTAATAGATCTTTTGCGTCACAGTCAGTATTTAATAAACCAAAATCATAACTTTTAATGTCCCTGCGCAATGTTTCAGGACATTATTTAACACAATTGTAGTTACAATTTCTTCTGCAAGTTGTGCCATAGTTATTTGATTTGAAAATACCATTTGTTATACAAGCGATCCTTTGAGTAAGTAAAATAAATAGTACCACCAAAGTGCTCTATAAGGAAACTTTTCATCTTCCTGCTTTAAATTCGGATGTCATGGGACAAATTTTCTCGTTAAACTCATCGCTTAGGTATACAATCGGGTATCCTTTGGTTTCAAATTGAAGTGTAGCCACAAACGTTGTAAGTGATTCTTTCAGGCTCTCAGAACCAGCACTTTCTTCGACTATATCTTTTTCAATATCTCTTTGTTAATTTAAAATGTATTTTCTTATATAATTCTTATGACAGTGGACTGTACACTGTTTACATCTTCCAATGTAGCTGTTTGCTGAAAAACTGCATCAAGGTAAAACTGCGAGGCTTTCAGTAGTTGCTCTGCTCTGAATTTCTCACAAATACGGTACAGTTTTGAGTCTCCTTTTACTTTCAATTGGTTACACACTATACATTTTTTAACTGTCCACTAGGTCCAGGCCTACTTTTCTGTCTTTGTTGTTGGACGGTATTATCCTCCTCTTCTGAGCTTGATTCTTCAGCATCTTTTTCTTGTTTTTCTTCAACTCGTTTTCCTTTCAATATCGAAGGCCTGTAGCAGGCTATATGATATTTTTGCTATTTTCATCTTTAATGCTTTTCAACACATCGTCCCCAATGAGTTCAAAAGCACTTTTTATGTTTTGTATACCGTTTTCACTTGAACATAATTGCAAAGAACATTTTACTTTTTTACAGAAAATGCACAAGTCAATATCTTTCTCAGCATCGTCTCTACGTCTTTTCTGAGGATTGATCAGCTTCACTGTTCATCTTATTTCACTTGGAGTTTATCTACCTGTAACAGAAAAGAAGCTTAATATTGCATTATAATGTAACTACAATATAAAGATGAGTATTGTCTAAATTCCTTCATGAACTGGAAATATTCAAAACCTTCGTGTATCTCAATAACTAATGGATTTACCAAAAAAAGATTAATGACAAGATTTATTTGCCTTTAAAAAATGATCAAAATGAGCTTTAAAAAATTTAAATCGGACCACTGGATACGAAGATATACTTAAATGAAAAATCTAGCAATTTGGCGGCCATTTTACAATATAACGACCATGATCTGGACCACGTGACCAATTTTTTTAATACTCCTATAGGTGTTTAACCCCATAACAAAACTTAGGGGACAAACAACTGCACACAAGAGATGGGTTAGTGCCTGCACTAGTGAGTATTACCACAGTTTTTACAGTTGTATTTAATTTCTCATTTTTTAATTTTGAATTTGGTATAGCATATTTCTCATTAGTGCTTGCTTTTCTACTTGCAATTTTAATTGGATTTTACAACCTTAAAGTCTGAAGCTTCTCGGGAAATTTGTTTAATTTGTAATTTACTTGTTTCTGACGTTCTGTAATAATCAGCTGTTTTGTCTAGTGTTAGATCTGCTACATTTAGTAATTTTTCCCGCAGACTTTTATCTTTTACATCAAATACCATCTCTAATTAATAGTTCAATTTGATTTCCATACTCACATTTTTCTGCCTCTGTTTTTAGTTCAGTCAAGTAGGAATCAAGAGATTTAATTTTCGGGAAGCAATAACATTTATAAATTATATTCTTGCGTGGCTTGCAATAAGCTTCGAATTTGCCCATAACTGCATCTAAATTATAGTCCGCCTCGTTCTCCTCATTTACCTTAAAAAATTAAATACTTTTACACCTTCTTCCCCTATGACGTTAAGGATTGCAATTATGCGCTTTTCACTTGTACTACCTTTGGCGATAGCCCACAAAAAAATATTGCATTGTTTTTTCCAGTTATCTCACTTACTTGCAACATTTTCGTGAAATTCATTTCTCTTGGACGTCTGAACATTTCCTCTCACATTTTTGATGCATTTGTGTATTTTACTTTTCAATCTTGGGTAGATAATTACTGAATTAGAAATTTAATTTCGGCATGTGCATTTGTAATTTATATTTGTTAACATTTAATTGTAGGTCACATTATTTTGTAGCATAATATAACCTGAAACACACCTGACACCATGTAATGTTTGTTATTTTCTTGTTTAATTGCACTTATTAAACTTTATTTTGTACTAAATCTAATACAGTATTTTACTTTTCCTTTTTACTTACTACCAACATAATTCGTGCCAACGTTAACATACATAATCCTTACATTTGCGATGAATCACCCTGTATTTGGATATTGTGGGTACGCGCTTAGTACTCCTGATGCACGATTTAGTGGGTCAAGTGCTGTCAGTCGACAGTATATCATTATATACCGTAAAACGCTAAAAATTTGCTTTAGCTTGAAGGGGACCTTACTAACAAAGTAATCTCACTTAACACGTTCGTTGTGTTTTATCAAGTGTTAAAATTGATTACCTTTAACAGTGTTTCAGTAGCAGTTTATGTATCATGGCTAATCTGGAGTTTAGTTGCCGAGACCCTCTCGGGTGAGACAAATAAACTACCAAGTCGCTAAAAATAACTATTGCTGAGGTGCTGTAATATTTTTTTCTCAATCGGAATCATTTAGTAAAACGATCCAAACGATTGTCAAACTTTTATTTATTAATTAATGAGACAGAGTGCATTACACCACATCACTTACATGTTTATCAAGGTTGCAGTATGTTTTTTTTCATTTTGGTGAACATGAAATGCCTAGGATAATAAAGAGTGTATTATGCTAACTAATTTAACTTTATTAGCGGCGCATTGTTTGCATTTTAATTATTGTTTACATAAACACTCTTTATATGTCAAATTCCCATACAATATACTACTTGTATTTGCAACGAGGTAATGTGAAATACAATGCTACATATGTGCATGAATTTTTTTTGTTTTAGATATATGACTGATGGTATGTTGTTAAGAGAAGGTATGAGTGATCCGATGTTAGAAGCCTACCAATGTATTCTTCTCGATGAAGCTCATGAACGTACATTAGCAACCGATATTCTTATGGGAGTTTTAAAAGAAGTTGTGAAGCAGCGCAATGATTTAAAACTAGTAATTATGTCTGCTACACTTGATGCTGGAAAATTTCAACAGTACTTTGATAACGCACCTTTAATGAATGTACCCGGACGTACTCATCCAGTAGAAATTTTTTATACGCCTGAACCTGAACGAGATTATTTAGAAGCTGCTATTCGTACTGTAATCCAAATTCATATGTGTGAAGAAATTTCTGGTGATATTTTATTATTTTTAACTGGTCAAGAAGAAATTGAAGCAGCATGTAAAAGAATTAAAAGGGAAATTGATAACTTAGGACCGGAAGTGGGGGAACTTAGATGCATTCCATTATATTCAACACTACCTCCTAATTTACAACAAAGAATTTTTGATGACCCGCCTCCAAAGAAAGCTAATGGAGCAATTGGTCGTAAAGTTGTAGTATCTACAAATATTGCAGAAACCTCTCTTACTATTGATGGTGTTGTTTTTGTAATTGATCCTGGTTTTGCCAAACAAAAAGTTTACAATCCTAGAATACGTGTTGAATCCTTATTAGTTTCTCCAATCAGTAAAGCTTCAGCTCAACAAAGAGCTGGTCGTGCTGGTCGTACTCGTCCTGGTAAATGTTTCCGACTTTATACAGAAAAGGCTTACAAAAATGAAATGCAAGACAACACATATCCGGAAATTTTAAGATCAAATTTGGGTTCTGTAGTATTACAGCTGAAAAAACTTGGAATAGATGATTTAGTACACTTTGATTTTATGGACCCACCTGCACCTGAGACCCTTATGAGAGCTTTGGAATTATTAAATTATTTGGCAGCTTTGGACGATGATGGAAATCTCACTGATTTAGGTGCTGTAATGGCAGAATTTCCGTTGGACCCACAACTTGCTAAAATGCTAATTGCAAGCTGCAATCATAACTGTTCCAATGAAATTCTATCTGTGACTGCTATGCTGTCAGGTATTTACTTCAATTTAGTTGATAGATTTAGAGCAATGTTATTGTCAAGTAGCTACCTTTTTTTAAGTTGAATTTTTTTGGACTAACTCATTTGAAACTACTATGACAATGTTTAGTACTTGTCAAAATTTATTGCAAATTGTGCTTTAAGCAAAAACTTATGGGCAAAGCATTTAACTAATTATCAAATTTAAAGAAAGTTAGTGATTTCTTTTGTTTTGCTCATAGTTTTTCTAATTAAGGTAGCTCTGTAGGAAAGCCTTGTGTGGCCACTATATTGGTTGGATACGGGCAACTGCCCTGCTCCAATGTTTAGTCCCACAGTGTTTCGTGCGACCAAACGATGCCAAGAAAGCAGCTGATGATGCCAAGATGCGGTTTGCACATATTGATGGTGACCATTTGACCCTCCTGAATGTCTACCACGCATTTAAGCAAAGTAAGTATTAAACAAATTCCTGGTTTTATTTTGAAGAAATTAAAGATTATACTTTATGTCTGTATATGATACGTCTTACATTTTTTCTCAATTTTGAACGAGAAACCATAATCTAGTTTTGTGACAAACTTTGATTAAGACAGAAGGAAACATTTTTAAGTCAATTCAAGAAGGTTAGTATCTTTTGTACAACTGATATAATTGGCTAATCGTTTGTTTCTAATTTCACCCGCTTGAATGTCACAATTTCTTAGTTTTTTCAAATTCTGATTTCATACTCTGATTCGACGTGAAAAGTGGTAACAAAATTTTCTTTTGTAACTTCGCCGGCGTAATTTTAAATTTTCCACATCGAATATATGGAATTTGAATTCATCGCAGATTTTACCGTGAAAACCATTAATAAAACAAAATTACAGTTATAAAGTGTAGTATCTTATTATCCTTTTTTCATTTCCATGTTTATTTGCTTCCAATACTTGACGAGTTCCATACATTTAATTTCCATTCTAATTTTAGTTGCTTTGTAATCATTGTATTGTGTGTAACTTTGCTGTATCTTTTCATTTGACGGCCATTTTTTAAAGTGAAGATATATTACATACACTGTATACTAGATGGACGTGTCTATGATATCTTCCAAACATCTTTTGAAGTAGTTAAGCTCAATGTTGTTAATTTAAAAAATTTCTAGGTTTAATACTTCGTGTATATATTTTCTTACAAAATAGGTTTGAGAGATTTTGTTTTAATAGGTGAAAACGTAAGTTATAGTGTAAACCCCTAATGGGCTACATGTACTTTGTTATGCTTTACCGCGACTATAGCTCCGAATCAAAGGGTGAGTCCTTTTAGATAGGGCTGAAGCTGATTAATTATTACCTGGTGTTTCACTTTAACCAATAAACAAAAAAAGGTTTGATACATATATCGTCCTATACTTTTTATAAGATAAATATATACACTTATACTATGATAATAATACCAAAACAAAAACAAAACTCAGTCACTCAAAACTGCTCTCCTTATGGTCGCTGAGAAAAGAGTATTAACGGTACTGGTAAAATATAAAATAATGAATTTAAACTAACTCAAATTACGTTGAAGTAATATTTTTATTATGTCCCTGTTTAGCAGTGCATAGAACTTATACAAATGTTACAGTTAAGAGAATTACACGATTATATTTTATTTCTCGTTGAAATATTTTCAAAAAGCGTCGAGGTAAGCGATCTTCCACTCGAAATATATCGAGATTTTTGTACACGAATGACTGCTCGCGTTTCAACAATTTTATATCGAATTTGAACGTAATATATCTAACATGATTTGTTTAACATGATGCTGTTCTAATTAGTGTTTTATAACTAATTAAGGGAAATTAGAATGTGTTCTATGAAAATGTAAACTCTCACCATTATTAAACATATTAAAATACTTACCTTTTTTTGGGTTTTTAATGGTGTATTTGTATATGATTGTAATACAATATAAATGTTTCCATAACACTTACAGTTATCTTCGTCAGCAGTAATATTATCTATTAAAATTTTAAAAAGATGTTGAAACAATTTTGTGAAATTTGAACATTAAAACATCAACATAAGCCTGCTATTACTATAACAGTTTGATAAACGTATAAAACCAACTATGGAATATAATTTTAGTAAATAATAACTAGATCATTAAAAAATTAAATATTGTTAAACTGTCTTGAAGATGACAAATCAGAACACCTTCTAACAGTCGAAGGCCAGCAATGAAAAATGTCCAAAAAACAAATTTAACAAAATTTAATCAAGTTATGATGTAAGTGTAAAGTTGTGAAAAACTTCAATTTTAAATTGATAGAAGCATTCACAAATATTAACATGACATCAATTAAAATAATCCAGTTAAATCCAAGAAAGACATAGCTTTGTCAATAACTGTAAGTGCTATTTAACAATGAAAAGCATAATACAGAACGTTTGATGTAATTTTTACTTTTAATTTTAATTTCAACTACTTATGTTAAATTATAGTGCTGTGGTAATTGAACATATAATTGGTAAAGTATTTACTTCAAGGCAAATAAAAATTTTTTATTTTTTTTTAAATTTGACTAGTTTTTATTAATATATTATTTTCAAATAATTCTGTTTTATGTTTTGTTTTGTTAAGCAAACAAATATTTGCAGGCAGTAGGGTTGCAGCGATTAAACGTTTACAGTTACACGTTTAAACGTCTTTGCATAGGTAAAATGTTGTAAGTTCGCGTTTAACCGTCAAAACCTTTTAATGTCAGCAATTTTTCAAGCCATACAATGGGAGTATTAAACCCACTATCAAACTACTAGAACTGCAACAAACCAGATAAGGTAAACAAACAGCATTCATTCATTGTGCTGATGCATTTTTATTCAGAATATAAATGATTAAATTAGAATAATCTTTATACTTTACTGTTGAAATTGTGATGATTCAAATAGTTTTTCTATACCCACCATACAAATTTAGGTCAGCTTTTTTATTTACTGCATACTGCATGTGGGGTCATAAATCTTATTTCTATTGAATATATAACAAAGAAAATGTGTTTTTATTTTGAAGCATTTAGTAGTTTGGGATAGAGTTTCACTTGTAATAAAAACTATCATTTACGTAACTAAATACCTTTATACATCGCGATTTTTGTAGATTTTATGCTTCTCCTAGTCTTATTAGCAGATATTTAAGAATCTCACAAATTTTTAATAAGTTTCTACTCGTTTAATAAAATCTATTTATTAAACTTTGCAACCCTAGCACGCTGGAATGGTACAGATAGTAAGCAAAACTCAACTTAACGTGAAAATTTTGTTCACACAGTTTTGTTAGTATGGGGAATTGTTGAAACTTGTAAAAACTGGCAGAAAACACTCAGCCATATAAATGACACGCAATTATACTAGTTATCGGTAATATTTTTGGTTCTGTGAGTAACCTGGCAAGACATTTGGAGTCATGACAAGCCGGGGCAGAAAGCAATTTAGTATTTGGCAAAATTTTGTAAAAACGAAAGTGGTTGGCAAACTAGGTTGGAGAGCAATGTGTATGGTCCAATGAACATAATGAGTGACTGTGTCTTTTTGATGGCAGAGGATGGACACAGTGTTTTCTTGGAGAGCATAGATACATCTGGTAATCCACATACAGCTGACTGTCTTGCTGAGTTGGCCATTAACTCAATAAATAAGTGTAAAAATAAATATAACTGTAAAGTTACCAGTATTGAGACATAATGCGGCCAACATGGTCAGTATGAAGAAAAAATTTTCGAGTCGTTCAGTTATCCTATAATTACATATGGTTGTTCGGCGCACTTGCTTAGTTTGCTCTCCAAAGATTTAGAAGCATCACAGGTAAAAGAACATATAGTACAAATTGTGAAATACCCATTTGCCAAATGCTTGGTATAAAGAAAAAGAGGGCAAGAAATTGGTCTTACCTCAAGATTTTCTTGGGATCTATGTAAATGAAATTGATCCAGTGATTTTTAAAAAAGTTTCAGTTATCTGTATTAAAAGGATGGCTGAAGATTTTCTACAGTTGCTAAAACCAATTTCTATAGCATCTGACATAATACAACAAAAAGGTACATTTTTATCTTGAGCAGTTTACACATGGAAAAAGTTAATGGCTATTTTTGACAATGACAGTTTTGTAGAAGAAAGAAGCTTGCGCCAGTATCAAATATTTAATAAAAGATATATTCAAGCTCTAACCCCTTTCACTTTTTGGCATATATATTCGATCCTACAATAAATATAAAGAAAGAATATCCATTACTAGCTGAAGAAATGAGAGATGCTTTAGATATTATTTCCCAATATTTTGCAGACGCAGGATTATTACCGTTACTAAGTAAGTTGGAAGCCAAGTCAGACCCTTTTCACAAAACTATGTTTTCGGATGAAATAATAAAAAATGTAACAGCAGTACAGTGGTATAGTGATTGCTGTTTTGTGTACCTGTGCATCCTCTACTGATATCAACCTATGGATTCATACATTCAGATATAAGAAACAGACTTGGCGGTGACAAAGCAGCTAAACTAGTATTTCTATTTAAGCATTATAACACTTAGGTTAGCAATATTTAGTTTTTGTTTTAAATATAATTATCTTTTTTGTATTAAAAACATTTTTAATAGTTTTATTTTTGTAAAAAGCAGCTGAATGCTGAATTTCTTTTCGATTATTATAAATAATAAATATTACCACATAAAAATGCATCAAGGTTTCATGTTATACATTTTTAAGTGTTCAATTTTGAGCCCCTTTTTCTAAACTTAAATTAATCATGATTTTTACCAAAAAAAAACATGCGGATTAAAATTATGACTAAGACTACCATTATGCCTTTTTAATTATAAGGTGCCAAAACCTATTTAAATGGAGATTTTCTTGTCTATTAAAATTATTAGGGTGTTTATATATCTCAATAGCTTTACGTTGTAAACGAACATAATAATGAGTTTGTGTTGACAATGTTTCCATATTGTCAAATTGAATGTCATGATTTAAATAATTTAAGGCATGGTCAGCTACCGCAGACTTCTCTAGTTGACCTAATCTACAAAATCTCATATGTTCTTTACGTCTTGTATCAAAGCTACGTTTTGTGGTACCAATGTATACTTTTCCACATGAACAAGGTAACTTAATACACTCTGGAAGATGATAATGGGTTTGAAACATATTTAGGTGACCTTGGATGTTCTTTAACTTTTCTTGTAGGTTTAAAAACAGTCCTAATGCCACATGTAATTAGAATTTTTTCAATTCTATACGTAACATTAGCTATAAAAGGAAGGAAAGCAGTACCAATGTAAAGAACTGTTTTTCTTTAAAGTTATGACTAGAAGGTGTAATAACATTATTAATATCAGTAAGCGAATATCCATTATTTTGTAAGGATTCTGTTAAATATTTATATTCATCCTGGCATCCAGTTTACCATGGAAGTACTTTGCAAAGCACAGGTCGTAGGTTCAAATCCTACTCGAGGTAAACTTTTTATTTATGTATTTAATAAAATTAATAATAATTTTTAATTACATATTTACCTTTGAAACTATTCGTTCACAACAAAACTTATAATAATTTAATATTAGTCAAGTTGCTTTTGTGTGTGAATCCTTGCGATATTGCAGGCTCACATTCCATTAATATAAGTAATTTGATTGTAATCTCATTATATTTAGAATTTACATCAGTTCTACATACATAAAGACAAAATTTATATCTATTGGGGCTTGAATCTCGATAGCACAGTTGGTTAGCGTGGTACTCTAGGAAAGTACAGGTTGTAGGTTCAAATCCTACTCGAGGTATCTTTTTATTTATGTATTTAATAAAATTAATAATAATTTTTAATTACATATTTACCTTTGAACTTATTTGTTCACAACAAAACTTATAATAATTTAAACTAGTGGAAGTTTACCATTTCTTGACATATTAATATCTAAAAATAAAAATAATAATTCACCATCTTTTAAGGTTTACAGAAAGCCGACACACACTGATAGATACCATCATAAATTATCCAACCACCATCCACGTCAAAAAATTTGTGTAATTAAATCTTTAGTAGATCGAGCAAAACGAATTTGTGATCCTGAATTTTTGAAAGATGAATACAAATATTTAACAAAACTCTTTCAAGATGTTGGATATTAACTTACTGATATTAATAATCTTATTACGCCTTCTAAACGTAACCTTAAAGAAAAACCCGTTCTTAATGTTGGTACTGCTTTTACTCCTTTTATAGCTAATGTTTCCTAATTAAATGTGGCATTATTACTGCTTTTAAACCTACAAGAAAAATTAAAGAACATTTAAGGTCACCTAAAGATGTTTAAAACCCATTATCATTCCGGAGTGTATTAAGTTATTTTATTCATGTGGAAAAGTATACATTGGAACCACAAAACGTAGCTTTGATACAAGACGTAAAGAACATATGAAATTTTGTAGATTAGGCCAACTAGAGAAGTCTGTGGTAGCTGACCATGCCTTAAATAATTTAAATCATGACATTCAAGGAAATACTGTCAAGACAAACTCATTATTATGTTAGTTTACAACGTGAAGCTATTGAGATATATAAACACCCTAATAATTTTAATAGACAAAAAAGTAAATAGGTTTTGGCATCTTATAATTATCAAGAGGCATAATGGTACGTCTTGATTTTAATTTTAATTTTAGCTTTTGGTATGTCTAGGTTTTTTGCTGTATTTCATTTCTAGACCTTGAAGTGAATGTTTTACCATTTATGTGTTAAATTACCACACCACTATAATTTAACACATAAGTAGTTGAAACTAAAATTAAAATTAAACATTACATAAAACGTTTTGTATTATGCTTTTCATTGTTAAATATCACTTACACTTATTGACAAAGCTATTTCTTTGTTGGATTTAACTGAATTATTGTAATTGATGTCATGTTTATATTTGTGAATGCTTCTATCAATTTACAAGACAAGTTTTTCACAACTTTACACTTATATCATAACTTGATTAAATTTTGTTAAATTTGTTTTTTTGGTTGACATTTTTCATCGTTAGCCTTCGACCGTTAGAGGGTGTTCTGATTTGTCATCTTCAAAACAGTTTAATAATCTTTAATTTATGAATGATCTAGTTATTATTTACTAAGATTATATTCCATAGTTGGTTTTATAAGTTTATGAAACTGTTATATTAATAGCAAGCTTATGTTTGTTTTAATTTTTAAATTTCAAAAAATTGTTTCAGCCTCTTTAACAATTTTAATAGATAATATTACTACTGTTTAGATTGTATTACGTTAATATACAAATACACCATTAAAAACCCAAAAAAAAATAAGTATTTTAATAGAATGTGTTCTAGTTAGCTTTTAGTAACTAGTCGAAATTTGAATGAGAGGGTTCTTTCAGCTTTTTTCCATCAGTAGTTAGGATAGACGACTGGTGTGATGGTGGAAACAGGAAGCTACTGAATTTGCAGGGTTATTTACAAAGGGGAAATTTGGTGGTGGATAACAAGCTTGGTTGGTTGGTGTTCTCGTATTAAATATTTTTATGTGGGAACGATATATTCTTTTACAGGGGATCTGCGTCGTTCGGGGCTGCCTTAATGGCATTCAGAAAATGGTGGTGGTGGTCTATTTAGTGGAATTTATATATTTTTATACCGTCGGATAAACTAAACGTTTGATATAGTCTGGTTTTTATCGTCAAGTGCGTTTAGATTGTATTACATAATATACAAATACACCATTAAAAACCCAAAATAAGATCAGTATTTTAATAGAATGTGTTCTAGTTAGCTTTTAGTAACTAGTTAAAATTTGAATGAGAGGGGTCTTTCTGATTTTTTCCATCTGTAGTTAGGATAAGGTATATGTGTCGTCCGGGGCTGCCTTAATGACAGTGAGAAAATGGTGGTGGTGGTCTATGTAGTGGAATTTTTATATTTTGTACTGTCGGGCGGGGTAAACTAAACGTTTGATGTAGTCTGGTTTTTATCAAGTGTGATACAGAAAGTGTTCGGATTCAGGATTTCAGAAAAAAGTATATTTTAAAAACGGGCAATTATGTTAAGTGGGAGAAAATTTAATACTCACTTTTGTTTACGTAATTTCTACGGACTGGAACTTTTAGGACAAGAAGACGACAAGTTTGTGTGTAAATGTGTAATTAGTGTCGACTAGCAGGCCTTGGGCAGCCAGATCCCTTACGCTTTCTAGTGGGTACTGTAGGTCCGATAGAATTTAGGCCGCCAGTTTTTCTTTCCGATTGTGTAAGTAGACAAGGACACTGGTAATTTTTCGCCGTAACGTTCTCCGCTGGTGTTTGTGTAGGTATTGTAATAAAACTTACGAGCAAGTGAAGGCGAATCTGAGCAACAGCAGGTCAGGGTGTACAGGAGAATTCCAGAAATGATTAAGTCTGCTCTCGGTTGCGCGTGTGTTTATTTTATACAAATCTGTGGAAAGACGGGAACGGCTTCTGGTAGTGGCGTTAATTTAGCGATTGGCTGTTGGTGGTACTGGAGGGGACATTGACGTAGAAAATGCTTAATTCTTTCAGAACGATGTCGGCGGGGATAAAATTTATTATTTGAAATTCTGGAATATTGGTAAAATTGATTAATTAGCGAATAATTAATTAAAATAGTTCATCTTAGAGGAATTATATTTAACCAAACTTGGCTATACAAATCTTTTTTTCAAACTGAACGTTTGCGCAATATTAACATAGCCGCTATCTAAACAAAACAAGGAAAAAACAATTGTTATCAATGTATTTAATTTTACTTGATCTAAAGTTTCGCCTATTTTCAAATGACTAAAATACGTTCTAATTTCGTACTGTAAATCATGAAACTTAGAATTTTTAATATTAGTCCTTTGTGCATTACTAAGAAGCAGTCATTGAAATTTTGAATAATTTTTGACAGTTAGATCTCAGACACTGTCCCACATTATGCCAATGCTTCATTGATGGGAGTGGAAAAAGTGTTTTTCCATTAAAATAAGTTTATATGGTAGAATATACTTTCCTTACGAATTTGCAAATGATTGGATTAAGTTTTAATCATTTTAAAGGAGAGAAATGTATGTTTATTGATACAGGAATGCAAGTGTAAATTAAGATATCATCAAGGGGACTTTCAAATTTTTAAGTTTAATATTGAGATTGAAATTTTACCATGTGAATTTTCTTGTACCCTGCAGTCGTGCAAAGCTATTTATTAACCTTTTTCCAAAATCAATATTTAGATTGCAGTGGCGACTTATGACACATTTTCTCAGCTTTGAGTTAATAGTAGGTAAGCGAAGAGTGTTTGAATTATTTCAGCTTTTCATCTTACCACGTCCACGCCCTATTTGATAGAATTTGATCGGAAACGCGCTTTTGAAGTAGTTGCAGCGCTAGCGCGTATAAATACTGTAACTCGTGTTTCATTTTCCACGTCTTGTAGTACTGCATTCTTTTTCCTAATCCATTTTTCCTTAAAATCACAGTTTTACTAACTCAGAAAATGTGCTAATTCCATAGAAACATCTTATAAACATTTTGAGATTGCATCTACCTTCATGTACCTTCTTGTTTGTACTTTTTTTTTGTGCAATTAATGAAATGAAAAAACGTTTCCTAGAAACACTTATTAATATAATTATGTTCAGACATGGAAGATCCACAATGGTCCTATGATAATTTCATAAATTATCGTTCTTTAAAATCTGCGGACAACGTGAGGCAACAGCTTTCTCGAATAATGGATCGCTTCAATCTTAAGAGAACTTCTACCGATTTTAGTAGCAAGGATTATTATATTAACATACGTAAGGCATTGGTTAATGGCTTTTTTATGCAAGTAAGTTACATGTCTGTGAAGGTGTCTATGGTTTACATATGTGAATGTGTTGTAGGTAGCTCATTTGGAAAGAACTGGACACTACCTAACTATTAAAGATAACCAGATGGTACAGCTTCATCCGTCCACGTGTCTGGACCATAAACCGGAATGGGTGATTTATAATGAATTTGTATTAACTACTAAGAATTATATTCGAACTGTCACAGATATTAAAGGTAAGAGAGTATTATGTCAAGTCAAATGATGTAATTAATAAAATTTTTATATTTCAGCTGAATGGTTGCTGAAAATAGCTCCACAATATTACGACTTGCAGAATTTTCCTCAATGTGAAGCAAAACGACAACTGGAAATAATTCAAACTAGATTAGAGTCTCAGCAGGGTTTTTAAAAAATATATAGATGGTAATTTATATTTTCGTATAATTATGATTACTATATTAATGTTAGCACTTATTTAATTGGTTTTTGATTTTAAGAACAATATGTCATTAAAGTGTTGTAAATTTGCATTCCAAATACATATTTAGTTTCTTTGTGAAATTAATTTGTTAATGAACTTAGAATTATCCACAGATCATCAGATGAAAGTGGTAAGCGGTTATTTAATCATATTTATGTTCTGCTCTAACAGTGTTAACGTTATTTTTTAAATGCAGTAAAGATTTTTGACAAATGAGCAAAACAACTTCTTATTTACTTTAACCAAAGCATATATTCAGAAATTTTTTGTATAAATTTTGTTCCCCTTGTAGCTAATGTCTTTATGAGTTAATAATCATCTTTCATGAAATTGCTTCATTCTCCTGAAAGTTTTGAAAGCCTGAATTAGTATGTTATTATCTTAAAATAAGTAAACAATAATTCTTAGTAGTAAAAATTTACCTTCTATCAATATCTTACTTCCAATTTGTGTGTGTGTGTGTGTGTGTGGGGCGTTGTGCGTGACGTTGTGTCTTATGTGTGTGGCGTTGTGTAATAACTAATCCCTAAAAAGTCGGAGTTCCAAAAATAACTTGTCTTTATCCGAAAAACTCAAAGTATAACAAACACTATAAGCACTTTTTTAAAGATAATTCCATTTTAGATGTTTCTTTTGTCAAGTTTTTAATATAACAAAATAAATGTTAAAAATTATTTAAAACATATTTTGTCAATAGTCATGTCAAGAAAAACAAATTATTTTTTTATAGCCTTTATTTTCATATTTGACCAAGATGAAACGTCAGTATTTGATTAGTGTACATTTAAATCGGGTTATTACTATTTAAAACTTTTTTGAGTCATGGTTTATAAACACTTTGTATATGTTAGTCAGTGTTTTATTCAGTTCGTCATGATACATAATCAAATAGTAAGCTAAGCGTAAAGTTTAGTTGACAAACGTGAATACTTGTTGAGAACTTAAAAGTTCAAAATTACCACATTTTCAAAACATGTAAGGTTTAAGTCAGGTAAACCTTAGTAAAACTCGTTCTTATTTTGATTGTAGAAACTAAAAATGCAATAATATGTAGGGTGTTCCATTGAAAAAATTGCAACTTTGATATGTTTCATACTTTTGGAACAGCCTGTACACTGCGAAAATAATTTTAAAATGTACCGCCTGGGGGCCTACATTACCTAACTCTAAAAATAAAACTTTGAAAGTCAAGTCGTTTGGCCATAACCTTCCGTGTCGAATAACGTGAATTGTACATAATTGTACATACGTAAATACGTACATACTACATACGTGCATACGTACATACGTACATACGTACGTACGTACGTACATACGTACACGCGTACACGGATATTTTCTCACACCCTGCTTTTATATCTATATCGACGCAGGATAGTAGCTATTGCACTGGTAATTTCTTTATATTCAATTAATAGGTCCCCTAATTATTTTAGAGCAAAAGTGTAAATACGTCTTTTATAGTGAAAAAATACTGCATTTGTACACACTATTATAAATTTCAGTTTTCCTAAACCGTAGAAATCGGCAAAATAAAAACCTTCATTTTAAAATAAATCAGGTATGCATTGGAATAATGTGAACAATCACAGCGTGTACATTTCATTATCTATTATTCCTATTTGATGTTTATTAAATGTATAGTTACTTAATAAATTATTATAAAACTGTTCGGCTTAAAATGTATCCAACTGAAGAGAAAATAGAAATACTAAAATCGCTCAATTCCAAGTAGGTCAACGGTCGACATAATCGTACGAAAATATCAGAGAACAGGCACAGTATTAAATAACTATATTAAATAATGGAGTTCAAAGTGTACGCCAACGCCATGAGAATGACAATCCGTTCAATGTTTTTGCTGCAGTAGCGGAAAATTTCCACATAAGTTTAAGCACACAAGCAAGAAACTTGGGCTTGCATCACTCTCGGGTGCAGCGAATTAAAAAAGCACGTCTAAATACCAATGTCAAGAGTTGCGTGAGCATGACTCGGAGAGGAGGATTTTGCTTGCAAATGATGGATAAGTGTAACCAAGATAGGGAGTTTTAGAGCAATATTTTGTTTACTGATGAATACACATTCACACGTCATAATCAATCAAACGTGTAAAATTGCAGAGAACAGGCTACTCCGAATCCACATAATATTTTACAAACCAGGACCCAATATCCCTAAGAAGTTAATGTTTGAGCAGGAATTCTGACCATCACATTATTGGGCCATTTTTTTTACTTGAAAACCTGACAGGAGAGCCTTTCTTGCAGTTATTGGAAGATGCCATGGGTCGGGCTGTGGCTCAAGTTACTAGAGACAATACAGAGATTTGGTTCCGGATGGATGGTCATAACAGTCGTGATGTGCGACAATATTTAAATTCCAGTTTTTCCAATAACGTCCTAATTATACAATTGACTGATCTGGAAGATCACCGATCTTTCTTCCAATGATTTTTTCTTTGGGGACATTTAAAGTTTGTGATTTACTCGGGAAATGTAAAAGATGTAAAATCTTGCATTCGAGCTGATTGTGAGAAAATATCGCATTTTCAGTTAGCCAACGTTATACGGCAATTGTACGACAGATTGGGTTATTCTTTAGCAGTAAATGGTGCTTTATTTGAACATTTGTTATAATTTTTGTAAATTTTTCTGAATTTACATTGTGTTTGTGTCTATGTTCTGTTATCGTGTTATACATATTAAATTCTCCTTCAATTCAATTTCTTTGATTATTCTGGTTTCGGAAAATTATAACGATAGTATCTGCCGACGTAGCAAATTCTCTTAAAACCCATTATTAGCTTAACCATCTTACCATTTCTACTTTTTCTTGCGTCGAATATGTTTTAGCCGAAACAGATGTAAAAATCAGTCGACGTCAAGCAACAATGACAAATAATACAGATACGCATGTTGTTTGTTTATGTGATTCCAAAGCCTCAAACTATTTTTAATAAAATGTAATATTTTATTTTGTCGATTTTTACGGTTTAGAAAAACCGAAAATTATAGTTAATAGTATGTACAGATGCAGTGTTTTCTTCTCTACAAAAAACGTATTTACCTACGACCACTGTAGAAAATAGACAAAAACACACGACACACAGCCTCAGTAAATAGCTCATTACGCACGGTAAGCAAATCGGACAGTTTTCGTAAACAAAACGCACAGTTTGAATATATTAAAATGTATACGTAAAAGTAAGCGGAACATGTAATAATTACGCAAGTAGGTCATGACATTTCATGATCGTGCAATCGAATAATACAAACTTTCTTTTGTGATAAGTTCTAATTAATAAGATACATACTGTTTAAAAAAGAATACCTACATTTTCAATATGTCCATCAAAGTTGTGAGACATATATCCTCTATAATTTTGTAAAATTGTTCGAAATAAAATTAAAATCTAAAGATGCAATAGTATCTCCTGAAGTAGGTTTTAGATCTCTCCGTATACATGAAACGAACAACAAAAAACAACAACCAAAATAAAAAATCGACGTGTTAAGCATCATTTACAATACCCGATAATAATGAAAATGTTAAAAGTAGTCCAGACTTTTTTGGCACACTGTATATGGTCATAGGTAAAGTATAGTACCGTTGACTGAAATATGATTTTTTACTCAATGATAGTACGTAATGCGTGTTTTAAAGCAATTACGCATTTATGGAATTTTTCCATTCGTGCGTAATATGCCTTTTACTATACTTATTACGTAATATACTATTACACTTTTACTCTTAGGGGAGCTAATAATTGTATATACAAAAATTACCATTGGACTCGCTATGCTGCGTCCCGCAACACCACTATATATATATATATATATATATATATATATATATATATATATATATATTTACAGGTTGTCCCACCGGAAGGCCGCATTGATATATGGAAAAGTACGTATAGGGTGATTTTAAAAATTTGGTTTTTACAAAGGTCAGTGGGGCCTATCTTTTCAAAATATTTTCACGTTTCTGGCACGTTTCAGGTATAACCGGAAGTCAACACCAACTTGCTTATTTTCAATGGAACACCGTATATATTTTTGCAGTTTTGGATTCTACGTTGAATTTTAAGTCAAGTTGTCTATACCTAAATTCAGTTATTTTCGAGATATCTCCATTTTTAAGAAAAAAATGACTGTTACAACACCATATTAAAAGTGTTGAAATCTTGGACTGTGGATGATTTTTAATTACAATGTTTGCAACAGTGATGGTTTAGACATCGCTACATCTGAAAATGATTGCATAATGTCTGAGGAACATACAGAGCCCTCAAAATTTATAAACCGATTTAAAATGTTAAGAACACCCTGTATATTTGTGTAGTTTTGGATTCTACGTTCAATTTTAAGTTTGTTATTTTTTTGCGGCAATGTGGACAAAAATAATAAAACCATGAAAATCGAAAATACACAAACCTTATACTTATTACTAGATTTTAAGACTTTAAATTAAAGTAACAAAATTGTTGAAAATATTATTTCTAACTTAGTAACATATTTATAATAACCTAATAATTTTCGATGTAACCTCCCCCTTGACGGATACGTAAGGAGCACATTTTCCGCACGGAAGGAGCTGCGCGACGCACTTCTCCATTTTGCTGTTGAAGCTGCTCCCAACAATCAAAAATCCTTTGTTCGAGCTGTTCTCGAGTTTCAATTGGTACTTCGTATACCAAAGATCTCAATCTACCCCACCAATAGAAATTTAAAGGAGTTAAATCAGGACTTCGAGTAGGCCACAACTGTACAAAGCGTCCTATCCATGTCTTCATAATGTTCGTTTGGCCTTGCCCGAATCTCCCTGCTGTTACGAGCAGGGCAACCATCCATTTGCAGCCAGGTATTAATCCTAAAATTTAAAGGAACCTCTTCTAATGTATTGTGCAGTTCGTTCCTAAGAAGATCAAGAAATCTCTCTGCGTTTAATGTATTTTTAGTATAATTGGTCTAAGAACGTAATTTCCAATTATACCCATTCATACGTTAACTTTGAATCTGTATTGATTATTGGAGGGCCTAACAGCGTGAGGATTCACAGGTGCCCACTTATGGTCATTATGACAATTAAATATTCCATCTCTGGTAAAATCCAAATTACATGCTTGTAAAATTGCGGACCTCTGTTAGTTTTTTGGATATACCACTGAACAGGGGTCAAATGATAAGGCTGAAGGTTGTTCCTTCTAAAACTTCTGTGAACTGACGTATGCGAAATTCTCCCAATTTGTATTGCTGCCCTGCGCGTACTTAATGTGGGAATTTTTGCAAAAAGCTCTGTTATAATTTGATCTTGACGATTTACTCGATCGGCATTTAGACGACGATGTCTTGGAACACTCCCTGCCTCTCCCAAAATTAGAAATGTATTTACAAAAGCTTTTCTGTTTGGTTTAGGATAGCGGCGAGAATACTCTGCAACTGCTGCTGTACAATTTCCATTGCAAACACCACATACAAATAAAATATCTCGATACTCGTTTGTGAAAAAACGTGGTATCTTCAATTTTGGTACTTAATTAATCAACAAGAACGCTAAAGTAATTTTATGACTTTGACAATTGTATCAATGTGGTTTTTCAGAGCCGCCTTGGCATCTATCTATCTTGAAAGACGCATTCTAAACAAAAACACGTTTGTAACAATATTTCGGATTATAGGAGAAACAGGGAAAGTTAAAAAAAAGCTTTTTGAAGAAACTCCAGCAAAAAGTACGCACATGGAGCAATATGACTTATCATTTCATCCCTGTTCAAAGTCAATCTTTACCAGAGATAGCATGTTTAATTATCATAATGACCATACATGTGAATTCCATGCTGTTTTTTTAAATATTAGAATTAATTCCTGGCTTCAAATGGATATTTTCCCTGCTTATAACAGCATTGCGACTCGGGCATCGTTAAATGCACATTATCGAAATACATTAATAGGACGTTTTGGCCTCCCAGAAGCCAAATATAATATTCAACTAAAAAAGCCTTAAAATCCAGTAATATGAGGTTTGTGTATTTTCGATGTTTACGGTTTGATTATTTTTGTCCATGATATTGCTGCAAAAATATAGCAAACTCAAAAGTTGATATATCGTTGAAAAGCTTACTAAATGCAGTAGTTTTTGCCGAAGAAAAAACACGTCCTTATTAACACATTTTTGGCCTTACCACGAATAAGAAGATACCACTAATTTTGCTCACTTCATAATTATTATATTTAACTTTTTACAGCACCTGGTATAGAAGAATTTTTTAACACGAATGAATACTTGTCTTGTAGCAAATTTAACGCTCTTGCCGGTGGTGTGTGATATGGCTGCAAGAGTAACAAATATACTTTTATTTTTATGGAAAAAAGCAAACAATTTTTTGAAATCAAGAAATGTTAAATAAAAGAATAACTATCAACTTTCCAAAAAAATCCTATAAGAATTTTTTGTTGCAAATTAATTGTATGATAACACCCTGAAGTTTTGCCAATCCGTTACACCTGTATATATATATATATATATATATATATATATATATATATATACAGGGTGAGTCAGTTTTTTGTAGACAAACTTTAACAGGAGATAGAACACATGTTTCTAAAAAGAAAAGTTCCTATAAACATATGTCGTAGAAGGCTTCGTTTCCGAGATATAGGGTGTTGAACATAATTTTTTTTTCTCAAATTTTCATTATCTCATAAACGAATGCTTAGATTGTTTTCATGTTGGGGGGATAATGTCTATTAATTAAGCGGCATAAAACAAGCGATAAGAATGTTCACAAACTTGCATAGTGACGGAGTGGAGGGGGTGCTCAACCCCTTTCATAAACAGAACTTCTACGCCAATGACTATTTTTTAAAAAAACTTATTTTCATTATCTACATACAGTTTAACAAAAATAATGTACCTTTTTCTGTTTCGAAATTCCTGTGCGTTTCCGAGTTATTTTGATTTGTAGTGTTTGATGTGGTGCTAAGTTAAGTAATGTGCTTTATGTGAATAATTGAGTATAAAGTTTTTAATAAAAAAGATATAATAAAACATTTAGAGCCATTTTAGTACCTAACGATCGTTTCTTTAAAATTTCAAATACATTTTCATTTATAAATAGGTAGGTTATCGGTTTTTGCAGCCAGGTATTAATCCTAAAATTTAAGGAACCTCTTCTAAGTATTGCAGTTCTAAGAAGATCAAGAAATCTCTGTTTAATGTATTTTTAGTATAATTGGTCTAAGAACGTAATTTCCAATTATACCCATTCATAGGTTAACTTTGAATCTGTATTGATTATTGAGGCAACATGAGGATTCACAGGTGCCCATTATGGTCATTTGACAATTAAATATTCCATCTGGTAAAATCCAAATTACATGCTTAGAAATTACCTCTGTTAGTTTTTTGATATACCACTGAACAGGTCAAATGATAAGGCTGAAGGTTGTTCCTTCTAAAACTTGTAACTGACGTATGCGAAATTCTCCCAATTTGTATTGCTGCCTGCGCGTACTTAATGTAATTTTTGCAAAAGCTCTGTTATAATTTGATCTTGATGACGATTTACTGATGGCATTTAGACGACGATGTTAACATTCTCTCCAAAATTAGAAAGTATTTACAAAAGCTTTTGTTGGTTTAGGATAGGGCAGAATACTCTGCAACTGCTGCTGTACAATTTCCATTGAAACACCAATACAA
This sequence comes from Vesta saturnalis, assembly GCA_036346205.1. NCBI lineage: Eukaryota > Metazoa > Arthropoda > Insecta > Coleoptera > Lampyridae > Vesta > Vesta saturnalis. The sequence goes on along the minus strand of JARFJB010000627.1, from coordinate 673,114 downwards.
ATAAAATATCTCGATATGTTTGTGAAAAACGTATCTTCAATACTTAATTAATCAACAAGAACGCTAAAGTAATTTTATGACTTTGACAGTTGTATCAATGTGGTTTTTCAGAGCCGCCTTGGCATCTATCTATCTTGAAAGAGGCATTCTAAACAAAACACGTTTGTAACAATATTTCGGAATATAGGAGAAACAGGGAAAGTTAAAAAAAAGCTTTTTGAAGAAACTCCAGCAAAAAGTACGCATATGGAGCAATATGACTTATCATTTCATCCCTGTTCAAAGTCAATCTTTACCAGAGATAGCATGTTTTAAATAGAAATGTAGATTCACTTGAAAATAAACTCGATTTTGCTAAGAAAATTTTACATTCCAGTGTTAGTGAGGTGAAAGAAATCTTGAATTCAGAAACAGTTTCTGTAAACTCAAGTACTGGGTGGAGCGATAACCGCAAAACATTTTCTAAAAATCTGCTTTTTTAAACTATTTAAACTAAATAATGAAGGGCTATTTTACGTTTTGGAATGCGCCTAGGGTATTTTGGTAATTAAATTCAATTTTCCAATTTGTGAAAATTTTTCTAAATCTATTCATGCTATCTTAAAGACCATTGCCCAAAGAAGTTTTACTGAAATTGGAAAAAAATAACGAAAGATTTTAGACTAAATCCACGTTTGAATTTTAGTGATTGCTTTTTACAAATTAAAACTTTCATGTTTAAGAAGTTCTAGGCAAGAACCAAAGACAGTTTAGGCTTTTCTGATAAAATAATATGAACAAACACTCCATGAGGAATAAAAAAACTTAGTATAAGTTTGCGATAAGACGGCTTATTACGCTTGTACACTTCGATATTTGCAGAAAAGCACGGTAAAATCAAGAAATATTAAAAGTGGCATTATCTCAAAAACGGTAACACTTGGTATATAAGTATGTTTGCTTAAATCGACTCAAAATCACCTATTATATCACCCCTTTAAATATTTGCATCGATGTACCAAACACCCTGTATACATACAACAATATTAAGGTCAGAAAATCTGCGGCGCAAAATATTCGTATCATTACTTGACAAAAGTTATAAGTATCATAATATTATAGAACAATTCCTTTACTACTAAACCCTTTGTTTTTCAGTTACAACCCAAAATAATTAGCATTTGACTGGAAGCTGGAAGATGTTGGCTACTAAAATGAAGCTTTTGCGAATGTAAAGTCTATAATAAACAAACAATACTTTTTTGCAAACAACTATTTTAAAAGGTTGAGTTAGTTATGTTATGACAACAATTTATTGTAGTAGTCTTCGGATACCACGTGAACGTGACAATGAAACTGTCAGCAAATACTTGTAGTTGCATTTCAAATTATTTAAATATACAAAGATTATACGGTATAGCCCTTAGGCTTCATTTTCTCATTCTTTAAAAATACCAGGATGGATTATAATTCCATCACAAAAGCAGTAATACATTTATTTTAAAGCAGAACCATAAACAACAAAAACCTTGTATTTATTTTTTTATTTAAAATTTCACAACAAATATTGTTAACACTAATAATGCGTCGACTACTCTGTTTCTCACACATTCAGCTAACCGATTACGCATAGTTGAAATGCGTGAATCTATTGTAACCTGAGGTATCCTATCCCACGCTTCTATAAGGTGTTTTAGATTTTGTAAGTTAATTGCTATTATTACCGCGTCGTCCGTATATCTCAAATTATTTACGATCTTTCCATTAATTCTGATGCCTCTCTTCTCCTTGCAGTGCTCTTTGGCAGATATCTTCACTATATAAATTGAACAGCACGGGAGACAGGATAAAACCCTGCCGCACACTACGACGTATTTCAATTTCTTCAGTCAATTCGTGTTCGACTTTTACCCTAGCTTTTTAATTCTAATATCTCTAGTGTCTAAGTTTTTGTTAAGTTAAGTATTCGTTTCAGTAGTTCATGTCTGACTTTGTCGAATGCTTATTCGAAGTCAATAAAACAGGCATACACTTCCGGCTTCATATCCAAGCATCTTTGCGTTAGTACGTTTAGACCGAATAAGGCTTCTCTGGTACCTAAACCTTTTCTGAAGCCCATTTGAGTGTCACTTATCTCTGCTTGTAGCTTTTTATATATACGATTATGTATTATTCTAAAAAAAAGTGTATGGCTCATTAGCGCTATTGTTTTTTGTTCACTGCATTCTTTGGTATTACGTATTTCAATTTCTTCAGTCAATTCGCGTTCGACTTTTACCCTAGCTTTTTGATTCCAGTAGAGTGCTAAAATAATTCTAATATCTCTATTGTCTGAGTTTTTGTTAATAAGTATTCGTTTCAGTTGTTCATGTCTGACTTTGTCGAATGCTTATTAGAAGTCAATAAAACAGGCATACACTTCCGGCTTCATATCCAAGCATCTTTGCGTTAGTACGTTTAGACCGAATAAGGCTTCTCTGGTACCTAAACCTTTTCTGAAGCCCATTTGAGTGTCACTTATCTCTGCTTCTAGCTTTTTATATGTATGTATTATTCTAAAAAAAGTGTATGGCTCATTAGTGCTATTGTTTTATGTTCGCTGCATTCTTTGGTATTTGGATTCTTGGGTATGTTTATGAAGGTAGAGATTAACCATTCCGTGGGTATTTCTCCGGTTACGTAGATGTTGTAAAGGTCTAGGAGGATATCTAGGAGGCCCTCGACTATCAATTTAGGTAGTTCTACTGGAGTTTTATTGAGTCACTAGCTTTTTCATTGTTTGCTTTTTGTAGGGCGTGTCTAACCTTTTGTTTTATTATTAGCGGACCAATATCACGTCCCGCTTCCTCATGAGCCATATCACAGACCATATCATAGTTACTTCCTCTGTTTTCATCTTCGAATAGGTATTTTATGTATTCGGTCCATTTCTTCATTTTCTCTTTAATGTCTACTATAATGTGTCCATTCTCATCTCTTGTCATACTTACTATCTTCTTTTTATTTATTCCCGTTATTTCTTTGATTTTCTTGTGAATATTAAACGTGTCGTGCTTCTTTTGGTGTCTTCTCTCTCATGGCACTGTTCCTGCAACCATTTTTCCTTTGCCTGTCTTATTTTTACTTTAATTAGCTTATTTATTTGTCGGTATTCTTTTAGGTTAGTCATTTTATACTTTCTTCGTTCGTTCATAAGTGCAAGAATTTCTGTTGTTATCCAGCTTTTGTGTTGTTTCTTATGGGGTTTTAGGTTTACTTTTGTTATCTCCCTTATCTCATTAGCTATGTTTATCCACTGATCGTTTACGTTTCCTGTATGCGTGTTTTGTTAGTTTACCTCTCTCATTTTCTCTCTTATCTTCGTTGTAACTTTTTCTTTTGTGCCAGATTTTTTTAATCTTTTAAGGTCCATGGTTCTTTCATTACCTTTCCTTAATTGCTTCATTTTTATTTTCATAGTTGCAACTATGGGGTTGTGGTGTGAGCTAATGTCCGTTCCAGGATAGGTCTTTGCCGAGATCATACAGTTTCTGAATCTCCGTGATATTATAAAATCTATCTTACAATTTTATCCTTTGGTCTGATGGGGACTTCCACGTGTAAAGCCTTCGCTTCGGCAGCTTAAAATAGGTGTTCATGACTGCCATTTCATTGGACTGGGCAAATTGTACCAGTCGATCGCCTCTATAATTACGCTCTCCCAAACCATAGTTTCCCACATACACCTCCACTATTCATTGCCCTATTGTGGAGTTGAGGTCTTCCATGATAACTGTAACATCTTTTTTTGTTCCTTTCAGAAGCTCTTCAATTCCAGCGTAGAACTCCTCAATCTCTCTTCCTCTTTATCTCCTGTAGTTGCGTATACTTGTAGTAGGTTGATTTTATATCTATTGGATTGCAGTTGTAACATTACTATTCGGTCTGAATAAGGAATGAAATTTATCACTGATTTACTTATTTCTTTTGTTGTTATCCCTGCTCCATATCTGTGATTACTATTGTTGTTTCACGAGTACCATATTTTTCCGTTACGCGACATCTTTTGTCCTGTTCCTGGCCATTGAACGTCACTAATTCCAAGTATATCTAACTTCAATCGCTCCATTTCAACGATGAAATTTTTCAGTTTTCCAGTGCGTACAGGCTCGTTACGTTCCATGTTGCAAATTTAATGGTCGCCTTTATCTTAGTTTCTCGAACGTTATGGTTATTCATTTCACAAGGATTTCGCTTGATGACGACCTGGACGACCCTGTAGTCATAGGTGTCTCCTCCCCTGCCGAATCTCGGCTTCCGTAAATCATGATTAGTATTACCTTGATATTTACTATTCTTTGCCATAATAATTTTTACTAGGGATATCCTTTCGGATCTTCAATGCAGTGGTTTCCCATTGCCTTCTGTATTCCGATTCTGTCGACTATGTTTCTTAGTTCATCCACCTTTTGGGGCAATTTCTGACTCCTTGGACAAGAGAGTGCCCTGGCCTATGTTTGTTCTTCCACCCTCATGAGAAGCTGTCGACAATTCATAAGAGAATGACTTATACAGGTGATCATTCGGCCTACTTGGTAGGGGCCTGCTTATTCGTTAAAACTATCTTGATTATTTGGCAGTTCACCTCTATATCTATAGGCCGTTCACTATACCCCACCTGTCACCCCGCTGGTAGGTAGCCTGCAGCACAGCACCCAGCGATTTTTTATTATAATCCGTAGATTCAATTTTTATCAAAAAATTGAAAAGCTAATTATTCAATTCTACGCACAGCAACCTGTCTTTACAATTGCTTTTTTTAAAGAACACATGAGAATGTTATCTAGTCAAACATTATAAACAAATATGTGGGTACCAAGACATACCATACTTGGTGTAAAGTTTTAGTTTGTTAAGTTATCATTTCTTAGATACAGACACAGATTTATTAAAATTGCACTAAACAAATTTTAAAGAACACAAAAAACGCTTGGATTAACATTTTGTTTAAAAAAATTCGAATAATAGTATTTTTTAAAAATTTTTAATGAAAATGTAGTTGCCTGCTTTACCTTTTTTTTTACTAATAGTATTCCTGAACGGCCCTCAAATTTTGAGGAAAACAGGAACTGGGTCGCGCATTCCACAATTTGGTGGCTGTGTGCAAAAATTTAGATTGTACCCGTTTACTGTGACAAGATGGAATTTTGAGTGCGTAATTATGGTGTGAATGGGCAAACCGAGTGTTCTTAGCGAAGATGGCTTGCGAAGGTATTAAGGAGTGTATTTAGGGGGCACACTTACCATTGTAGTAACGATAGGACAATGAAAGAACCGAAACTATTCTTCTATGTTCAAGAGACTGTAGGTTTACGGTTTACAAGGGCGTATTGGGGAGCACTGACCCTGAGGCGGAATTCTATATCAGTTGAGGTCGAATTTGAGCCTTATACAGTAAAAGGAGTTGTTGCGATGCGAAGTACTGTTTGAATCGGTATAGATAGCCCATTTTACGGGCAGCTGTTTTGCTGGCTGACAAAAGGTTCGATGATGCGGATCCCTATCATAGAAATGGTATTTATAGTAGGAATGATCGGTCTTTCTTGGCGCACACAAAGTAACACTAGGTCTTGTCGGCATTGAACGTGAGTAGATTATTCCTTCCTCGTTCACAGATACGTTCTAAGTCGCTGTTGATTGAGGCTGCCAATTTCACTTCCTGACTAGACTTATTGTTGTGGGAAAACTGAGAATAACTACAATGTAGAGTGTTGTCGTCTGCAAAGCAATGGATCGGGTTAGTTGAGGAAATAAGGTCATTGTTTATTGCCATGGAAACACCAATTCATAGCAAACTTCAACTTTTTTTTTGACGTTTTGACAGTTGTAACATACTAATATATACTAAGTACTAAAAGTGTTTATTAAGTTAATTAAACATCTTTAACATGCCTTTTAACTTTACAAATCAAGAAATTGCGGATATCCATTTTATTTATGGTTTTGCTAATGGGAATTCAAGAGCAGCAGTTAGCGAATACATATCCAAATAGGGAGCATCCAGCTCGTAAGAATTCAGAGGCATGTGATGTGATGTAGTGGCAAGAAATTTCTGAGGTAAATTTTAAGTGTTAGTTCAAAGTTGTTAGTAGGTATTCCGACACTTGGGTATGGGTTTGAAGAGCCTGGGAAAATTTTGCGGATCGTGAGAACTATATTTTGGCAATTGAACCAAAACTTTATGTTTCTTTGATTATGCCGCCCCGCACGCCATTACTTAGTGGGTCACCTAGGACAGTTGGCGAGGGAGGTTCTGAAGATCGTGGGAGAATCGAGATCGATGCTACATTTCCCGGCGTGTTAACGGTAATTGCGGAAGCGTGAGGTAATTATGCTTTTCTGTTGTACGCAGCCACACATTTTTACGTACTGGTGGAAGTCGCATACATGCCGCCCGTTGATACAGCAAAAACTGGAATACATATATTTGAACCATCGATAATAGGGTTAAAAACCAGTTACATGAGCAATTTCTACCAAACACTCGCGAGGGTAGGGTATGTGGTGTAAGTAACAACCTATCGTAGGTGTTTATTCATAAAAAAATATTTGTATTACATTTTTTAATATATAACTAACATTTTTCATTAAGTACAAACAAAAGAGAGTAGTTACATATTTACACACTAAGATACACATGAGGAATAAAAGAATAATTGCAAATCTTCATTTACAAGTTTACAACTTTAATATATATGTGAAATTATGTAACGTACGTTTTTAAGTCCATACGGGTGTGATGAACCGTCAGAGTAAAGGATCTCTTTGTGGAGTTTGGGCGGTAGTGTTTAGTCGTATTGATTGTGAGTACATCAGTCGATCGCTTTGTAAGTATAGATGTAATTGGGACAGGTTTATCTTCTTCTAGACCGTTTTCATTATTTTACCGAATTTGATATTTGTGTGGTTTTATACGTTAACAGTATCTTTAACTTTACATACAGTCACGTCACATTGTTTAGCACTGGACCATGCATTGTAGGCGTAATTTTTTGGTCCGTCTGTACAAATTCTTTGATGTAGCTTCCAACACCTTCATCTTCCTATTCACCGGTGAATTCACCTAAAAATTGACCTAATGGCACATCATACTCTTCCGGAACTGATATGTAAATAATCGAGTCCGTATAATAATAGATAACCCTATCTGCCGTCGAGCTTAAGTGGTGGTATAAGCGGCAAGCACAACATTTATAGTCTATAGAGGGCTATACGCTTCTTCTTCAAATTCCCAGTTAGCAAGTAATGTGTCTTCATTAGTTGGTAAAACAGAATTAATATCAATGGAAGGATTAGTCATCATGTTATAGAATTCACCAGATTCTCTGACTATACTAGTTTTATTTTGGTTCTCACACTGTCCAAGCGTACCCCAAAAAGAGGTAATAACAGATTTCCCTAACCGTCGTAAACCTGGTGAGGGAGGTTCTGAAGATCATGGAGAATCGAAATCGATGCTACATTTCGCGGCGTGTTAACGGTAATTACGGAAGCGTGAGGTAATTATGTTCGTCTGGTGTACGCAGCCACACATCTTACGTACTGGTGGAAGTCACGTACATGTCGCCCGTTGATAAAGCAAAAACTGGAATACATAGATTCGAACCATCGATAATAGTGTTAAAAACCAGTGGCATGACTGATAACCTAACAATTTCTACCAAACTACCTTTAGAGTAATATTCATATCAGGTCTTTTAGTTCTTTCGTGCAGTTTATAAAAAAATATTTGTATTACATTTTTTAATATACCTACCTATAACAGTTGTTGGGCATCACCCTTTAATTTCAAATTTTGAGTAGTTCCCGCCGTGGTTAGTATGGCGAGGATACGATAGGGGCGTAGGTGATCGGGTATACTATTTTTCATCAGAAAAATACTACAAGAAAAATATAAACCAAACAGCGAACAGAAAATCATTGGTCCTTCGACATCGGATTGGAAAATCAGCAACACACAAGTGGAGGTTAAAAATGGTCAGTCCTTTGTGAAGATCATTTTTTCTCTCCGTTTTGCTTCACAAGTAAACAATTAATTATGCACCGTTACTGATAAGATTAGGTTTAGATAAAGGTCAAGTAACCGTAGTCAGTTCATTTCATTCGAAGATGAATATTTGAGTTGACTCATGTTAAACAACAATTGGAAGATTTATGAGAGGGCCGTCGATCATAAATAGAAGTTATCTTTGTTATCCCGAAATTATAAATTACTAAACACCACAAATAATTACACCGATAAAATAAAAGTTCTATTTTTGGCTATTCCAAAATAAGCGCGATGAGAAATAATTTAATGATAGTAAAACACATTTCAAAATAAGGAAAAGAAAATCATACCGCTCTATAATAATTATTGATTTAGTTTGTGAGTAATTGCATTGTTAAGTCATAAGGTCGATATAAATAATTAAAGTTAAAAATTGGTTTCGTTAAAAAAAACAAATTGAAGTTCTAGGTAAGAACATTGACCCTGAAAACGTTTTGTAAAATGACAAGGTTTAGGTGAAAAAAAAAAAAAAACGTTCCAAATAAGTTTCAGACATAATTACAGTAGCAATGGATTTGATTTAGTAATCAAAAATAAAAACCATTGGACCATTTCTGAAATTGAAAGTAACAATAAATTGAATTTGTAATAATCTCTATAAAGCAAACTATACATACAGGTATTAGTGATAAGTGATAACATTTAAAACACAGTTCTATTGTATAAACTTTAAATAATGCCAACAACAGGTGTGTCTAAACGATAGCTGGCGTTTGGAATTACGCAATTATGAGTTAGTAAAAATGTTACTAATTGTTGATTGAAACCCTATATAAAATAAGTAATTTTTTTTATTAAAACTGACCGAATTTGGTACTAATCGATTTGTTATTTCACTACTAATAAGTTTAACATAATGAAATACATGTCAAGATAGTAGTTGATTTAATACCAATTAAAAACAAGTCGTTACGCCGTCGGCCTAGCGCTTCAAGTTGGAAATTCCTAGTTCGCCATCTGAAAATGTCATCTATATATATATATATATATATATATATATTATATATAATATATATAAGTGCCAGTACAAAATTGATTACCTTTTTCGTACGTATAGACGAAAAGAAAATTTTGCGAATTAGTATAAGGTAAAGAATAGTTTAACAATTGATTAATCTAATTAAACTTGATAAAGACTCGCTCTGTAATTAAGTTCGAAACCTAGTTAATTTGTTTCGATAAGTAGCAAAAAGTTACTTTGCTACCGAGCACCGTTTTGCCTGAACCGTAATAACTGAAATCTGAATAATTAATAGAGTTCATATTTATTTTCATCCACCATTGGTGAAAGAATTTTGTTTGTCAAGGGGACCTGTGACCTTTGTCAACTACCGTATCCGCCTTCCGTCCGTATTAATTGAGTTTTAGGTACATCTTCTACCATAAGGATTAGACCCTGAATTTTATCCTCCAGTGGGAAACCCGACGCAACCGTTTGGAAACCGTACACGTTCTGGACTGAACCCAAAGACCGCCTGGACAGTAACTTATCTTTGGGTGGCGCCCGAACCCGTTTTTCAACCTCTGGAGGGAACCAGCGTCAACTGTAGGCCGTCCAGGAGTGTCGCCGAATAATAACATACCGTAACTTATAATTTTTTTTAAATAAAATTTATTTCTTCCAAACGAGTCTTAATTTTTGTCTTGGGACTTCGTTGAGGGCAAGCTTCACTTGCCATCACCTCGTTAAATACCTATTATTTTGGTCTAATTCAAGTATTATAATATTAAATACTTGTAATAACAAACAAAATAATCAGAATTACGCATATTTATTTATATAATAATAATTCCATTTGAGATTGGGTTTTCGCATCTTACGTAGCAGTTTACAAATTAGTAATATTATCAATCGTCTTAAATACCGCGTATCTTTTAAGATTTAAACATAATATATCACGTAAAACGTTAAATAACATTATTTAAACAAGCATCAACGCAGTGTTGTCACATTTAACTATTACTAACCTATTATTATCGTTACTAACTTATTACTAATTTAATTTATTCAGATAAATAATGTCTGAATCCGACGAGTTAAAAAAGTTAACAGCTCACAGGGGTGTGTTAAATGGTCGTTGAAGAAAATTTTGCAAATTTTAGAAACATTTGATCATAATACACAGTCTATACAGCAATTAAAAACCCGTCTCGATATGATTTCTGAAAATTATTCCGAATTTGACCCTGTGGAAACGGACACCGAATATGCGTGTAATTCAGACGAAGAAAGCTTAGAGGTTCATTTGCAAGAGCGTGACGAAATCGCAATAAAATATTTAGACTACGTAGGGCTCGCTAAATCAATTTTGGTCGAAGCGCAACAACCTGCGGTATCAGTGGCGAATTTAAGCCCGGTCAACGTTAGCAGCACTTCAGACGTACAAGCATACGCAACTAATTTTAATGTCAAATTACCACAAATAAATTTACCTGAATTTTTTGGTGACTATGGTCGATGGACAGTTTCATGATACATTTAATGCGCTCATTCACAATAACCCACAGTAAAAGATTCAAACATATTATTATTTACAAGTATGTTTAAAAGGCAACGCTGCCGCTGTAATTAGTTCGTTATCGGTATCAGACTCGAATTATGATACGGTTTGGGAGCTTTTATCGGAAAGATTTCAAAATACTAAGGCTATTATAGCACCACATATCAACGGCATAATTAAACTACGGTATATTACAAAGGATTCGTACGGTTCTTTGCGATTTTTTGTGGACAATTTTCAAACGCACTATCGCGCATTAAAAAACGTAGACGAAGCAGTTCAATACTGGGACACGATTTTAATACATTTGTTGGAGGAAAAACTCAATAGTTATATAAGAAAAGATTGGGAAAACTATATTAAAGAAAATAAGGATCCTAAAGTAACAGATATCACAAAATTTCTTATTGAACGGTGCAATGCAATCTATTGTTCTCTTTGTAACGGGGCGCATTTTATTTACTGTTGTAAAAGGTTTTTGGACATGCCAATAAACACAAGATTTTCTGAGGTGAAGCGTCTTAGACGTAACTCAAACGCCTCATGCCCAAAATAATTCCGAAACATCTCAGGAAAGACAAAGTAATACTGGTGATGATCGTAAACGGGTGCTACAAGATGCTGGATCTAGCAGTTTTCTTAATGTTAGCTCGAATTTCGTACAACCACAAGAAAATACTTGAGTAGTACTGCCCACAGCACCCACATGTGTTTATTCAAAAAATAACGAACCTATTCAATGTCGTACAATTCTGGATAGTGGCTCGCAGTCATGTTTTGCCAAAAGGATTTAATCACTCGGTTGAACATACGTACTACCAAAATAAACTTGCCAATATCGGGTATTAGTCAAACTACTACTAGCATTAAAGCATAAGCACAGCTCAAAATAAAGTCGTTAATTAAAGAATACACAGCAAAATGATCGTGTTTAGTGTTAGATAAGATTACTGACATTATGCCACAGCAATATTTTGACATGAAGAGTTTAAATATACCCAAAAATGTTAAAACTCGCAGATCCTAATTTTAATCAGCCAGCAGGAATCGATATATTATTGGGTGCCGGCATATTTTTCGATCTGTTGTGTATTGGTCAAATCAAATTAGGTCAAAACCAACCCGGGTTACAAAAAACTAAATTGGAGTGGGTTATATCCGGACACATGGCAATGTTACAACTAAAAGGGGCGCAATCATGTTCCTTGTCAGCTAATCTGGATATACAAAAGCAGTTAGAACATTTTTGGCAAATAGAGGAGGTTGGTCCACGTGTATTGAATAATAAAAAATAACTCGAGTGCGAACAGGATTTCATACAAAATACGCATCGCGATGGCTCAGACAGATTTGTTGTACAATTGCCACTTCATGATAATTATTCAGAACTTGGATCTTCCCAAGACATTGCCATTCAACGATTACACGCTATTGAGCGAGAATTATGTGACGCATCGGCGAAAACTACATCCGGTCTCTCATTAAACGACGTGTTAAAAAAGGTCGGCCCGGTAATTCAAAAAGAGCTTTTTGCCATAATACTTAGGTTTCGCAAACATAACGTGGTATTAACTGGCGACATAGCAAAAATGTATCGGCAAGTAAGGGTAAACCACGCGCATCGAGATTGGCAACGAATTGTGCGGCGAAATAATGAGCATGCGGAGGTAAATCATTTTCAATTGAACACCGTTGCTTACGGTACGGCGCCAGCGTCCTATTTGGTCACGCGGTGTTTAAAACAAGTAGCTTTGGATAATTCTAAAAAATTTCCTACAGAAGGCAAAGTGATTATCAATGATCTTGACGTTGACGATCTTCTCACCGGAGGAGATAATGTCACTGTATTACTAACTTTAAGGACTAATATCACAACAATTTTAAACGATGCAGGTTTTCAACATCGAAAATTTAATTTTAACGATCCTCGCGTTTTAGATATTGAAGCCAGCGAATCCATTGCACATTATGTTATTACCGATAACAAAAACATGAAAACTATAGGGATTACCAGGAATCCCACTTCGGATAGTTTCGAGTATAACAGCGGGGCAGTAGGCCATTTGGTGATAAAGTTTCAAAGATAACCATACTATCCTACACATCGCAAATATTTCATCCGTTAGGGTTATTAGGTCCTGCAATTGTTCAGGCAAAAATCACACTGCAAAGACTTGGCACTTAAATCTCGACTGGGACGAGTCACTTCCGTCCGATTTGCACACCATGTGGTTGCAGTTTTTCGCACAACTTAATCAAGTAAGTTTATTTACCATACCTAGGCACGTATTGCTCTCCAAATCGACATGCATACAAATGCATCGTTTTTGCGACGCAAGCGAATGCGCTTACGGCGCACAGTGAGAAAAGTCAAGTTACTATCTAGGGATTTTTAAGTTACTAGTTCTATAGATTGGTACTTTGTTCATCGAACCCGCATGTCAGATTTGCTTTATGACGTGTACTTAAGTGTATATTATAACGTGATCTGAACGGATTTTGTTGCCGTAAAATGTATTTATCTCCTGAAAGTAAGTAGAATAATAGTGTCCTAAGCAGAATATGAATAAATAATTGGTTAATACCATAATTAACAATCTTTGTTGCTGTAAATTAACAAAACAAAATTGTTTAAGGAATTGTTTATGCATAAAAAAAGTTGTCTGTTCTGTCGTGTTTGATCAAATGCTTTTGCGTCGCTGAAAGGTAATGTCATTACGAACATTTTGGGCAAAAAACCAGCTACTAGTAATTGCTATTCCGTTTTTATTAAGTCATAGAGGAAAATTTCCAGTATGGTATTTCATCTTTGCATGCGTGGACAAGATTTTTTGAATGCTGCTTGCACGTCGCGTATAAACTTGATGTGAAGAAGTGGCAATCCCGGACAGCTGACGAAAACGCCGCAGTACAAAGTCGAAAATAAAACATCCAACAAGGTTTTCGAACGCGTCTAGGACTAATTGTAGACGAACCCAAACACGGATATGGTAGCTCGAATGACGGGAACACGGCTCGGCGGTTCTTTGAACAATATGACATCTCCTCGTTAATTACTGGTATTGACGAGGATTTGATCAAAAGGTTCTACATAATATTGCAAGCGATTTCCTCAGGACACGATGTAAATATTCACCGTTTTCAGGAATTCAATTTGGCTACAGCTAAGAAGTTTGTGGACCTGTATCCGTGGTGTTATATGCCTACGTCCGTCCACAAACTTCTTATACATGGCGCGGACATCATTTCTTCTGCGTTATTGCCAATAGGGCAGATGTCGGAAGACGCACAAGAATCGTGCAACAAATATATTAAACGGTTTCGGGAAGATTTCTCACGAAAATGCAGTCGACAGAAAACCATGGAGGATGTGTTTTTGAGACTTTTAGTTTCATCAGATCCTTTCGTTACCGGTCTCAGAAAATTACCGCAAAAAAAATTAAGATCTTTAACCCCGGAAACAGAGCTTTTGATTCCGCCGGCCATCGCACCTTTTTCGAGTGTAGTATCAGAGGATTATGAATCTGCGGTAAGCTCGTCGACAGATTGTGACGTATCGTCAGATAGCGAATAGATGTAGCGATAATGTTATTGTAAATAAAAACAATTGTTACAGCGCAACTAAAATTTTTATTGTAAAAAATAATATATAATAATATTTAATTATTATATATTATTTTGACACCTGATTTGTAATTGCATGCTCAAAAACCCCGGTAAACTGTTTGTCATATTAAAAAAACACTTTTTTATATTTTTGGTCCGCCATATTGGATCCGCCATTTTGTTTTTTGGAATTTTGACACTTGATTTGTAATCGTCATACTCAAAAACCCCGATATACTGATTTTCATCTTAAAAAAAAACTTTTTTGTATTTTTGGTCCGCCATATTGGATCCGCCATTTTGTTATTTGGAATTTTGACACTTGATTTGTAATCGTCATACTCAAAAACCCCGACATACTGATTTTCATCTTAAAAAACCTTTTTTGTATTTTTGGTCCGCCATATTGGACCCGCCATATTGTTATTTGGAATTTTGATACTTGATTTGTAATCGTCATACTCAAAAACCCTGATATACTGATTTTCATCTTAAAAAACACTTTTGTATTTTTGGTCCGCCATATTGGATCCACCATTTTGTTATTTGGAATTTTGACACTTGATTTGTAATCGTCATACTCAAAAACCCCGATATATGTAATTTCAGACAAATATCGCAACGCCTTCATATTATGGCCAGCTTTTCGGAGTTTCGTCCCACCGTGCGGCGCAAATATATATATATATATATATATATATATATATATATATATATATATATATATCAGATCGCAATTTGAAGACAAAATAAAGGTTAGCTTACTATGTGCTAAAACTCGCTTAGCACCTTTAAAGGTACTTTCGCTTCCTAGGCTAGAGTTGTGCGGCCCAACGTTGTTGGCTCAGTTAATCAATAAAACCATAAAAATATTAGACTTACCTTTTGAGGACGTATACATGTGAACGGATTTCACAATAGTGCTGTCCTGGATATCTTCGCATCCCCAAACTTGGCAAACATTTGTCTGCAATGGGGTACCCACTATTCAACAACTTACTGCAGCTGAATCATGGCACATATTTCTTCTCCCAATAATCGAGCTGATATAATACCTCGCGGAATAAGCCCATCGGACTTAATAAATTCATCTTTATGGTGGAATGGTCCTGAATATCTTCAGCTAGATCCATATCAATGGCCGCCAAATTGCCATATATCAAATTACGGGCGCACAAGTACGGACATACCAGAATTTAAGCGATCAATGATCTCATTAGACTCTACCACCATCGAGCCTGATGGCATTTTCTTTCTATTTTCAAGCGCACGTTTGCATATTGTCTTAGGTTTATCCATAATTTAAGAGCTATTCGAGAAAACAAACATGTTGGTCCTTTAACGGCAGCGGAGTTTGCGTGCAGCGTTCAAAAACTTGTACTTTTTGCCCAAACGGAGTCCTTTGGCAACGACTTAAGCTCGTTAAGGTCATATCATGTAATAGCACCAGGTAGTAAATTGGCAGCATTGAGTCCATTTCTTGATAAGAACGGCATTATTCGCGTCGGTGAAAAACTGCAAAAGTCTAAATTGCCTTATGATCATAAGCACCCGATATTATTACCGTCAAGGCATCATTTTGCTTACCTTATCACATAATACGAACATAGGCAATTTGCATCCGGGCTCTCAAGCCACATTATCTTCCGTAAGACAAACATTTTGGCCGTTAAACGGAAAGCAATCTGTAAAAAGCGTGATTCGAAAATGTATTCCTAGTTTTAGAGCCAATCCCGGCTTTCATTGTCAAAAAAATGGGTGAACTACCCTCATCTCGTGTATCGCCGTCTCGGCTTTTTTCTGTTTGTGGTGTGGACTACGCAGGTCCATTTTTAATAAATGATGGAAAAGTGATATAGCCGGAAATTTATTAAAGCCTATATGTGCATATTCGTCTGTCTAGCCAGTAAGGCAGTTCATTTAGAACTTGCCACAGAATTAACAGTAGGTTCTCTTTTGAGCGCGGTTAAGAGATTCATAGCGAGACGAGGTTTTTGCAAAACAGTTTATTCGGACAACGGAACAAATTTTGCTAGTGCGAATAGACAGACAACTGATTCTTGAAATAAATCGATTGTTAGACGATCATAAATTTAAGGCATATTTTTCACAGCTTAATATAACCTGGAAGTTTACACCTTCTCGATCACTCCATATGGGAGGGCTGTGCAAAGCTACGGTTCGGTCAGCAAAGCACCATCTCAAATGCGTTACGCGGAATTTTAACTTTACGTACGAAGAATTTTAGACTTTATTGACCCAAATAGAGGCTTTTATGAATTCCCGTCCTCTAATCCCCATGTCCGAAAACCGAATAGTGAGGGTAGTGACTGTGAAAGTGCGCAGTGGGGAAGTGAAGCGCGCTGTCGTTAAGATTTGTTTGTTACTAATTGAGTGATCATTTCGTTCAGGTTTTTTGCTTAAAAAGGGCTACGTTTGTGTTTTACTATTGTACTGACTTGCTTTGCTAATATGTTATTTTAGTTTGAACCTCATATGATTAAGTTTATTATTAATACTTTCATTATGTGTACAATGCCTTTACCGTTGTTTGTTTTCTTTGTTAAAACGTGAGCGTTTCAAAGGGGGGGGGGGTATGATGGGCATCATCCTTTAATTTCAAATGTTGAGTAGTTTCCCCTGTGGTTAGTGTAGTGAGGACACGATAGATGCGTAGGTGATCGGGTAAAAAAAAGAGTAGTAAGTAGATTCGCAAGTACATAACCCCAATAAAGTGATCGTTAAAAACCACGTTATATGTAAATGTGAGAATAAATCAAATTGAATGATATCCTGTGTATATTATTTTTCATCAGAAAAATACTACAAGAAAAGTATAACCCGAATAGCGAAAAGAAAATCAACTGTAATATTATTTCCTTAGGTACAAACGAAAGGTTTATACTTGCAACATAAAGAGTACTTAATACATTTACACAATAAGATACACATGAGGAATAAAAGAATAATTGCAAATCTTCATTTCCAAGTTTACAACTTTATTATGTGAAATTGTCTAACCTACGTTTTTTAAATTCATACGGGTGTGATGAACCATCAGAGGAAAACAAAAGGTTGATTATCGACATGCAGCACACATACCCCCCACAGCGATGATTATTCTTGTGGTCAAATGTGGTCTTATGACATTGTATTGACCATCATGATACAATAAATTGAGACGCTTCCCTGTACCGTCACTCTGGAACAATACGAACTTTGCTTCCATAAAGATATACGGTTATTTTGCATCCTTCAAGATACCTCTGAAACTGTCGTAGTTTTTCTAGTCCACACCCGTTTGTTGGTATCACCGCATTTACTTCTTGAACCCGTTGCATAGCCTGTTTTTTTTGTAGGCCCTCTCTATTACGAATGCGATTATAATTAGAGTTTTTGTCTACACACGCTTTGCTGACAACCAAAACTCGCAGTAAACCCAGATTATCTTTATTGCGTATGGTTACAATGCCACGGCGTCTGCCGTACTTCTCCTTATAGCTGGTGCACAAACTCTGTCTACTTTTTCCCGCGAGGAATTACACAGACGTTACACGCAGGCAAAAGGTTTCGGTGTTTAAGCCGCTAGAGTTGGATTTGTAGATGGGGACTATTGTATCTCAAACATCACCAATAGTAATCTCGCTAGCTGGTTTGAACCGCACCCACCCCTCTACTTTCTTGAAATCCTTGGAACAGAACGCGAAACCCATCATATCTTGAGGTGCCAAATCTTCTACCCCCTTATTAATAATTTATCCAATGCATGAACCATTTAACCTTGACCTACTTTTTAGCATATACAACAACCTGTCATCTTCATGTTTCCATGAACTGATCCTATGTTTAGATTTCTAAGGCTTGTAATATGAAACCCCCGCAGGTCAACAAACTTTGACCTCGAAAACTGATTTTTAAGAATTGTAATACGATACCCATGCAAGACAACAACCTGTGATTCTGCATGTTTCCTGATTCTATGTTTAGATTTCCCCTGTAGGTCAATAAACTTTGACCTTCAAAATTCTATTTTTTAGATTTTAAGAATTGTAATATGATACCTTATACTTAATAAACTTTGACCATGAAAATTCTACTTTTACATTTCTAAGAATTGTAATATGATACTCCTGCAGGTCAATAAACTTTAAGAATTGCTTGAATATGAAAAGGGGATGTGACCTTGAATTTTGTAGATTTATAAGAATTGTAATATGACACCAATAAATTTTGACCTTGAAGAGCTTGACTCAATTTATCCAATACAAGAACCAGAAGGGCAATGAACTTTGATTCTAAGAATTAACACGACCTTGACTCAATTTAGTCAATACATGCACCAGAAGGTCAATGAAGTTTGATCCTAAGAATTGCTTGAACAATGAAATTTTGGCGTGACCTTGAAGTTTAAAGCAAATATGGTGGGCGTAGCTGGAAAGAAAAACCTCAACGCGCAAAAGAAACTTTCATTTTGGTTGCCTTGGAGTAGTAATGTAAGGCCGGAGCTACTCCACTTTTCTACTATATTTTTTCTACGAGTGTTTCTGCTCAAGGTCAAGATCATCGAACACATTGCATATATCGGTAGTAGTAATGTAAGGCAGGAGCTACTCAACTTCAAGGTTACGACTTTCAAAACTTCAAGATCATTCAGAGGTCAACAAGAGTAACGACTCCATGTTAAAATGAGAGGGTTGCAAGGTCACTCTGCGGTCAAACGTTTTGGCGGGAAATTTGTGTATCAAGGTCAGAAGCTAAAAATAGAAATTGCAATGTCATCATCATATTACAATTCTTCGAAGTCGAAGCAGGAGCTAAAAATAGAAATTCCAATGTCACCATCATCATATTACAATTCTTAGAAGTCTAAAAATAGAGCGGTCAAGGTCAAAGATTATTGACCGGTGGGGGTATCATATGGCATTTCTTAGAAGTATAAAAATAGAATCAATTCATGTAAACAAGAAGAATGCGAGTTGTTGTCTATGCTAAAAAGTAGAGCAAGGTCAAATGGTGCTTATATTGACTAAATTGGGTCAAGGTGAAATAATTTACTAAACTAAAAGTAGGTGTGTATTTAACAAGTTTAAACATGTTGTCATAGGTACTTAAGTCAAGGACACATTTTTGTGATATAAACCACAGCGAGGCAGGTCCTTACCCTTTGTCCTTAAAAACTATTTTTAAATTTTTAGATTTCTAAGAATTGTAATATGATCATGATGATGATGATGATGACATTGAAATTTCTATTTTTAGCTTTAAATTTAGATTTTTTCGTTTGAAAAGGCTGAACTTGGAAAAATTTCTTAAAAAATATTTCTATAACCTACTAGAGGTAGCTGCCCCAATTTAATATATGTGTTAGATACGTTGAAAAGTCGACAGGAGGAGATGGGGGGGTTTTTTTAATTTATTTTTGGCAAATTCTGGCCCGTTTTCAATAAAAATTGATTTTTTGTTTGAAAAGGCTGAACTTGGTAAAATCTGCTTAAAAAATATTTCTATCACCTACTAGGGGTAGCTTTTACATTGGGGTAGCTGCCCCAATTTGATATATGTGTTAGATACGTCGAAAAGCCGGCAGCGGGAGATGGGGGGTTTTTTAAATTTATTTTTGGTAAATTCTGACCCGTTTTCGAGAAAAATTGATTTTTTTGTTTGAAAAGGCTGGAACTTGGAAAAATCTGCTTAAAAAATATTTCTATCACCTACAAGGGGGTAGCTTTTACATTGGGGTAGCTGCCCAAATTTGATATATGTGTTAGGTACGTCGAAAAGTCCACAAGGGGAGATGGGGGGTTTTTTTAATTTATTTTTGGCAAATTCTGGCCCGTTTTCGAGAAAAATTGATTTTTTTGTTTGAAAAGGCAGAATATGGTAAAATCTGCTTAAAAAATATTTCTATCACCTACTAGGGGTAGCTTTTACATTGGGGTAGCTGCCCAAATTTGATATATGTGTTAGATAAGTCGAAAAGTCGACGGGGAAGATGGGGGATTTTTCTATCACCTACTAGGGGTAACTTTTACATTAGAGGTAGCTACCCCAATTTGATATATGTGTTAGATACGTCGAAAAGTCGACGGAGGGAGATGGGGGGTTTTTTAAATTTATTTTTGGTAAATTCTGGCCCGTTTTAGAGAAAAATTGATTTTTTTGTTTGAAAAGGCTGGAACTTGGAAAAATCTGCTTAAAAATATTTCTATCACCTACATGGGGTAACTTTTACATTAGAGGTAGCTACCCCAATTTGATATATGTGTTAGATACGTCGAAAAGTCGACATGGGGAGATGGGGGGGTTTTTTAATTTATTTTTGGCAAATTCTGGCCCGTTTTCGAGAAAAATTGATTTTTTTTGTTTGAAAAGACTGAACTTAGTAAAATCTGCTTAAAAAATATTTCTATCACCTACAAGGGGGTAGGTTTTACATTGGGGTAGCTGCCCAAATTTGATATATGTGTTAGATACGTCGAAAAGTCGACTGGGGAGGATGGGGGGATTTTTTAATTTATTTTGGGCAAATTCTGGCCCGTTTTCGAGAAAAATTGATTTTTTTGTTTGAAAAGGCTGGAACTTGGAAAAATCTGCTAAACAATATTTCTATCAGCTACTAGGGGTAACTTTTACATTAGGGGTAGCTGCCCCAATTTGATTTAGATACGTCGAAAAGTCGACAGCGGAGATGGGGGTTGTGGTTGCTTAATTTATTTTTGGCAAATTCTGGTCCGTTTTCGAGAAAAATTGATTTTTTTGTTTGAAAAGGCTGAACTTGGAAAAATCTGCTTAAAAATATTTCTATCAGCTACTAGGGGTAACTTTTACATTAGGGGTAGCTGCCCCAATTTGATATATGTGTTAGATACGTCAAAAGTCGACAGGGGAGATGGGGGGATTTTTAAATTTATTTTTGGTAAATTCTGGCCCGTTTTCGAAAAAAATGATTTTTTTGTTTGAAAAGGCTGAAACTTGGAAAAATCTGCTTAAAAATATTTCTATCACCTACTAGGGGTAACTTTTACATTAGAGGTAGCTACCCCAATTTGATATATGTGTTAGATACGTCGAAAAGTTGACCGGGGGAGATGGGGGGTTTTTTAATTTATTTTAGGCAAATTCTGGCCCGTTTTCGAGAAAAATTGATTTTTTTTGTTTGAAAAGACTGAACTTATCAAAATCTCCTTAAAACATATTTCTATCACCTACAAGGGGGTAGCTTTTACATTGAGGTAGCTGCCCAAATTTGATATATGTGTTAGATACGTCGAAAAGTCGACTGGGGATGATGGGGGGATTTTTTAATTTATTTTTGGCAAATTCTGGCCCGTTTTAGAGAAAAATTGATTTTTTTGTTTGAAAAGGCTGAAACTTGGAAAAATCTGCTTAAAAATATTTCTATCACCTACATGGGGTAACTTTTATATTAGAGGTAGCTACCCCAATTTGATATATGTGTTAGATACGTCGAAAAGTCGACAGCGGCAGATGGGGGTTGGGGTTGCTTAATTTATTTTTGGCAAATTCTGGTCCGTTTTCGAGAAAAATTGATTTTTTTGTTTGAAAAGGCTGGAACTTGGAAAAATCTGCTTAAAAATATTTCTATCAGCTACTAGGGGTAACTTTTACATTAGGGGTAGCTGCCCCAATTTGATATATGTGTTAGATACGTCGAAAAGTCGACAGCGGGAGATGGGGGTTTTTAATTTATTTTTGGCAAATTCTGGCCCGTTTTCGAGAAAAATTGATTTTTTGTTTGAAAAGGCTGAACTTAGTAAAATCTGCTTAAAAAATATTTCTATCACCTACAAGGGGTAGCTTATACATTGGGGTAGCTGCGCCAGTTTGATATATGTGTTAGATACGTCGAAAAGTCGACAGGGGAGATGGGGGGGTTTTTTAATTTATTTTTGGCAAATTCTGGCCCGTTTTCGAGAAAAATTGATTTTTTTGTTTGAAAAGGCTGAACTTAGTAAAATCTGCTTAAAAAATATTTCTATCACCTACAAGGGGTAGCTTTTACATTGGGGTAGCTGCCCCAATTTGATATATGTGTTAGATACGTCGAAAAACCGACAGGGGATGATAGGGGGGTTTTTAAATTTATTTTTGTCAAATTCTGGTCCGTTTTCGAGAAAAATTGTTTTTTTTTTGTTTGAAAAGGCTGAACAAAAATCTTTGTCTATAAAAAGTTTACTGAATCATGCTCATGCAAAGAAAGCCTTTTATTATAAACTCAGAAATGTCATACGATACCCCTACAGGTCAATAACCTTTGACCTTGACCACTCTATTTTTAGACTTCTAAGAATTGTAATATGATGATGACTTTGCAATTTCTATTCACACCTCGCTGTGGTTTATATCACAAAAATGTGTCCTTGACTTAAGTACCTATGACAACATGTTTCAACTTGTTAAATACACACCTACTTTTAGTTTAGTAAATTATTTCACCTTGACCCAATTTAGTCAATATAAGCACCATTTGACCTTGTTCTACTTTTTAGCATAGACAACAACTCGCATTCTTCTTGTTTACATGAATTGATTCTATTTTTATACTTCTAAGAAATGCCATATGATACCCCCACCGGTCAATAATCTTTGACCTTGACCGCTCTATTTTTAGACTTCTAAGAATTGTAATATGATGATGGTGACATTGGAATTTCTATTTTTAGCTCCTGCTTCGACTTCGAAGAATTGTAATATGATGATGACATTGCAATTTCTATTTTTAGCTTTGACCTTGACCAGCTCCAAAAATTTATATTTCCGCCAAAAGTTTGACCCTGAAAATTGATTCTTAGATTATCTATTTTTAGCTTTTCACCTTGACCTTTATATTTCTAAGAAATGTAATATGAACCACCGTAGGTCAATAACCTTTGACCTTGAAAACTCTATTTTTAGACTTCTAAGAATTGTAATATGATGATTACTACTACCGATATATGCAATGTTTTCGATGACCTTGACCTTGAGTAGAAACACTCGTAGAAAAAGTACAGTAGAAAAGTGGAGTAGTTCCGGCCTTACATTACTACTCCTTGGAGTTAACATCTGGGATGATTGATTTTTTGTTTTTCGATTGCCTCTGGGATTAGTGATTAGTGCGGTTAGGTTATGAAGATTATTTACACATCTGAATGTTTTAATTTTCTTGAATTTAAAAACTATAGTTTGCGCTATCTGA
Organism: Vesta saturnalis; assembly: GCA_036346205.1. Classification (NCBI taxonomy): domain Eukaryota; kingdom Metazoa; phylum Arthropoda; class Insecta; order Coleoptera; family Lampyridae; genus Vesta; species Vesta saturnalis. The sequence continues at coordinate 649,740 of JARFJB010000627.1, read as the reverse complement.
TAGGGGCAGTTTTTTATGTTAGGGATAGCTCCCCCAATGTGATATATGTCGTAGATAAGTAAATAAATCGACAGGGGGTTGCTGTCCGGGGGGGGATTTATTTTTGGCTAATTCGCGCGTTTTCCAGAAAATTGATTTTTTTGTTTGAAAAAGCTGGACTAAATATTTACACATATGAATGAATTTGGAAGAAATATTTCGATTTTTATTTTTTAAAAGATATTTCGATTACCCAAGTTAAAAGTTCTCAAAATCTTTTAAATGCTATAAATTGGGCAATTCGGGGTAATACAGATCCGTAACACCAGGTCGATAATACCGGTTGCTAATACCGGTCCGTAATATAAAACCGGAGCATCGGTATAGTCGCTGGTCCTATGGTGTGCTGACATCTCTCGTACACTTGTACATATTCCTCCGTTTCTGTTCCGACGCAGTACACTCGCATAAACACGGTCATGTCTATGGTGTTTGTGTATTTATTATTATTAGTAATAGGTTTTCTAATCCCTTGGTGTTGCAATAACGATGATTTCCATCTTTATACTCACGAATTTTTCAAACATCCGCGTACTTCGTAATAATGTTGATGTTGACTTTCCTACTGACTGCGAATGGTTCTGTTAGTGGGGCCACTAATAGCGCTGGCGGTATTGTTGGTGTGGCAGATAGTAGTGTTCGCTGCTATTGGTAGAGTTTGTTCTGATACTAGTTATAATGGTATTGCTCTGATCGAAAAAGAATTAAAAATTTCCAAGTTGACCTTCGTAACGTACTGTTGTTATTAAGTCGAGAATGGTGTTATTTGTATATATAAGCGGTTTTGACAAATCTATTAAACTGCATGTATTATGATGATGTTTTCACTTGAAAAAGACATTTATTGACTAAAATTGGTACAATATATATTAATCAAAATATTTTCCATCATTTTCTTTAACTTTTTCCCTTCTTTGCGGCAACATAGCGATACCGTGTTGCAAGAACGATGGTGGTTTGGCAGCGATCCAATCATCCATCCGCACTTCGTCAGCATTTCGAAACTGTGTGCGAGCCAAGCCATGCTGCATGCATGTAATCAGAAGGCGCTAGGTCTGGTGAGTGCCCTGGGTACGGCAGAGCTTCCCATTCGAGCTACAACAGTGTACCCTTCACAACTCTTGCAACGTGTGGCCGAGCCTTGTCATGCAAGAGGATGACTGCGTCTGTTACTTGCTATTACTGGTCTTTTTTGCAAAATACGTCGTTCAATTTGTTCAATTCACGTCGGTAGACATCTGAAGTAACAGTATCATTCGGTGTTAGTAGCTCGTCATACACTACACCTTGCTGACCCCACCATATGCACAGCAAGACTGTATGGCCGTGAATATTTCGCTTCGGTGTCGATGTGGATGACCCTTCTGGGCTAACCCATGACTTTTTGCACTTGGGATTGTCGTAGTAGAGCCACTTTTCATCGCCAGTCACAATACGCCACAGGAAACTGTTATTTTTTGCCTGGCAAGCATCGAAACCGCGATGTTGAAACGGTTCGAAATGGCATTTTCAGTCAATTCGTGTGATTGTCATTTTCCCTCTTATTGGATTTTCCTATCGCATGTCAACGTCTGGAAACAGTTGATTCATCAACTCAGTTGTATGAAAGTTCTTTTAAAGTTTGAGCTGGGTTTTCGTCCAATAAGTCTTGCAATTCATTGTCTTCGGACTTTTTCGGTCCTCCAGGTCGTTCTTTGTCATTGACATCAAAATCACCACTTTTAAAGCGTTGAAACCAAAACCGACAATTGGAATATGACGGAGCAGCATCACCATAAGTTTCTAAAAGTGTTTGATGGGCTTAGAAAGCAGATATATTTAAATCAAACAACAATAATACCGATACTTGGCATTTTCACCAATAAACATCGTTGATCAAGATACATGCAAGCAGCTATTATTTAATGTTTGGGATATAATAGCCTCCAAAGATTTCAAGAAAGTGGAGGGGTGGATGCGGTTCAAACCAGCTAGCGAGATTACTGTTGGTGATGTTTGAGATACAATAGTCTCCATCTACCAATCCAACTCTAGCGGCTTAAACACCGAAACCTTCGCCTGCGTGTAACGTCTGTACAATTCCTCGCGGGAAAAGGTAGATCGCGTTTGTACACCAGCTATAAGGAGGAGTACGGCAGACGCCGTGGAATTGTAACCATACGTAATAAAGATAATCTGTGTTTACCCCGAGCTTTGGTTGTCAGTAAAGCGTGTGTAGACAAAAACCCTAATTATAATCGTATTCATAACAGAGAGGGTATAAAAAAAGAACAGGCTATGCAACCGGTTCAAGAAGTAAATGCGGTGATACCAACAAACAGGTGAGGACTTGAAGAACTACTATAATTTCAGAGGTATCTTAAAGGATTCAAAATAACCGTATGTCTTTATGGAAGCAAAGCTTGTGATGTCATGTTCCAGAGTGACGATGCAGGGAAGCGTCTCAATTTATTGTATCATGATGGTCATTACAATGTCATACAGTCATTAATTGCAGCATTTGCATGCGAATATTACTGTGAAGAATGCCATACCCCTTTTGACCACAAGAATAATCGTCGGTGTGGGGGTACGTGTGCTGCATGTCAACACTCGCCCACATGCTCAAAAGTTAAGTTAACTCTGAAGATTGTAAAAGGACTTTTCGCGGTCAAAAATGTTTTGATAATCACAATACATGCCATGTTTGTGCTCAAATTAGTGGATGTGAAAAATGTTTTGCAACACCAGGAAGCATATTTGCGAAAAGGTCTTTTGTAAAACGTGTAACAGCCATGTGGGTAGAGATCAACTGTGAACGTGTAACAGTTATGTGGGTAAATATCAACTGTTATATGCCTACAGCTAAAAGATCGCCGAAAATAGCAGATACAGAGTTTGTTTTGTTTTTTTACGACTTGGAAACCATGCAGGAAAAAAATATGGAAGACGGTTCGCTCTTACACCAACCTAATCTCTGTGTGTTTGTGCAGTGTTGTGATAAATGTATACACGAAAAAAAAACTGTATTTTGACAAAGGTGTGGTTTTCGGCAAAAGAATGTTGACGTAAAACGTAATATCGGTATTTATGGGAAATATTTTAAATATGAGAAAAACGTTTAAAAACGTTATCGTATTGGCTCATAATGGCGGCGGTTTCGATCATCAGTTTATTTTAAATCATGTATTAACACTGACAGATCTCATTCATGAACTAATAATGCGCGGTACAAAATTAATTTGTATGTATCTGGACAATGTTAGGTTTTTAGATTCGTTAAACTACTTTCCGATGGCTCTTCGCAAATTACCAACGGTGTTCGATGCTAAAGAAAGGATATTTCCCACACTTATTTAACACGACAGGGAATCAAAACTATATCAGTCCAATTCCACCCATAGAAACTTTGGACCCATGTAACATCAGGTGTAACGAGAGAGAAGCATTGTTAACGTGGCATGCGGGAAAGGTGGCTGAAAACTATGTATTTGACTTTCAGAAGGAGTTTATAGAATATTGTGTATCGGATGTTGACATATTAGCACAGTCTTGCCTTAAATTTCGACAACTGATGATAAAGGAGAGAAACGTCTGTCCGTTTACCGAAAGTGTCACGTTACCAGGAGCATGCAATAAACTATTCCGACGCACATTTTTAAAACCAAATACGATTGGACTAATACCAAAAGGTGGTAACAGGCAACGTGACAATCAATCCATCGTAGCTACACGGTGGCTGTTGGTTGAAGAACGAGATCGTCAAATTAATATAATACGTTCGGCTAAACAGAAAGAAGCCAGAGCTGGAGGTGTAAAAGTCGATGGATTCTGCGCCGAAACTAATCAGGTATTTAAATTCGACGCATGTTACTATCATGGCTGCCCTAGATGTTTCAAGTACAGGCGAAACGCACCATTACCAGATAATACATCGGAGACGCTCGAATATCATTATGAAGCTACTATAGCAAAATCAAATAGAATAAAGGAGTTAGGATACACAGTTATCGAGATGTGGGAGTGTGATTTTCAATACATCGGAGATGCTCGAATATCATGAAGCTACTATAGCAAAATTAAATAGAATAAAGTAGTTAGGATATACAGTTATCGAGATGTGGGAGTGTGATTTTTGACGACCGATGGATGAAATGTTTAATTATACAGAAACGCACCCATTAATTGCATATTTACCGCTAAATCCTAGAGATGCGTTTTATGGTGGTCGAACCGGACACGCAAAATCCTTTTATAAAGCAAAGGAATGTGAACGAATAAAATATGTTGATTTTATGTCCCTACACCCTTATGTTAATAAGTACGGTAAATATCCCTTGGGTCATCCCACCGCACATATTGGTGAAGAATGTAGAAAATTAAACATTGAAACGACAGATGGGCTAAGTGGAAAGTACTACCACCAGAATTATTGTTCCACTCAGTACTACCTGTAAAAATGAACGGCAAATTAATGTCTGTTCTTTGTTGTTCATGTGGTGAAGGTTTTAATCAAGTGAACTGTGAACATAACGATTATGAATGCTCGTTAACAGGTACGTGGGTAATAGATGAAGTTAAGAAAGCAACCGAAAAAGGTTACCAAATATTACAAACTTATGAAATATGGCAATACGAAACCGAACAGTATAATAGTACCACTAAAACTGGCGGACAATTCAGCCAATATATAAACAAATTTTGGGATAGTAAACAACAGAGCTCAGGATAGCCGTCTTATTGTGGCACCCCCGAGAAAAAAAATATGTTAAAGATTAGTTTGAAACCGAAAGTGTTCACCTTAATCCCTCTTTTTGGGGCAAGCTTGGACAGTGTGAGAACCAAAATAAAACTAGTATAGTCAGAGAGTCTGGTGAATTCTATAATTCTATAATTTGAAGAAGCGTACTGCAAATGTTGTGTTTTCCGGTTATACCACGACTTAAGCACGGTTGAAGTTATGCGAATATTTGGAAAGGTTGGCAGATAGGGTTATCTATTATGATACGGACTCGATAATTTACATATCAGTTCCGGAGCAGTATGATATGCCATTAGGTCAATTTTTAGGTGAATTCTCCGATGAATTGGAAGATGAAGGTGTTGGAAGCTACATCAAAGAATTTGTATCAGGCGGACCAAAAAATTACGCCTACAAAGCATGGTCCAGTTCTAAAGAATGTGACGTGACTGTATGTAAAGTTGAAGGAATATCGTTAACGTATAAAACCGCACAAATATCAACTTCGATAAAATAATGAAAATGGTCCTAGAAGAACATGAACCTGTTCCAATTACATCTATACTTATAAAGCGATCGGCTGACCACAATGTACTCACAATCAACACGATTAAATTCTACCGCCCAAACTCCACAAAGAGATGCGTTTTCTTTGACGGTCCATCACACCCGTACGGATTTAAAAAACGTAGGTTACATAATTTCACATAATAAAGTTGTAAACTTGTAAATGAAGATTTGTAATTATTCTTTTATTCCTCATGTGTATCTTAGTGTGTAAATATGTAACTACTCTCTATGTTGCAAGTATGTCTTTTATTGGTATCTAAGGAAAAAATATTACAGTTATATATCAAAAAATGTAATACAAATATTTTTTTATGAATAAACACGTACCATACGTTTTTACTTACACACACCATACCCTCGCGAGTGTTGGGTAGAAATTGCTCATGCGACTGGTTTTTAACCCTATTATTGATGGTTCGAATATATGTATTCCAGTTTTTGCTGTATCAACGGGCGGCATGTATGCGACTTCCACCGGTACGTAAGATGTGTGGCTGCGTACATCAGAAGAGCATAATTACCTCACGCTTCCCCATCGATCTCGATTCTCCCACGATCTTCAGAACCTCCCTCACCAGCTGTCCTAGATGACCCACCAAGTAATGGCATGCGGAGCGGCACCAAAGAGGGGTGCCGGCAAACATGAAAGGATTTAGCCCGGGCCAGTTGCCAAAATATAGTTCTCACGATCTGCAAAATTTTCTCACGCCAAGTGTCGCAACACCTACTTTTGTTCATTATCTGAATAACAATGAACTTTATAGGAAAATGTGTAGACATATTTTTTAAAGAAAATTTAATTTTACACAAGTTTTCTTTATGAAGTTTCTGAGTCTAAAAATTAATAAGTAGAATAGAAAATACCTAAATTGTATTATCGGTATTTTATAGATGCGGGCGGTTTTGGAATTTTTTTAAAATGAGCAACTATATATCTATTAACGTCTATTTGACATGAAATTTAATTTTATATAACTTTTCTTTATAAAGTTCCTTAATACAGAGCCAAAGAAGGCTAAAAATTAATTAAATGAGATTGAAAATGCTTGAACTGTATTGTCGACTATCAGACATGAAGTTTCAAACGTCCCTCTGATATGGATTATTGTTTTGTTTTTTCCATGTTGTCTATTTTCGAACGTATTTAAACAGAGATTGCATAATACACCTAAAAAAATTATTATTAAAATTACTTAATTTCTTTTATTTTCCACTGTATAGGTTGGAAGGTCGTGTGCTGTTCCACACAAGATATATTTGTTTATTGTATGCTTTATTATATATTTTTTCAGGAAATAATTTAAATTAGGGTAATTTTGTAAAACGGTGCGGAAATATTAACAAAAAAATCTTATTTTGGATACTCCTAATCTGTTTAACGGTACTTATGTGTTTCGCACATAAGAAGAAAAAATGACAGTGATAAGCTTGCAAAACAGTACTTATATTTACTTTTAAGTTTACTCAGCAGTCTTTTGCGCTTAGTCTTTTAACCAAAAGGATAAGACTTACGTATTTTATTGTTGTTGGCTGTTGAGCTTAACGTTGATGCTACAGAGTGGGTATGCTCAAATGGATTAAATCAAATAAAAATAAATACTGAAGTACTACACCGCATAACAATTTATTATAATTAAAAAGTTTAACAATGGGGCAATTAGTATACATTCGAAAATCTTTAATTAATATACACCACAATATTGCTGAAATGGAGATATACTAATAATAAAAACTTAACCTTAACGCTGAAATATGATGAGCGGCATTTCTATTTATATGATAAAAGAAACATATACCGATTATACAGCTTAAAAAGCAGGACGGGAATATTGTATCTTACAAAAATGTAGGTACACATATATATTTATGGGGCGCCGTTTGGGTGAAATAAAATCTGAGAATATGTACATTTTAAATCTAGTATGTGTCACATTTGAAATATATAAGTATAATTACATATTCATATATACAAAGTTTGTATATATATATATATATATATATATATATATATATTATATATATATATATATATATATATATATATATATATATATATATATATATATATTATATATATATATATATATATATATATATATATATATATATATATATATATATATATATATATATTCATATTTTATTTTGTTCCTAACGCCCCATACATATTTGTTAGTTGTAAAAATAAAAGTTAAGATTATTATTTATTTACTAATAAACTTCAAATTTAATTGGTTAAGGAAGAATAAACTTTTATTAAGATTTCTTTTAAAGAATGCTCAATAAAATATTAATCACAATAAAAAAATTACAAATACCTAACCTAATAAGAAAATATTTATTTCAATCACAGAAATATGGTGTGGTGATTTTTGAATACCTGCATTGACATGTACCTACTTAACTAAATATTTCACTCGATACGATTTGTATTATATGTAAAACTGAAAGTATAAAATTTCTAACATCCAAAGTTTTATTAATATTGACAAAAACCAGAAAAGTACCTACATTTAATTTGTGGACGCGGGAGTTGATTATTGTACTGAATTTTATATTACATTCCGTAGTTAACATGTACACTTTAAAAACAAAAAAGTTACGTAATTACACTTTTTTACAACTTAACAATTGCACATATTATTACTTCAAATTATCGATAAGCTATAAAAACGCAAGGTGATTGAAATCTACTTATTATAGCAGCATACTTCTGTATTGAATAATTTCGTTATCTATAGTTCTGCATTACTGGACCGTTTTTCATAATCTATTGTAAATATTACATCTACTCATTTTGTGGTTACCAGATGTTCAAATCACAAGTTATTTAATGTATCTAAGTAATAAAATTATATTATTAGTATCTAAGTAAATAAGAAAATTATACATGATGACAATTAAAAAAAAGTGTGGGGTCAATCTTAATACTAATTAATTTAGTCTATCATAAGTATACCACATCTTATAAATACAAAGTAGTGAAGATAATAAATAAAAATAGTAACATTAACTAATCACACTAAACACTAGATGTAATAATTCGTACATGGTATTCTAACCTTTATTTGTTGGTTTGCACCTAGATAAAACAGTAGATACTTGCATAAAAAACATTTTCCTTTAAAATAAATTATTAAATTATTTCATAACATTTTTTTGAATACAAAGCAAACTAATTTTCTTTTTTTTCATTGAATTTTTATTATTAATAAAACGTTAAAGCCGGATACATATTCTAGACAGACTATATTAAGAAAGAAATATGAATTAAAACATCATTTAAAAATAAATTTTATATGCTCTTTACATTTATTACTTTTTAATTCAAATTAATTTTTATTCATACAACAATTTATATTAAGCAGTAACTCAAAACAAGCAATTATTGAACTAACTCTTTTTAATGACAAGGCGTTAATTACCTACTTAATGAAAATGACGAATAAATTAATTAACTGATAAATGTGTTTCTTTATTCATATTTATCATTATTCACACTAGCACTAAATATTATATTTACGTGTATGAAGCTCGATACAATATTGTAGCTTAATTTATTAATACCTTGAAAGTTATTGTGCTGAAAATACAAAAATAACTTAAATTTTTCTTAGTCTGGTTATGTCTTTAATAAGATTTTAAATTTACTAAAATACGGAATTTTTGGCAATGTTGATAATTGTACTAATAGTACAGGAATTATACCGAAAAATAGGCCCAAACCCCAGAAAAATTAATTCATAACATTTGATGACTGATTTCTGGTTTTAAGACGTTGCCTTGCCACCGTACAGAAAGTCCTCAAAATCCCTGCATTGTGAAATTTACAGAAGCCAATGGAAAAATTACAATTTTAATGCAACCTACTAGAAAGTGACATTAGCGTTGACGGCCCCAAGGGTGCACTGACAAACAGATTTTGAAGTCAGTGCACTTCCCACGGCACCCCATCGCGCGCGTAAGCCGCCTTGATTCGGGCGGTTTTGGACAAGAGTCTGGGGAGCAGACAGCCTGAGCTCGAAAATTACCGAAGCAGTGTTTTATTTTCTTAAAACAGACTAAACCCAACCCGAGCCAAACCAAAAAATGCAAATCTCTTACTTTCAACTACTTATAAAAGAAGAACAAACAAGAAAATGAGTATAACCCTAGTGTGATCTAAATTGTAGTGTTGATGTGTCAAAATGAAGCGTTATATTCTCCCGAAGTGTACGGGTATTACAGAAGGAAAGTGTGCGATAGAAACGCAAGGTTTAGCTACACTGCGAGAGTTAGTTTAATGAAGAAAAACGAAGTATTGACGCTTTTGGAAAGCTGCGAATCAGTGTATGTTCATGTGTCATGCAGAAAGCGGTACACCAGAAACCAGAACGGACTACTAAATGAAATGCGCAATAATATAAACATAGCGTGGTAGGGAAAAGCCATTCTTTGTATTGCTTTGTCCATTTTATTGCAGGAGAACGAGAACGTAACACCTTTAAAGCGACGTTCATCCGCACCTCTCTTTGAAAAAGTGTCCAATGTTTGTATTATGGCGGATCACTAGAACAGCCCTTCGGAGACAAAACTCCTGTTAAACAAAGGAAACGGATTACCACAGTCCAGAAACTGACAGCAGAAAGAAATGCTGTGAATCTTAGAGCTGCAGGAGAACTGGATCCACGTGGGTAGTTGCACTATCATTTAGATTGCTATGGAAAGCACAAGCCTGATTTCCCGCGTCCTGGTAGGCCTGTCGACACGGCAAAGCAGTCCGCTTTTGACAAACTTTGTGATGAACTTCCGACTGCCAATTTTCTGTGTCAGAGGTACTAGATCGCCTAGTCAAGTTGACGAAAGAAAAATCTTGCTATAGTGCTCAGTACTTGAAAGCGAAATTGAAGTTAAAGTATAAAGACCGGCAAGTTCACAGATTTCGGAGGGAAGAACAGCGTTTTCTGCTACAGTGGAACGGTTGAGAAGTTTGTTTATGATGCATGGCACGCATTCAGGAAACCGGGTCAAGACGATAGAAGACGTATTGTAGAAGCAGCAGCAAAGATTATTAGAGAGATATAAGAAATGTGGATTTGATATCATAAAGTGCATATTAGATGGAAATCTTGACGAGGAGCACCTTGTCCCTGAGTCCTTCCGAGTTCTTCTTGAAGAAATAATCAAATCTGAAACGGATTCCCACCAATGCAAGAGGACTGGAAGTCACTCGCTCAAGCAACAATGCAAGTCTGCCCCATGATCCTACATTTCTCCCATTTTGCTGCACGTGGGCATATACCTATACTAGAAAGAGGTCTCCGCTCTACTACACTTCGTACAAATCCATGCGATTTTTGTATCTACGATCATCTAGGCAGTTTTCAACAGTATGCGTTCGATAATGCAGAGTATAATGTGCTATCTACAACAGGCCATGGCACTTTTCATTTATTTAGCCCCGTTTTTTAACCGTTTCTGTTGGATTCCCTTGCTTCGGCAATTTTCGGAGCTCCGGCTGTCTGCTCCCCAGACTCTTATCCAAAGCCGCCCGGATCAAGGCGGTTCACGTGCACTATAGGTGTGACGGGTTTCTAACGGAAGTGCACTGACTTCAAATTTATCTGTGTCAGTGAGCTCTTGGGCTTGGGGTTGAATTCCGTTTCCCGTTTTAAAAAATTGTCATTTCCGGGTTGAACAAATATTTTTTCTTAAAAAAATACGGTTGTACCATGATCAGATGACGCCTTTGGCCCGTGAACGCTAATGTCACTTGCTAGTAGGTTACATTAAAATTGTAATATTTCCATTGGCTTCTATAAATGTTCCAATGCGCGCATTTTGGGGACTTTGTTTTCAATGATAAGGCACTATCTTAGGAACCGAAGTCAGTTATCAGATGTTATGAATTTGTTTTTTTGACCCCAAAAACTATACATCCTGTACTATAATTGAAAAATAAGGATACAGAAACAGGCACTTTTTTGTTTGGAATATATTACTTAATGCTAATTTTCATTTTCTTTATCGTAGAAATTAGGCGTAACAATAACATAGAAAATGTAAGAGACCGCTAATTCAAAATTTTAGTTAGTTTGGCCAAATGCTTACTTTTTAATACCAATTAATCGTTCCATTTATTTTGTGTACTAAAATATTTGTACATACCGGCGAAGGACCAAAACCTAGTCTTACTCTTGTAAATTTTAGTTTAAGCTTTATTTTCTAAAGAAAATAAATTTTTGTTTGAAAAAGATTGATTGTTAATGTAACCATTGAAATATCTAAAGGGATTGTCGAATTTTCAGTTTTCAATTGAATTTAAGTATTACATTTATTAGTTGCCAATTAGTTAATGGATGGTGAACTAGGTATACATTTTAAAACGAACGTTGTCTTGATGATTAACAACAAATAAATTTGTTTAAATGGCTGATTTATGTATGATGTTCTTCCTAGATTAGAATGATACTGTGCTATTTCATCTGGAAATTATTCAAGTCGTCAAGATTTAAATAAATCAGCAGGTACTTATAATATCAGTTCTCAAGTTTAATACTAGGAAATTTATGGATTGGATTACAAAATTGCATAACGTGAGGATTCAAAAAGTAGTCTATCAGCATTATTGTTTTATTTAATTTACAAAATAAAAACGCTTTTGTTATTGCTCTGTTTCGTATTACATATGAAAAAGTATACTCTAGGTATGAGCAGTACATACTTCGAAATTAACGTTATTGCTAGAAAATATATATTATTAAACGATGATGTTTGTGTTTGTATTATAAAAATTATTTAAAAAACGTACGTATATTGGGAAGACAAGCATAATAATCTACAAATGGTACTGCTTGTGATGCATTAAACTGAAGATAGGTTCGACAATGACTAATAACATTAATTGTAACCTAACACAAAGCCGTCGTTAAACTGTTATTAATTACACCCTGACACATTAACTACGGGTTGATGTACATCTCAAAACCACATTGAAATGTAGAGCCAAAAGTGGCCAAACTTGCCATAAAGCATCGTATTGGCACTTACATACGACCTGTACCGGGTCTACGCTCTGTACATCATAGTACCGTATCAAACATCTGCAGAGATCTAGTAATTACATCATCTTTGAGGCACGATTCCATGAATTCCTCTATAGTGATAACACCGTCCTGATTTAGGTCTAGCTTTCGGAAGACTCGATCAACTTGTTCTCTGGTTTTACGTTCATCTTCTGAGTGATGAGATTGATGTGAACGCCTACCAATAAGATCGTGTACGGCTGTTACAATTTCCGCTAATTCACCTCTGCTTATACAACCATCCCCGTTAATATCATATAATTTAAACGTCCATCTAAGACGTTCGTACACAGATCCCCGAAGAAGAGTTGATAACGTTACTAGTAAGTCCTGAAAAAGAAACAAGTATTAGATGCTTATTTAATGACAGTTTAAAGCAAGAGACTAGTTTTCTACTATATTACACTACCTAATTAAACAAAGGAGATGAAAAGGAAAAATATGATGGATACAAACTACTTTGGTAAAATTTTTTTCTTACAAAAAATTACTGTCATGTGATTTCAATGTGTTAAACATAATCTATCATTCAGGGAGAAACCTTCTTTAACGTATCAAATAAGATCGTTAACTCGTTTATAAATGATTTCTATGTTTTACAATAACTATTCATATAACTGTTAGTATTATAAATAACATAACAAAAGTAACTTATTAATACTGATCTAAATATACTCCACGGTATAATCTACAACAACGCATCATACGTGAAGCTATAGAAATGGAAAAACCTTCTAACGGTTTGAACAAACGTGATAATAGTTCTTGTATTCCACCAGTCTAGAGAATGATTTTAAAGAGACAATATACTCCAATACTAATTATAAATGAAGAAAATACGAATTATATGGGATTAACAACCACAAGTTCATCCCACATTAATGAGAATACTTCAACTTCCCATCAGGGCCCAGTAACACGCAGCAAACATAAATTAAAATCTAGCGATAGTGCTTTAGATGAATAGTAGTTGTCAAGTGTCATAAATTAACTTGAATTTAATTTCACCTTTGTCAACCTTCTTGAAAAAGGAAGCAAAGAAGCTTTCGAAACGTCGAATAGACAGTAACCAACACGAGTTAAACCCGAAATAAGTGTTTAATTTAATATAAATAAATATATATATTTTTTGGTTTGGTTCCGGGTTGGGTTTTGTCTGTTTTAAGAAAAGAAAATACTGCTTCGGTAACTTTCGGAGCTCCGCCTATCTGCTCCTCAGACTCTTGTCCAAAGCCGCTCGGATCAAGGCCGCTCACGCGCACGATAGGGTGTCGTGGGCTGGTAACTGAAGTGCTTTAAATTTATCTGTTTGTCAGTGCGCCCTTGGGACCGTGAACGCTAATGTCACTTTCTAGTGGGTTACATTAAAATTATAATATTTCATTAATGTTATAATTGTTGATGATTTCCGCACAATGCGGTGGTGCACCGTTGTGTAGGAACATACTATTTGTAATAAATTAATTGGTATGTCTTCGATAAACGGTTCAACGTGGTTTTGTAAATATCGCTGAGAATTCAACGTTCCGTCATATATATATATATATATATATATATATATATATATATATATATATATATATATATATATATATATATATATATATACGGTCCAATACCCAACCACATTAAAACTAAACCTCTCTCGATTCCTTTCCTCCACAGTGACATGAGGATTTTCACAAGCCCAAGTATATTCGTTATATCTATGGAATATTCAGGTACTACTGTCCGTCCAAATACAATTTAAGGCAAAATTTTGATCTTCTTCTGTTTTTTTAATGAACCATTCACAAAAATGCATTCATCGTATAAAATCCCCAGGAAGAAGATAATGTATTTTTTCTCTTCTTTTATTATTTTTTAAAATTTTAAAAGCTTCCTGGTTAATATTGTAATTTGCTGTAGGGTTAGTGAAAGGACCATAGCTTCTTAGATTTTGTTGCAGCTTACCGAATATAATTTAAATGGTTGCCGTCGTTCAGGGTATCTGTTAGAATACAGATTACCTGCGGCGTCAGATTCTAACATGTCTAACATGTCGTACCTTTCATAGTTTTCGTACATTTTGAAAAACAAAATGAAGCAATCAAAATGAAAAACAGCTATCACAAAAACTTATTAACAAAAATAACACTTTTCTTGCTTTGAAAACTTTTTTTTTACATTTAAATAAATATTTATAAACTAAAAGCTATCTAAAAACAAAAGAAAGAAACGTGATGATCATAGCTGCCTACTAGATATTTTTTATGTAAACATGTTTCTATTAATTTTTTTTTACATTTGTTTTACTGTTACTATTTATCTGAGTATATTTAGATCAGTATTAATTAGTTACTTTTGTTATGTTATTCATAATACATAATTGTTTGTTTTACTCCCACGTTCGTTGTTTTTTGTTAGTTATTTCAGATTAAAAATATTTGGAGGTAATAAAAATTTCCAGATAACTAGCCGATTGTCGTTTTAATTATGCTGCCGTCTTTTGTTAGCCATGGAAATCTAGATGACTGCAAGGAAAATCTTTAACATAAATATAACAAATACATCAAAATTTAGCAAATTTTACGCTTTTATCAAAAACCCCTAAATATACAGGGTGGTTCATATGAAAAAAACGTAGTCTACGGCCGTATAAAGAAAACCAAACACCCTGTATAAACATTGTCTGTCGCGATGGATGCTCTAAGAAAGATTTTGCCAAAATCTATTATCTTTAATAATAAGATAGTTATGGGGCATTAAAGAAATCGATTAAATTTGAGAAACTCCCCCTATCGGCCAAACGATTAGAGACAGCCGAATTCTGATTTTCTTGTTAAATTTGAACTCCAGGCACCTATCTCTTAAAATGCAGGGTGTTGTCATGTGTATATATCTACGTATTTTTTTCTTTTTATTCCTTTTTTGCTAGTGACTCAATTTACGCTAACGAAACTTGTTTTTTTTGTGATCATCAAGGTACAACTGGAAGTAACAATAGACTGTTAATCAAAGTTGTAGTAGTTTTCAAATTAAACTTTTCGTATTGCCATTTATATTTGATTTCTGGAATTGGCAATTATATATTTTGTGGATTAATTAATTGAAAATAGGAAATTTTAAAGTTGAATCTAAATTAGTTTTCTTGTAAATTTTTATAAAAGTTTGGTTAAAATAAAATGTAGTTATAGATAAGAAAAGTTCGCATTTAAATTGTAGGATGAGATCATTCCTTCGTTTGCTGGTTTAAGCAGGGCTGTTGATGTTCGTTTTACTTATTGCGTTTTAGTAATTTACACCGTTTTTCTGCCGGAGTATAGTATCTCAATCCATTTAGTGTTAAGTGATTATCGTTATCGTCAAGGGAATAAATCTGTGGATGACAATTTGCACTTTAGTTCACGCCGCAGTGTCAGCAGTTTTCTTCAAGTTAAAGCTTATCGTTGATCGTCAAGGTGGTGTAATATCTGTGGATGACAAGGGTTTGCAGCGGTGAGTAGTTCCGCCGCATTCTTGATCTGCAGTTTTCGTGAGTTAAAGGATGTGAAGTTGAGAAAGTGTTGGTGCCTTTTCGAATACCTGGATGGACCGAACCTTTCGAGAAGGTTTGCAACTAAAGCACAGTTTGGTGGATATTTGTATAGACGTTCACCTTTCTGGTTATTTCTTTTGAAGTTACTGACCGTGAGTCAATTAACGAACATTACAAGGGATGTGTTATAAGTGCATCTTGGTGGTGAATTTGGAGACGCGCTAAAGGCGGATTTATATTCGAATAAAACCATTGTGAAGGACACGAACCGTTTTGTTTCCCCTGTAATAAGATCAGCTTTGCAACAAGCACAGTCTCATGTAAATAATTTGTAAATAGACGTTCATCCTTTCTGGTTAATATTAAAGACTTGTAAGTTACGAGCTACCGAATTAATGGAAAATGGTAACGATATCATGTGTCACAAAGGGATTTGTTTTCTGCATAAGTATAACTTGGTGGCTGAATTTGGAGACGCGCTAAAGGCGGTATCGCTATTCGAAATTTAAAACCATTGTGAAATTGCCGCATGGTTTTGCCTTACCGATCGAGAACATCTGCAACAGTATCCTGAAGCCGTATTGCTTTCATTGCTACCTGGTGAAGACGTATTCAAGAGTTCTGTAAAGGTAGACTCAATATTGCACGTTATTAATGATTAAAAGACTTGTAATAGACTTGATTAATGTAAATTTGGTAATATTATTCTGTGATGAGCGAATAAACGCAGTCGTTGTTTTGGTGCACTATATAACGTCCTGGCTAATTGACGCTCTCAAGTTTAATCTCTATTAAAAGGTTGACGAACTGCTGAAATTTGTGCTCGCTTTGGTATTTTGTTTTGCCTTACGATCGAAATGTACATGCAAATTTATGTATCCTGAAATTCTCGTATTGGTAAAATTGATTTTGAGTGACCATTGGTTACGAATGTATTCAATTGTTAACATTTTAGAAGGTAACTCAATATTGCACGTTATTGTGAAATCTGGTATTATCATTGACCTTGTATTGTAGAATTTGGTGATTTTAAATTGATCGAGCGAATAAACGCAGTCTGTTGTTTTTGATATGTTATTCATTGCGGTAATTGAACGCTCTCAAGTTTAATCTCTTAGGTTGACGAACTGCTTATTTGTGATCTTCTGACCGCTAAAGCATAATTTGATTTTTTATTGTTAATTAAATGTACTGCAAATTTATGTATCTGAAATTCTCGCTTGGTAAAATTGATTATTGAGTGACCATTTAAAGTTACCAGTGGTAGTTTCTCAATTTTAACCATATTTAGTGTCATACAGTTCCATTTCCGTTTTATTAAATATCTGGTGTTACAAGGTTGACCTACTCCGTAATTTTAAGATGACGTTTATCTAGATTTATGTAATTGATACAGTTTGAGTTGAATTAATAGATCTTTGAAGTTTTCTTGAGTAGTATTTAAATTTGAGTTAATAAGATTTAAGCGTAACATTTAACGTTCATTTTTTTTTTATTATTGTGTTTGAATTATTTTGTTCACAAGTGTTGGGGGTAACGTAACGAAATATAAAGTTAAAGAAGTCATTGAAACCCAACAGCTGATTTGCGCACACGCTACTTTAGTATTTGAGCATGTGGATATTTTAAGATTTGTTCCAAAGCTAAAGTTTCGAAGCATCTCCCACGTGCACCTAGAGGTAACCAACGTAAGGTAAGTGAGATCTTTTGACTATTCAAGGCTGATTTATCTAAGTGTGCCTACGTGTATTCTTACCGATATCGTCTTAATAACAGTCTGACGCCCTTTAATTGACTATTCTAATTATGACGCACCTTCAGTATTTTTAAATTCAAAAACACGCCCATGCCCTCTGTCCCACCAAGCTAGTCCGGTGCACTCGAATTATCTGTCACCTGCCGTTTTAGTTTCATTTTGGACCGTAACAGTGTCTCCATAAGAAAGTGTTCAATTTGGATCACTTGGTACACGTAGCTAGTTTACGTCCTATAGTATCACATGAATCGTTGGTATTGGAATGTCAGTACGTGTCGGTCTCCTATACATTGAAACTTTTTGTATTAATTTTAATTGCTACACTTACAGGGTTGATTGATCCTTGTTCAGTTTCTAAAGTAAATTTAATTTTAGGGTGTAAACTATTAATGCTGTTTAAAAATCTATAATACGCTAAGAATACAACAAAATTCATTAGTACTGATTGAGTAAACTTATTAGTTTTGATGTAATCAATTTGTTCCCCATTTAAAAATTAATAATAATAATACATTCCGAACACTTTTTAACGCTAAAGGCAAAACATACCAAATTTTGAAACTTGGTGTTTATAAGTTAAATTGTTCAGCCTGTAACTCGGTATACATACATAAAGTAAACAATATGAACATTAGGTTTACAAACACATTCGTACATTTTGACAAATTAAATTATGCTAAACACATAACTAAACAGAGATTTGATAATGATTCGTAATTAAAAACAAAATGGCGGCGGAATTGATTATGACGTAATTAATATAAATGGACTTTGACCGAATCCTCTCCTTCCTCCCACAGCAACTGCGTTTGCCTACCCTCCAGGGGCTGAACTGCCAAAAAGGCTCTTAATACGGTTCTTAATACGCAAAAGGACCCTAAGTAGGGGTAAAAATTCTATCAAGGGGCTGAAAATCCGTCAAGGAGTTGAAAATGGTCCCCGAAAAGAAGCCGTAATTAAAACTAAACACAGGGGGGGACTGACTAAAAGGCTCTTAATACTGCCAAAAGGGCCTTAATTAGGGTTAAAACGACATCAATTAGCTGAAAATTGCATCAAGGGATTGAAAATGGCCCCCGAAAAGAAGACGACCGCTCCCTCACCCCCACTCTGACCCACCCTCCAGATTCCCACTCCCCCCTCACCATTTTTAATTAATTATAACGTCATGGCCTCATGTGGGTCTATTCTACTCTCGTTAGAGGTAGGATCGCTAATCATTTTCGTACATACTTCCTTCAACAAATGCCATTCATCATTTATAACACTTAAAATTTTAGAATTCGATGTCCAACGTGCAACTACGGAAGTAGGTATTTCTTTTCCGATGACGGTATCAGGCACATGAGTTCGCTTGGGGAATGGTGAAAAAACGAAGGTAAACCATTGACTGAAGACCGTTTAATCCTCCCGTCATTACACTTGCTCCATCATAGCATTCTCCAACAAGCTTGGATCTATAATTAAATTTATTTTCAGCGCTTTGATACAAGAGTGAACAAAGTTTCAGCAGTTCGTCTAGAACTGACATCATAAAATTCTAAAAATCTCTTCACTAATTTTCCACTGGCGTTAACTGGTGATTTTTGTGCAATATCAGTGGAATCATCGACTTGAATAGAAAAAAAGGAACATTCCTTTACATCTTTTTCTACGTATTTGTCAATATATTCCGAAATACTAATTTATTTTGTATTGTCTTCGAATACCCGGTAAACACAGATGTGGTTTTTTTTTATAATGTTTTGGAATATCAATAGGGCTTACCAACAAAAGGGCTTCAAGCAGTTCTTTTGAAATTTCCGCGATTACTAGAACGTGCATCTTCACGATGACCGCGATATGCCACCTTTCGTTTACCTAAGTAAAGGGCTGTAAGAATAGGTTGTTGCTTAAAACATCTGTTAAGTTGCACATTATCATTCAATTGTTTAATATATAGCCGAGAACTTTCTTTTAATGTGTTCTCAGTAGTAGTTCAATTTTTAATCGTGTATAACCTGGGGCACAACGCATGTGTTCAGAAGATTCTTCATGTTTATGAAGTGCACGTGTCACATAACCGAAGTCATTAAAACCGTTCTTGTCCCAAATGCCTCATATCACACTAATTACAACGCACGGTGGACAAAACAGTTTATTTAAGTAGTAACTTCCACATAACCACTCGTATTGGATGTTTGAAACTTTTGTTTTTTATTTTCGTTAGTTGATGCACTGAAAGGATCGGTGTCGGCCTTTAGTAATTAAAACAATGTTTGTTGTCTTCATTCTTCCATCTTGAAAAAATACGCAAACGGGATCATAACGTATATCTCAAAATTTTTGGCACAAAATCCAATGATAAAATATTAGGTTGGCTTTGGAAACAAAAATTCTCTGAAAGTTTGT
The DNA here is from genome assembly GCA_036346205.1 of Vesta saturnalis. Lineage (NCBI taxonomy): Eukaryota > Metazoa > Arthropoda > Insecta > Coleoptera > Lampyridae > Vesta > Vesta saturnalis. The sequence continues at coordinate 629,683 of JARFJB010000627.1, read as the reverse complement.
TTTCACCTTGACAGTTCAGTTTTAGAAATCAGTTGTACTATAATTTTTTTATTTATTTAAGTAGTAACTTCCACATAACCACTCGTATTGGATGTTTGAAACTTTTGTTTTTTATTTTCGTTAGTTGATGCACTGAAAGGATCGGTGTCGGCCTTTAGTAATTAAAACAATGTTTGTTGTCTTCATTCTTCCATCTTGAAAAAATACGCAAACGGGATCATAACGTATATCTCAAAATTTTTGGCACAACATCCAATGATAAAATATTAGGTTGGCTTTGGAAACAAAAATTCTCTGAAAGTTTGTTTTCACCTTGACAGTTCAGTTTTAGAAATCAGTTGTACTATAATGACTTACAAATTAGATCTTCGTAAAAGTATTTACAGTCTAGCTCGGTCAATGCCTAAGCGTAAAATGGTTTGCATATTCGAAAATCAAAATATTTTTTGCAGAACCATTTATCGCACAATAGCGGATTGTGAACAAGGTATACCATGTATAAATCTCCCAAAAAGCGAAAGATCCAGGTCTTTTACCAAAGCCAGAGCAGACAGGTTAGTAGGAAGAGCAACAAATAGAGATGGAATGTCGGTTGGGAAATTAGCAAGGGAGTATAGAACTTCTAAGGATACAGTTTGGAGGGAATTGGTTAAGAATGGTGAAGAATATTGAAAAAGAAGAACATATCAAAATATACGCCAAATCAGTTTATTTATTTCACTCTAAGTAACTCATAAATTAAGGGTGATTGCTTCTATACTGATAACATAGAAAACTGCGTAGAGAAAGTTAAATATAAAGAAAAGGCAAAATTTGTTGAGACAATTTTAGCCTGGTGCGCGATTTCTATAAGAGGGATAACTAGGCCTTATGTGGGGCGTGTAAGATGCGAAGCTCTGGATAGTCAGTGCTATATTCAGAATTGTCTGATCAAACTGAATGATTTCATTAATGAACATCATGCTGAAAACGATATAATGTTTTGGCCAAACTTAGAATCATGCCATTACGCCAGGGAAAGTCGGAACTGGCTCAACGCTCATAACATATTATTCCTACCACGAAACGACAATCCCCCTAACCTGCCTCAGACCCGCCCAATAGAAGAATTTTGGGCACTTTTGAGTAAGAAAAGTGTATGATGGAGGATGGCAAGCCGAAAATGAAGAACTGTTAAGACTGAGGATTTACAGAAAAAATCGAGCCGTCGAACTACTTACGATAATTCTCCTATTGGAACTGGCTAAAACAGTTCATCTTACTGGTCATTTTGCAAAGCAGTGCCCGTACGTGCGCTGCTTTGCATCTCTAGGTCTTAAAGTTAGTGTTTACGGTGCAACTTAATATCTCTGTAGTATAGTAAATAAGTAGTAATCCACTTGCAGCGGCGGACATGTTACACTGATTTACTAGGAATTTTATTTGCAGAACGGAAATGACTTTTGTGTAGGTGAAGTAGAGCTTTACCTGCTGCATCAAACAATCCGCCACTGGCACTAAATTTTTGAAACACAAAAATTTAGTTATACCCTCATTGTAACTCGTTAATCAACCAGTATGCTTTAATTCTCTCAGAGTTTTATTAAACTCAAGAATAAAATCACTCAAGTTATCGACTTAATATATAGAATTGTTCGTACATCAATAATTGCAACATTTAGCAATTTTTTGTATGGTTTTATTACGTTTAATAATAAAATAGTAAGTATCTTGAATTCTTATACCGGTCCGTACACATCGACATTTTATTTAACTACTATATAGTGTTGCCTTATTTTTCAATGCAACCTCATCCGCAAATTGAAATTCAGATGAATGTTTTTTATTTAGTTTCGAACAATGCAAAATTATACAAAAATACTAACATAATATAGACGTTTATTGCAGTTTTTTGGTGAGAAGAATGACAATCAGTTTGTGGAAGGAGAAATAAGAGTCGTAAATTTGGATATTATACGATTGTTTTTGTGGCAATATAAAAAATCCCCTAAAAGGTAATAAGAACAATAGTAACAATGCCTCAACTGTCCCAAACTGCGCCCATGTGCAGAAAAAAAGGGAAAAGGCCACGTATTTCATTCCTTCCCCAAAGAGGAGGGCGGAGGAGGAACGGAGTTAGTGTTCTGGGAAATACGACGCAAGCAGTCGCCTAAAAAACCGAACATGGTATGCGTATATGCAGTAACCATGCCACTATATGTGCATGAGGAAGACCCCCTGAAAAAACCTCATACAGAGAAGACAGTAAGGGGAATTAAACCCATTACCTCCTGAATGCTAAGCAGATCGTATCACCTCTACTAGCTCGGTGCGCGCCGTTAGTAGCAAAACAAATTTCAAAATTTTTTGAGTTCATCAGGCGTTTTATTTAGCACTGGAATAATATCAATCCATTTAGTGTAATAATCGTACTCGCATAAATCAGAAGCAATTTTGAAAAATTGTTTGATTGGAATATTATGACAAATTAATGGCTCTTTAACATTATTTGGTTTATTCTTTTCGCACTCTACACCGTTTAATATAATTCTCTATATCTACTTTTAAGATTTGGACAGTAAAGAGACTCTGCTGCTCTAAGTGCAGTCTTAGTGATCCCAAAATGTCCCTCATGACATAATTTTATCATTCTTGCCTTAAACTAGCTGGTACAATTAATCTATCTTTAAAAAACACTTATCTTTTTTGGTTTTTTTAATGGTGTATTTGTATATTAAAGTTACACAATCTAAAAATTTTGATAAAACTTACAGTTACCTTTGTCAGTAGAAATACTATTAAAATTGTTAAAGATGGTGTGCGTATAGGCAGTGACCATGCCGCTACATGTTCACGAAGAAAACCCCCTGAAAAAACCTCATACAGGGTAGATGGTAGCGGGAATCGAACCCATTACCTTCCGAATGCTAAGCAGGTCGTGTTACCACAACTTTACTAGCTCCGTTGCCTATGTGCGCATTACCGCACATTATATTGTTACTGTACCTCTACCACTCGTACCTAATTAAACCTGCGTGCATTCGCAAACTTGGTTTTGATCCAATGCGTTTACCTACCACCACAAACATTCAAGCACTGTGTAAAATTAAACATACGGGAGAAGGAATTTTAATACATGAAATAATATATGTGCAGTTTTAAATTCAGCAGTTTGATGAACTACATGGGATGGCACAGTGCCGGATTTAGGTGTTTTCCGCTTTACACATCAAATTATATACGCATTTTAATTAGAGTATTTATGATTATAATCTAGTACCTACTATACGTCAACGTCATACGTAGGAATCTAATTTTTACGCTAAACGCGGGGGTATAGATTGTAGCGCAAGATAGTTTATTATCTTGCGCCGGATATTTTCTCTTTTTCTGTTGAAAAGGAATTTTCCAAATCATCATTGTAAATTTCTTGGAGATAATCGCGTTTCTGAATTAAGGTTTGTTGCGAACATTCATTTAAAGAGAAGAGAATGAAAATTTCTGAAAACATTTTCAACATTCAACATTTTCTCTAGTTCCATCAAAACTCGAACCAAAATAGCATAAAATGTCTCAGTCTTAATTTTTCCTTTCACCATTTCGGCCTTCATCTGAGTTTTCGTTTTCGACTTCGTTGCTGTTCATCTTCATATGATTCTTCTGCAAGCTTTTTTGCCTTGTTAATACAAGTTTTACACAATTAAAGAAGAAAAGAGCTGCGTTATATCGACGGTATCGGTACAACGGATTGAGTACTTTTATTGATTTTGTGAAAACGTTCTAATAACTCTTCCTAAAATAAACTAATAGAGACGCATTCGAAACGGTGCAGTTGTCGTTTTATTCCAGTTGCTTCTATACGTGTGGTTGGCTTTTCAGATAAATTTTCCATGATTTCTGGTAAAGTTTGCAAATATTCATTTCAATTTTCACACAAACTAATTACGGCATCATGTCGTGAAGAGCAACGTGTCCCATCAACTCGTTTTGAAACTTTAGCATTATTTTTTAAGTTTTATTGTAAAGCTTCCCATCGACGACTAGAAGCTCAGAAAAAAGTATATAGATGTTGCAAAGAATCGAAAAATGTAATAGCTTCTTTAACATATTCCGCTGCACACACCCCTACTAAATTCAAAGAGTGTTGTAGTGTATATCTAGTATTAAGCAACATTTATCTATTTTTCCAATAATTAATTATGTATTATTTCTAAATCATATTTATGTCACAACTAGGTCAATATTACAAATTACAATCATGCTGAATAGAATAAGTTATTATTGCAAGAAAAGTCAGCTCTTTTTAAATTGTAACATGACATAAATAATAGGTTATAAATATAGCTCCATACATAATATATATATATATATATATATATATATATATATACATAAATATATAAATATAAATATAAATATAAATATAAATATAAATATAAATATAAATATAAATATAAATATAAATATAAATATAAATATAAATATAAATATAAATATAAATATAAATATAAATATAAATATAAATATAAATATAAATATAAATATAAATATAAATATAAATATAAATATAAATATAAATATAAATATAAATATAAATATAAATATAAATATAAATATAAATATACATATATATATATATATATATATATATATATATATATATATATATATATATATATATATATATGTAGTTCATCAGTTCACCAATCAATAGTTATTATAATACTCGTAGTGTTAGAGTACGAGTGAAGTGTAGGGTTAGAATATGTAAGAATACTCACATCATGTACTAACAATAAATATGTATCCCAATTCGAATCTGTAACTATTCTATTTTAATATTTTATCTACATTGATACCTTCTGTTGCTATTTTTGAAGTTCCACCAAAAAGACGACATGGGATACAAAGTAACTTTTGTTTCCAAGAAGATGTGCTAATTGATTTCTTGGGATAATAAATAGTCAATGCTTTGACTATTTAACTGAACCCATTCAGCGGGATCGTAACTTACATGCACTTGCTCTTGCTGTTCACCCAAAACCGAAAATGTACGTTGAGCATCTTTTGAGGAACCTGGCTGAGAATCAATATAATCTGTTCCTAACCCATAATTACTACCACTACCACGCAGCACTGGCACTTTCAGTTGAAACATGCGCATTTTAAACAGCGTCAGTATCATCATTGTCTAAGATAGTTCTAATGCTACAAGTAACATCGGGGTTTTCGGGCATATACAAAGTCTATTCAGATTGAGCTTTGCAGGCGCTTCTGAATTGAAATAGTGTTCTAGTCTTTTAGTTTTATTCAAAACTTTTTCTTGTTGTTTGCGTTTTTCATCAGCAAGTTTTTTATACTGCACACTACTTAATTTTTTCCGATGTTCACCCATTATTGAATTTAAAAATTAAAAAACTAAAATAGTGTTACGTTTTTAATAACGATGGAAACTTTACGTAATATATTTAATACAAACACAAAACTTAACACGAAAATCTTATGCACTACGAATAACGATTAAATACAGAACTATAAATAATTAACACTTCATAATCATCTCTGGATCGGTTCCTTTTTATATATAAACACGTACAGATGGAATAATCTAGAAGGAATATTCTAGATGCCGAGTGACTCATCGCTAGACGACTGAATAGACGATAACGGCACGCTTCGATGTTTACCGCGTTGGTTATTTTTAGCATACGGGTAGTTGTTTATCGCGTATGCAGATGCGTTACAATAGTGATATAAATTGTAAGCGTAATTGGCAATGAACGGTACAACGTACAACTGAAATCAGAATCCGGAATATAATATACCTACTGAATTAAAATAAAAAAGAAATCTTTGACTGCACGTCAAGACTCTGTCGTCTCAATGCAAACTTTCGCCAGTTTCCAGTTGGTTGTTTGGTTGGACGCTTTCCACGTCTGAAACCAAACCCAAACAAAAAAAACAGCTCAAACATTTTAGTTGGTACTGAATACATTCATAACACAATCAGGTAAGATAAAACACGAGTACAGTATTTGCCACCGTGTTTTAAACATAAAAATGTATCCATCAGCTTTACATAGTGCCCTTGAAGGATTTAATGAAATTGTTTCAAAAGTGAACAAACAAGATGCATTTGATGTTTTTGGGCAGTATGTTGCTGCAGAGCTTCGAGAATTACCTACTAGAGAAACAATCATACTGCAACAAAAAATGCAAAATTTGATTACAAATGCAAAACTTTCATGTCTCCAACCTTCACCATCAACACCTATGCCATTACCACGTTCACCTCTCATTTCTGCATCATTCTTAATGGACTGTGAATTGTTCTGTACTCTGGCCCAAATTTCGTTCTGTGTGTTTATAGGACGAGAATACACTTTGCTTTTTAGAGCTCCCCACATAAAAGAATCGCAAATATTTATATTTGTGAACAAGGTGCCCATTTTGCGGGAGCATCAATTCCCTGCCTATCCATTTGTTAGGAAACTGTACATGAAGATGATTCCGAACGTTCAATGTAAAATGAGGTGGTGCTCCATCGTGTACCTAATGTCGCGTCTAAGATCAAACGGCAAGTGTTCCAATAAATTGGGTAAGGTATTTATAAGCAAGTCTAAATAATTCTCTCCATTTAAACAATTTGGTAAACTGATAGGGCCTATGACGAAACTGCCGATTATCCCTACCCATACATTCATTCTAAACTGATGTTGAAAGTGGAGTTGCTTGACGACATGTGCATACACATGTTCGTTGTGCAAATTTGTCATGCCCCTCCTTGTGAAGCACGCCTCATCAGTGTAGGGAATTTTGCTATGAAAAATGACATCTTCAGCTCTCCTTTCTTGAATGACCCTACAAAATTCAAGACGCGCGATGGTACCAGATGGCAAAAGCTCCTGGACGTTTTGTACATGGTAAGGATATAGCAATTGTTCTTTAAGAACTCTATGAGCAAGATTCTGGATTTTCTTCTACTATTTCCAGAATTTCTTCTTCTACCCTGGGGGTGCGAATTGTACGAGCACGTCCGCGATCAGCTGTGATCGGTGCAAATTTTCCCGTTTCGCGAAGGCGTCTTTAATGTTTGCAAAAGTTTTATGATTGGGCACGCGAAGATTTGGAAATCTTTCGTTGTATACTCTAGCACTTCTGCGACAATTTCCTTTGCAATATCCTAAAACCATCAACATATCCGTTTGCTCAGCGTAAGTGTAGTTTACAGCCATTATTACGGAAATAACGAAGAATATTAACTGCTAAAAACCACTAGCTAACACCAACAACAATTTAAGACACTTCACAATTGATAAACAATAACTACTGTGATTAATAGTACACTTATTTGTCACTAATAAATATCATATCGTCATTTATTTATTAGAATACCAGACTGCTAGATTACATTTGTGGGTGTATTTTAACCCTCAGCATTGTAAGTGGTGCTGCAATAAGGCAATTGTCATCCATGCGACTTTTGCTGTAAAAAAGTATGTACCGTCAGTTGGGGTGAGTCGGATCTGTGTGGTGAATAGGATCGCATTTTAGGAAAGTTTTTTAAAACGCCCTAACGTCAGTTCTATCAAACTTAAACTGGTATTCTTAGACTCAGAATGTACCTATGTGCAATGCGTATCGCTGGAGTAGGGTATCATCTTGTTAAAGTGGTTGTGTGGCGTGTCACATGTGCTCATTCTAGAACGTTACATACAGTTGAAAAGTGATACACGTGATAACTTTATGCGTACGCTGCTACAATAATCAATAGATTAATCGCGTTTCGGAATGCATGTGTAGAATTTTGTTGTGATTATTATATAGTGTCTGAAATTTCGCTTAGCTTGGTAAGTTTAATTCAAATTCAAAATCTTCGATTCGGCATCAACTTCAGTAAAGATACGGGGTGAATAGGATCGATCTTAGTCACCCCATAGGGTAACTACGACCGCTAAATAAATCGGATTAAATAAGTGTATTGTTTTAATTATGAATTATTTTGATAGGTAAGATGCCGAGAAATTATCAAAGAAAAGCTAGGTCTAAACCCTATACAAAAAGAACGAGAGACGAAGTAAAACCAGCGATAGATGCGATACAGAAGGGTTGCCTTTCTATTAAAGAAGCGAGTCGTAGGTTTGGAATACCATATACAGTTCTACATCGTCACTATAAAAAAAGACTTGAAAAAACCTGGAGGACAAAGCGCTCTCAGAAGAAGAAGAAAGCATAATTGCAGATAAATTAGTCGTTTGCGGAGAATGGGGATATCCGATTAATCGATTTACTTTACGTTTGTTTGTCAAAGATTATTTGGAACGACGTGGGAAAATAATTCCAAAATTTAAGAACAATTTGCCTGCCATGAGTTCGTTTATAGTTTTTTAAAGAGGTACAAAGAAAGATTGGCGGTGAGAATGTGCCAAAATATTAAACGAGCAAGAGCTTCAATGAATCAATAAGTTATCACCGATTTTTTCAACAACTTGCAACCAGAACTCCAAGGAATCCCGAAGTCAACTATAATTAACTACGATGAAACAAGTTTATCGGACGATCCTGGTCGTAAAAGGGGCATAATGAAACGCGGAAGTCAATATCCCTAGAGGGTTGTTAATTCTTCGAAATCAGCTACGTCTCTAATGTTCGCAGCCTCAGCAGATGGCGAAATGTTACCCGTGTATGTCGTATATAAGTCGGCAAATTTGAACGACACTTGGACCACAAATAGATCTTTCATGGCAAGGTATAATCGAACAAAATCTGGACGGTTCGATGCAATTTGTTTCGAGGACTGGTTAAAAACAGTTATCGTTACATATTTCAAAAAATTAAAGAACGATCAGCTCAACATTCTCATAGGGGACAATTTATCATCACATTTATCAGGCTTCACAATCTATATATGTACCCAAAACAACATAAAGCCTATATTTTTTACCACCAAACTAGACACATCTTACCCAGCCCTTGGATGTCGCCTTCTTTGCTCCTTTAAAATCAGCCTGGAGGAAAATACTCACTCACTGGAAGTCGGGACCAGGCTTAAAAGAGACCACGATACCAAAAGATGTTTTTCCTAGGCTTTTGAGAAAATTAATGGAAGCCATCAAATCAAGAAGAAGCCCTTCAACCCATCACAAGTTGTGAAGCGTCTTCCGAAAAATGCAGATCAGATTTTGAATCAAATTTAGGAGTGGAAAATAGCGTTATGGATGCGTTACCAGAACTGCTGAAAAATATGCGATATGGCGATACCAGTACGAAGAGAGCCGGAAGAAAGAACGAATCCACGTAGAACCAGGTAAAAGGGTATGCAGGGAAGACAAAGAGAATTCTTCAGATGAAGAACAGGAATACAAGTATTATATCGTTTCAACAACATCTTTAACCCATTATAAAAATATTCTTTTGGTTTGCTCCCAAAATGGCTTTCAACAGCCGCTGTAAGTGCATTATCGTCCCTAAATTTTTTTCCCCTTAGAGTTCGTTTGAGATCTGGAGACAAAAAATAGTCACTGGGGGCTAAATCTATACTATAAGGTGGACGATCAATGTCTACAAAGCCACATTTAGAAACGGCTGCTTTTGAAAGTCTTGAGTTATGGGCTGGTGCATTATCATGAAGCAGCAGGACACTTCGCGTTAGTTTTCCGCGTCTTTTCACTTTAATAACATCTGAGGCGATGCATTAAGCTTGCATAATACTCTCCCGTGATTTTACCACCCTTCTTCAGATAATTAATCATTAAAAATCATTGGCAATCCCAAAAAACAGGTGCCATTATTTTTCCTGTAGAAGGGCGACTTTAAACTTTTTGGGAGGGCTGGAACCCTAATATGCCCCTGCATCGACTCTTGTTTCGACTCAGGATCAAAATGATGGTGATAAGTCGATTGATAATTAAATCTGGTTTGTCCCCACAAAGCGCCAAAAATTCTTCACACTTCTCCATTCGAGTAAGAATTTGAAAAGGCGTAAGCATTCGTGGAACCCATCTTCCACTGACCTTTGTCATGCCAAGGTAATCGTATAAAATTCTGAAAACTGTGGTTTCTGAAACTCCTAATAAAGACGCTAATTGTCGCTTCTTTAATCTTGCATCTCCCAATACCAAACACTTGGTTTTTTCAATAACAGTAATCATGTCAACAGGCCGACCTGGACGGGGATCATCATCTAGTGATTCTCGGTCATGTTTAAACAATTTTGAATATTCACAAATAGTCGACTTGGAAGGTCAATTATCCCCGTATACAATCAACATTTCTTCACGAATAACTTTTGAGATTTTCCTTGTTTTGTAAAAAACTTTATAACAGCTCGATATTTAAGTTTGTCCATTTTGAGACGTTACAACACAAACTGGCAGATATTAGAACTAATAATGCTGCAATTGTTTTGTAAATTGTCAAACACGTTACCATGGCATATATGATTTAAAATTAATAAAATCAAATATTACATTAACGTTGTAAATTGCCTAGTCCGGGAATATAAAAACGACCCCTCGTATAGTATGTTTAAAGTGTTACTATAAAGAAAAAAATCAACAAGATTTTGATTTAAAGCTTTATTTACAATTAATTTTACGTGCTTTAAATTTCTTTCTGTCATCTATACATGGTTTTTATATTATATATATATATATATATATATATATATATATATATATATATATATATATATATAGAAGAGAGAGAGAGAGAGAGAGAGAGAGAGAGAGAGAGAGCAGAGTCCGTTTCCGAAACGTCGCGCTCAAAAAGTAAAAACTGTAGAAATAGGCCGATCAACTCGACCAATTATTTTACTATGTTGCGTGAAAATAGTGGCCAGCTGTTTTAGAATATCAAGTCTTGACAATTTTAATTTAATTGTAAAATGGAACACTATGTTACACCTAGAAAAAGTAGAGCTTCAGTACCCTATTTCATATACTTGTTAAATATCTGGTGATTTTTTGTAGTCGTGGTAGGCTGCAGGGTAAGAAGTAACAGGGGTAGGTTTTGTTTTTTTTCGTTCGGAATAAGTTAAAAACTTGAAAAGTGATTACATTCACATTTGTTATAAATATTTGTAAGAATCGACCCTAATAATAGAAGGTGAAATACTTTTGAGTCAGTTGACTCATTTCTTTTTTCATGTAAAAACAGCTTTTTAGTTCCTTTTTTCTGGACAGGCCACCAAAATGCGAAATATAAGTACTAAAGGTAGCCGAAGCAGTGACTTGTTGATTCGATATTTAAAGGTTGGGGATTTAGCCAAGGGAACTAAAGGTAGTAAGTTTCATAAATAGGACATCCTAGAAACAATGGTTGAATCATGACATGGAGCCCTAAATGTCTTGATTTTGAGAACTGAGGATAGGTGCATGCGCATCGATGTTTGTTCGTGAGCCCCGATTTCTTTCTGCTTACTAACGATAAGGGTTACACTTGTAAAATTGTTTGACGCCTGTTTTCGATTCATCGTAAATTATTGCATCTGCCTTCAACTTATTGATACGTCTAATATGACATTGTGGCGTACGTAATTTGATTTGCAGTATTTTACTTCAATTCTAATATTTGGTAGTAACGTTTGTGTAAATATACACAATAATTTTACCTCTATGTTATGCTATTGAGTTATATGTAGCGGGTGGCCAGTTAAGAATGCAAAGTGCTGTTTCTCGGAAACTATTCGTCGTAGAGAGTTACGGCAAAAAATTTTATTACTAAAGCGGCCATCCTAAACCGCCAGGGGGCGTAACCCCCATCCTAAACTTTTAAAGTGATTTTTTATTGAAATCCACGTAGTAAATGTACCAAAAAATTATATGCTTTTTAAAGCTCAGCTTTATTCGAGTAATTTTTGTTTGACGTATCTATTAAAATAAAGTGGTGGGGGGTGATTCTGTGATTTTTTAAATAAACAGCTGTACCTCCTAAACGACTGAACTGATTTTAATAAATTTAGTCTCGTTGGAAAGAGCATTTATTGCTCCATCAAATACATGTTACCTGTAGTATGTCTAATTTTTAGTGATGCCGCTAGAGCGCGTTTTTTGATATAATATCAGAAAATTGCAAAATTCTCTAAACAACAATATGACTTTTTTTTCATATAAATGAGATGAAATCATCCCTAAATAGGTTAGTGAAAACCGCTTCTCGATATTCATACCCTAAAATATCGAAGAAAGAAGATTTGAAAAAGTCGATATTACACCGGTATTTATTCTTATTTATTTGTCTTTTTTCAAGATTTATTTTATAATTTTAAATAATAAAAGTTTTCATAATTTCAAAAATTAAAAAAAACATGTAGGGCATAATAATCAATGCATAGAATATGCAAGTGCAGAATAGGCAGAATATTAGGAGTCGGCCATTGAGAAAAAACAAATACCTAAAATCAAATTGTAAACAAATATTAAAATTTGACTTACAGTGTAATTTATGCTTCTGCACAAGTCCTTAAAACTACCTATAATATCTATTACAAATGATGAAGCTGTTGATATGATTGCGGTATGTTTTGAATGTCTTCAAAATGCGGCATTGGCTAAGAGAGTATACTCAGCTCGGTACCCAGATCGGCGTCTACGCGATGGGAGAATTTTGCCGCGTTTAGTGCAGAATTTGCGTAATACTGGAAACTTGCGACCAAAGTTGCGAAGATTCAGCTAGAAGAATGGAAGACAATCCTGTTATTGTCTTAGCATACATGTCATTCAATCCCACGTTAGTACGAGAGCAATGTCTCTCGCGTTGGATATGTCACGAACTACTATTCAAAACATTTTAAAGGATCATAGTAAGTTCTTATGTAACTGAAAATACTACTTTACATATTTCACAATGTGTTTGTAACTTCAAATTTATAGAATGCACCCGTATCATATGGTTTTACATCAAGCCTTACATGACGAAGATTTTAATCGACGGATAAATTATTGTCATTCGATGTTGGGCATGATCAGGGAAAATAGAGGATTTTTATCCGAAATTCTTTGGACGGATGGAGGCCACTTTTACAAGTGATGGAAACATTAATATACATAATATGCATTATTGGTCTGACACCAATCCTCACTGGTTGCACGAGGTCCAACATCAAGGTCGGTGGAGTGTTAATTTGTTGTGTGACATCCTGGATGGAAATATTATAGGTCCCTATTTCTTTGATGAACCACTAAATGGCGCCGTGTTTCTTGATTGGTAAACCATTTGTCTATTTTATTAGAAGACGTGCCCTTGCAATTACGGCAAAATATGTTTTTACAACTAGATGGTTGCCCACCACATTTTTCAATAAATGTGCGAGAACACTTAAATTTAATATTTCACCAGAAGTGGATTGGCCACCCCCAGACTTAACCTGTTTGGAATTTTATCTATGGGGTCGGTTAAAAGATATTGTTTACGAAACTCCACCAACAACAAGGGACGACATGAAAGTACGAATTCGAGGGGCCATTGGTAGCCTGTCAAGAGCAGAAGTTAAAGCTGCTGTAATGTCCCCGCATGAGCGGCTCCAACAACGCACCGAGGTCGATCGGAGACAATTCGAGCATTTAAGTAGGCTTTAAGTAGATACTTGATGCCCTTAATGCCTACTTAAGTAGGCATTATTGCACAATTGGTCCCTTTTAGGGCCATAAATAAAATTAATAAAAAGAATTCCGCAAATTTGGAATAATACATTTCAAAAATAAATATCATCATATTATTACATTTAATTTTTGAAATTATGAAAACTTTCATTATTTAAAAATTATAAAATGATGAAATTTTTAATTGTGTAATATCCACTTTTTCAAATGTTATAATGAAGAAATTTTCTTTCTTTGATATTTTAGGGTATGACTAAGATATCGAGATGCGGTTTTCACTAACCTATTTAGGGATGATTTCATCTCATTTTTATGAAAAAAAAGTCATATTGCTGCATTTAATTTTTTAGAGAATTTTGCAATTTTCTGATATTATATCAAAAAACGCGCTCTAGCGGCATCACTAAAAATTAGACATATTACAGGTAACATGGATTTGATGGAGCAATAAATGCTCTTTCCAACGAGACTAAGTTTATTAAAATCAGTTCAGTCGTTTAGGAGTTACAGCTGTTTATTTAAAAAAAATCACTGAATCACCCCCACTACTTTATTTTAATAGATACGTCAAACAAAATTACTCGAATAAAGCTGAGCGTTAAAAAGCATATAATTTTTTAGTACATAGTGGATTTCAGTAAAAAATCACTTTAAAAGTTTAGGATGGGGGTCACGCCCCCTGGCGGTCATCTTGCAAATTTGAAAATATTTTCCGCGGTTTTTTTGTCACTTTAGTAATAACATTTTTTAACGCAACTCTCTACGACGAATAGTTTCCGAGAAACAGCACTTTGCATTCTTATCTGGCCACCCGGTACACTGAGTTCACATTTCGATGCTCACCATTGTATGTCGGTTATTAGAAGAGGTAGAGCAACGGTCAAATGGTGAATATTTTGTAAAATTCAATGCTCGCAACAAATCTCATTTCAAATTACTTCGATTTTGAGATATTTGGAAAAAAAAATTTGCCGATTTCATTTTCTACAATAGCTTAGTAACACCCAATACAACCGCTTTTGAACTTTCACATTGTTCAGACACTTTTTTACGATAAATTTGTTGCGGTTAACATAATACCCCGATGCTCATTTGTTCATAAGTTATCAGTGCTATCATTTGTTTTTCTAATGGCGGCTATTTCTAATTACTTCCACATCCCACGAATGGAAAGTGCTGTATCGCTACAAAAATTTCAAAAATTTTTATTTGTTCAATCGCTGTAAAATGTTCAAAAACGTCCAAAAACAAAATTTGAGCAAAAAAAAAACTTGTCTGTATGTGTGTGTATCTGTGTGCGTGTGTACTCCTTAACTTTCGAAGAACTTAACATATCAACTTGAAATTTGGCACACATATAGATGTCAACTACCCAAAGCGACTGATTGTTTTTGGGGTCAGTGGGTATGGGGAAAGGGGTAAAATGAGGGGGGGAGTAACCCTTTTGCAAATTTTTATTTTTTTAGATTTTTTCCTTTTAATATGTGATTAGTAATATAATTATGATTATTTTTGTCACTATAATTTTTCTGTACAACAAACGGTTTACAAGATATTAGTAAAAAACCGGTTTTTGCAATTTTTTCGAAAATTTTGTCATTTTGGAACTATTTTCAAAAAACTCGGTTTTGGAACCCTTCCACACGATTTTGTTGAAATGTTGGTATTAGAAAATCAAATTTCTGATCGAAAAGCATTTTTATAATTTTTTGTAAAGTTAATGGTTCTCGAGTTGTTTACAAAAAAAAACGATTTTTTGATGTGGAAGTAGTGATACAATTTGCAGAAGTATTTTTTGATGAGTGTGATAGCCTTCGAGAAGAGCTTTTCAATGAGGTACAACACGTCTGAAAAATCTTCATTTCTAGGATAAATATATTAACAAAAATAAATTAAATTCCAATACGAAATTAAAAGTTCATATTCACTTAAACAAACTGTTCAATATGGCCATCATTCTGCTTCACAGACCTTGGCACCTTATTCTAACATATTTACAAACTCTACGTAATGTGTTCCCATTTAATGACCCTAGCACATTCAGCACTTTTTATTCCCAAGATTTCTCGAGTGACTGGTGGTTCCATAAAAGTCAAAGGAGGGGGGTCTCGCAGGCCATTGCACTGGTCCATTATTTGGACTATGTGTCTCATTAAAGTTTTGTCTTAAAAAATGTTGCACGTCACCAGCATTATGAGCCGGGCAGTCGTCCTGCTGGTACTAGATGTTTTGCATGTTCTCAGGGTAGGAATTATCTCACCAGATAGTAAAACCAAATTGAACTTGAAATCTTCTTTTATTCACCAAAAGTGGATTTTCAGTCGACCAATGATGATAGTTATCCCTAATGAACACTTCAATTGGTAAACCGTGTTTCATTAGTCTAAAATATTTTTCTAAGAAAATATTCACATTTTTGCAGAATTGTAATCTCCGGTGGTAGTCATTATCGCTTAAGCCTCGTACAATTATTGGTTTGTATAGGTGGTATTTGTTTTTCTTCAGTGTTTTATGAACACTGGAAATCGGAATACCAGTTTCATGAGCGACACCACGAAGTGATGCACTGGGATTCTTCCCAACATTTTGCCAAATAATGTTTTCATGTATATCAGCATTGTTTACCTGCGACTTGGGTCTCTTTTGTTCAAAGCTTCCCAAGTTCACTAAATTTTTAATTATTCCATTAAAATTTATTTGGCGTGGTTGTGATTTTTCTGGGAAATGTTGAGCGTAACTCGTGCAAGCATTTTTAGAGTTTCGGTTTGCGGTGAAATAAATTTCCAACATATCAACGTTTCCTTTATTTGTAAATTTATGTGCCATTATCAGTCATTATTAATATCGATGCTTAACGGTGATTACTCATCAATGACTAGTATGCAAAGTTCTGACTCACTCACCAATTGCACTTTTACATGACAGATCTTATCATTTATGTGAGACTGACGTTTTCTGTCATAGTTTATCACTTCCAAATTTATTCTTTGTTGTCCTTGTGGAGGGCTATCTAACTAATCAAATTTAAAAATGGCCGCCATTAGAAAAACAAAGGAGCGCTGATAACTTGAGAACAAATGAATATTAGGGGAATTTTTGGTAAAAAACAAAACAAAAACAATGGGAAAGTTGTAATTGAGTTATTGAAGAAGATTGAAATCGGCAAATTTTAGTTTTTTCAAAATATCTTAAAATCGAAGGAAATCAGGACAAGATTTCTTACGAGCATTGAATTCCCCAAAACATTTCCCATTTGACAGTTGCTCTAATAACCTATAACCAATGGTGAGCATCAAAATGTGGACACAGTGTACAGGTATCATCGTTGTCTATTAATTTGTAATTTTCTATTTGGTGGGTATAAATAATTGTTTAACTCATTGTTATATACCTTATTAATATTTCTTCATTCAAATTAACTTAATGATTTATAATGAACGCTATCTTAAACATACGCCATCTACCGGTAATAAAATTCTGATAACAGATCTTCCAAAAATCTGGTTACTTGAAAAACACTTGCTTGGAATTGTCTACGTTTATTAATTAAACAACTTCAATATGAACTCAATTCTTGTGGTCTGTCTAGTGATGTTGATGTTGTTCCCTTATACAGAACAGTTTGTAATGCTTTAACTGGACAAACCTCTCACCGATTCTTATTATGACATCAAATTTAATACAGATTCTGCCGATTTAAATCAAGCTAATACTGAATCATTAGAATTTATTTCTACATTTTCTGAAGATGCTAGTATACCTACTTTCCTCGTTTGAGTTTGAGTTAGAATTTGAGTTTGTTTGAGTTTGAGTTTGAGTTTGAGTTTGTGTTTCGTATTCGTGTCCGTGTCCGTGTCCGTGTCCATGTCCGTGTTCGTGTCCGTGTCCGTGTTTGTGTTTGTTTGTGTCTGTTTGTAAAGCCAACTTCATTGGGAGCCAATCTAGAATGCCTGAATTGCGCTACAGCGTTGCCAACCTTTGGTTAATTGTACAATTTCTGTTTTTATTTAAATATAACACCCTGTATATTATGCGGTATCCAAATAGAGAATTAAGAGACAGATTTAGCTATACATGACAATATAGGGTTTTCTTGTACATTGTCAGACTTCAATCAAATAAGCATTTTGAAACTGAAAGTTGGATTTTGCAGACTGTAAGTTAAATCAGATCGGTATTTTAGAATTGAAAGTTGGTTTTTGCAAGCTGTGAGTTAAATCAAATCGGTATTTTAGAATTAAAAGTTGGTTTTTGCAAGTTGTAACTTAAATCGAAGCAACATCTTAGACTTGGATCTTGCTTTTGTTTTTGCATTAAATCGAATAAGGTTGGCAGAAGCTGATTGCAAATCAACATCTTAAGATTTGCATCTTTCTTTTTGTTTTTGTATTAAATCGAATAAAGTTGGCAGAAGCTGGTTTTAAATCAACATATGTGACTTGCGTCTTGCTTCTGTTTATGTTTATGCAGACGCTGACTTCAAATCAGTATCCTAGATTTTTACATTGTTTTTGTTTTGTGTTAAATCGAATAAGGTTGGCAGAAGCAAATATCAAAATTGGAAATGAAAGTCGACTTGTCTGTCTTTTCCGTAATTATCGAGTTTTTCCAAACACGTTAGAGGTGTTTGAATAGTGAAAGGATGTTATTTAATGGTTACATAACTGGGAAATCTCCACGACGTATACACAAAAATACTAATCGTATTTTCAAGGTCTGTTTGCCATTTATATAATTAGCTAATTAGTGGGTTTTGCCTAACACCTTAGATGCATTTGAATAGTTATTGTTGATTACATAACTGGGGAAATCCAGAAAATAATTATTTTATATTAATGATTGAGGGAAACCCTTAAGTACTTTATATTGGCCCTTTATAAGAAACACACGGAAGTGAATGTACCATTACTGTATATAAGTAACAGAAAACCTACAGTTATTAACTTTCGTGTCAGCATGTCAAGGAGATTTTTCAATAGGACTATCAACAACACCGGTAAGTGATTGTTTTTGGTTTTAACCCTTACCCCTTATTTATTTACTTTATTTAATTACTTGCATAGATTTTTAATGTTATGTTATAATTACAGATATGGATTTATTTACTTTAAATGCATCAACATGCTTTAAACCTGTTAAAAACGTTAAGGATTTAGACACTGGGTTAGAATACAGGATATCCAATCTGGACATCATATCAAGAAAGTACGGTGAGAGGATGGTAGTGGAACTGGAGAAATTTAAATCTGTGCCATCCGAGCGTTACCATAAGTTTTTCAAGTCTGAAGACCATCGTATACAACAATTTAACGAGAGGTTGAAGAGTAAACATGTTTCAATGAGTTCTTTAGGACTAATAGGGAACCAACCAGTTTAATATTCATTTAGAAAAACGGTTTTATTCAAATTATAATGTTATGTAATTATGACATTGACTTAATAAATAAAATCATTTTTGTTTTGTGGTACTTAAGATTTATTTGATCGAGATTGATTTGATTGAGATTGATTGATTTGAAATAACAGGGGGTTACGACCCGAGAACAATTTCCGGAGTCCTATACCGGGTGCGAAGGTCCAAGAACAAGCTGTAAAGTTCGACAAGATGACCGGCAACAAAAATAGCCGACAAGATTGCCGACAAGCCACGCCCTTAACATGGTCGCTGAAAATGACCGATACCCTTCGGCGATTGCACGAAGTTAGACGCCGACGCCGAGAGAGAGACGCCGGGTGTCGACTTCTCAGTGCCCCACTGGACGATCTTTGAAGCATGCTTTGCGGAGCTCATTCTACGTAATACTAATAATGTCTGAAGAACCCGTGTACGATTTTTTATGTCATCAAGAAAATAAAGTAGATTGAGTTAAATAACGAGAAATACTTAACTCCACACGAATAATAAGTGTCACAAATTCAGACGCCGGTTAATAGAGTTCTTAAAACAATATCTTCTTGCATCAGTAAAAATTATATCACATAGGATTTGAACTTGGTAAAATTTGGTTGCGCTTTTAGATTTCCCAAATTCTTACTTCGCATTATTTGGACGTAAACATGTACTTTTTGTAGATCTTTTAGTACCTTTCCTTGATTCTCCTATTTCTGCCCTCGATCGTTCAATGCCTCTTAATACTAAACTTAGTCGTCAATTTTAATCAATTAGTCTGAACATCAATAAACAACTACCATGTCAACAATTTGACACCCCCTGGTTTGTTAATGATTCCCCTAGTGTCAAAGCGTGTCTAATCGTCCTCTCGATGTCGACCTTTACTCTTTTTGAAGTTCTCTTTCTTTTGCATTTCCTGTCCGATACTGCATATTAAGTATCGATTCTACCATTTCGCTTTATCGATTTGCTAGCTTTTGTCGCGTAATAGTTCTAATGCGGCAAATAAAATGGCTTTGTTTTTTCTGATGTTGAAGTAGAAATTATAGTCCAATATATATTTGACACTCATTAATACGTCAGTAATAAGAACTTGAAAGGTATTAATTGGATTCTCAGAAAATTTGAGATTGATGATGGTTTCGGGGCAACGAAACCTTTAAACATATCAAAAGTTGAATTTTTATGTATGGAGAGCAAACTTGTTTTTGAATCGGATAGTAAGTGCTTTAAAAATAAGGGATGAGGTAGACAATTAAACATTTGAGTACCATCATATCATTGTAGGTAATTTATTCTAAACAAAATTGATAGCGTGACCTTTCAATCTTATTATAGTATTAAGAAACGCCATTTTATACTGAAATTTAAATTGAATTGACTTTAGGAAACAAATTACACTATTAGGCATCTCAAAATAGTAGATGTTATAAGGTTAAAGGGTGTAGCTCACGTCTTCTTCGATCGTCACTGCACCATTCTGCGGTCATTTTCAAATTGCTTTATGTACATTTGGAAGCGGAGGTAGTGTCGGAATAATCGAATTGCGAATTACCTTTCTTTCCGGGTAGTAACAGTCACTGTAAATGTTATACTTACCCTAAAACTAATTGCGCCGTTGCAGTTGACATCAAAGGCTTTGAACACGTAATGTGCATATAAAGTGGCATCTGAAACAAAACGAACCATATTAATGAATTTAATTTTAAAGACACTCCATACATTTGACGTAATATGCATCAAATTCATTCTTCCACATTTACATTGTTTTGTTGTACAATAGGTAATTAGTTACTTAAAAAACTAAAATTTTATTAAATTTAATTATTGGTTTATCGTACATTTTAGAGTAAATGTTTTTCAAGTCGCCTTTAAACTGTTTCTATTCTTAAAATAAAAACTCAAATCCTTCCCGATACATTTATATGTTAAAAAGTTGCTAAACTGCTCCACGTCTCGAATATAATTCATCGTCAGGCAGTCGCACATGAAATTAAGCCAGAATATTTTAAAATTAATAACAGAAAACTTATGATGCTAGCATAACGGATTGTTCACCATTAATTTGTGTATTCTTAGGGTTAACTTTATAATTTCAACGTTTCCAGTAAGTTTTAATTGTAATTTTCGTTCTTTTATTATTAACTTTTATTTTCTGCAGCATACAGAAATTTAGTCTTAATTTCATATTTTCCAACCTACATGTACATATATAGGTATAGAAGGTTATGCAATGGACTTTTGTTACTATCGCTAAATCGACTTAGCCTCATTTTACAACTTTTGGCCAAGTTTCGTCAAGATGGTGCCTGGATGTGTGTGCGTGTCTGCATGTTTGAGGGGGTGTCTGGTTGAGTCTGTGAGTGCCTGTGTCTACCTATGTATATCTGTGTGTGTCTGTGTGAGTCTGTGTGTGTCTGTGTGTGTCTGTGTGTATCTGTGTGTATCTGTGTGTGTCTGTGTGTGTCTGTATGTGTGTATTTGCGTGTGTTTGTATGCGTCTGCGTGTGTCTGTGCGTGCCTACGTGTGTCTGTGTTTGTCTGCGTGTCGTGTATGCGGAGGAGGGTGTGTGTGGTGTGTGTGTGTGTGTGTTGTGTGTGTGTGTGTGTGTGTGTGTGTTTGTGTGTGTGTGTGTGCGTGTGCGTGTGCGTGTGTGTGTGTGTGTGTGTTGTGTGTGTGTGTGTGGTGTGTGTGTGTGTGGTGTGCGGTGTGGTGTGTGTGTGGTGGTGAGGTGTGAGTGTGATGGTGAGAGTGAGTGAGTGAGTGAGGTGAGTGAGTGAGTGAGGTGAGTGGTGAGTGAGTGAGAGTGAGTGGAGGTGAGTGAGTGAGGTGAGTGAGAGTGAGGTGAGAGTGAGTGAGGTGAGTGAGGGGAGTGAGAGTGAGTGAGGTGGAGTGAGTGAGGAGTGAGTGAGGTGAGGGTGAGGGAGTGAGTGAGGTGGAGTGAGTGGAGTGAGGAGTGAGGAGGTGAGTGAGAGTGAGTGAGGGAGTGAGTGAGTGAGAGAGTGAGGAGAGTGAGTGAGGTGAGTAGAGTGAGTGAGTGAGTGAGAGTGAGGAGTGAGTGAGTGAGAGTGTGAGTGAGGTGAGATGGTGAGAGTGAGTGAGTGAGTGGAGTAGTGAGTGAGAGTGGAGTAGTGAGGTGAGTGAGTGAGTGAGTGTTGTGAGTTGTGTGTCTGGTGTCTGTGTGTTGTGTGTGTGTGTGTGTGTGTTGTGTGTCTGATGTGTGTGTGTGTGTGTTGTGATGTTGTGAGTGGTCTGTGTTGTGGTTGTGGTCTGTGTACTGTGTGTCTGTGTGCGTGGTGTGTCTGTGTAGTGGTGAGGTGGTGAGTGTGTTGTGGTGGTGGTGTGTGTGGGTGTGGTGAGTGTCGTGTGCTGATGGTAGTGGTGCTGTGTGCAGTGGTGCGTGTGTGAGTCGTGCGTGTCTGTGCAGTGTTGTGTGACGTGTCGTGTGTGTGTGTGTGTGTCGTGTGTATGTTGTGTGTGTGTCGTAGTGCTGTGTGGCGTCGTGTGTGTATGTGCGTGCTGTGTGTGCTGTGTGTGCGTGTGTGTGTGCTGGTGCTGTGTGCGTGTGTTGTGTCGGTGTGTGTGCTGTGTGCTGTGCTGTGTCGTGTGTGTCTGTGCTGTCGTGTGTGCGTGTCCTTGTGGTTCTGTGTTGTGCGTGTCTGTGTGTTTGTGTGTGTCGTGTGTGTGTGTGTGTCTGTGTATGTGTTTGTGGTGCTGTGTGTCTGTGTGCGTGTGTGTGTGTCTGTGTGTGTGCTGTGGTCGTTGTGTGTCTGTGCGTCTGTGTGTGGTGCGGTGTGTGTTGTGTTGTGTGTGTTTGTGCGTGTGTCGTGTGTGTCGTGTGTGTGTACTGTGTGTCTGTGTTGCTTGTCATGTAGCTGTGTGTTGTCTGTGTCGTGTGATGTTGTGCTTGTGTGTTGTGCACGTGTGATGTGCGTCGTGTGTGTGTGTGTGTCGTGATGTGTGCGTTTGTGTGCTAGTACTATGTATGCGTTGTGCGTGAGTTGTAGCAAGTGTGGTGTTGTGTCGCTGCTTGTCGTGTGTACTGTGTGTACTGATGTGCTGTTGTGGTGTCGGTGTGCATGTGCCCAGCGTTGATTGCTTGTGTTGATTATGTGCGTTGCTGTGCGTAGGTACGTGTGTCCGTTGTGTGTTTTGTGCTGTGTTTTCGTGTGTGTTACGTGTTGTGTTCGATACGTGTGAATGTGCGTCACGTATGTGCTTGTAAAACAGTTGTACTTTTTGTCAAAGCGTTGGGCCTTGCTATCAGAATTTAAATGTTTAATTGTCGTTTGTTCATGTGCATGAACTTGCGGTTTCTGTTTCTTTATAGTAACGTGTTTTTTGTCAGATGTGTTCATGTGCACTTATTAGTCTAGTAGTATTGCACGATTATATGCGCTCTAATCCAAGCTAAGTAACAGAATATTCACATTGTTTCAATAATATGCTTGTTCTACTGTCCTTGTATCTTAAATTTTATACATATTTGTAAATTGCATACCGTGAATTAGTACTCAAGGCGTATAACTAATTGTGTTTCAGTCGTGCTTACTCGATGTTTAGATTAACCATATCGAGTATTGTGCGTTGGTCAAATGATTTAATTTACACTTGCTCGAGGTCTTCTATAAGTCTAAAATATTCCCACGATTTTGAATTCCGTTATGCCCAGATGCATCAATAGCACTCGAATTTAGTTCTGTTTTAGATTCTTTTCAAATGTTTCATTGCTTTGGCACATGTTCGGGTACCGGTTCGTCCCAACTAAGCAGCAATTTCCACAGCTCCTACATTAGCCATATCCTCACTATTATGAACGAAGCTATTAATCCCAGTGGCCCACTGTGGCCAAAATAATGCGTTTTGTCTTTAGATTTATGTTTTTAATGTTATCATTAATCACCAATGGACGCTTTTTTCTTATGCTATCCCCTATAGGTAATATGCTCAATTTATCCTGTGTCAAAATTTTGTACTATTTTGCAATCATTACAGCCATTTCGTTAGTTCAAACTCCGATGCTTTTAACAACTCTGTAACTTCTTTTTGAATTTACACCATTTCTGTTATTTTGTTAGCTCCCGTTTGGAGGTCGTCAACATAATAATCGTTAATTATCTTTGTGTGGATCTAAACCCATGTGTAGTAAAGCTCTAGTCGCTAAGTATGACGCAGAGGTGTGACCGTCTGTAATAATATTCAGATTATAACATTACTTAGTTTGTCCTTTCTATTTTCGCGTAAAAAATTTGTTGAAATCTCCGTTGATCTGGATTTTTCAGATCTGACCAAACATCTTCGTAACATCAGAAGTTACAATTCATATTTACGGAGTTTTATTCAAATTGAAAATTCATTCTGAAGTATTGGACCATGAAACTGTACATAGTTTAATCATAATCCGCTGTTTGATTTCACCTAATCGACAAAGGCTAACGTTTAGTAGGTAAGCTACTTGACTTGATTGTAGGCGTAATATGGAACATAATAATCCTCTTCATTTGAATCTTTAATTTCATTTATATGTTTCACCGCTTCACAGCCGCACATAAATGTCTTGTTTTCGACCTTAAGTTTCTAGCTAGTGTACGCTTTAAAGCTAAAAAACGATTAATTGCCAACTCATGTGATTTCCTTTAAAGGAGTATTGTTAAATAGAATAGTAACCATAAAGCGACCTGATAATCTTCGTTTTGTATTTTGTTTGAAAAGTTTTTCCGCTTCACTGAACCTTGCTTTTTTATACTGCCTTCTTTTAAATTCCAAAACTTTGTTAATGTATTATTCAGAGTATTTTCATGCGATTGAACTAATAATGGTTAACGATAGTTTAGTCTTTAGCCCTGAAGAAGATTATCCGCTGCATCCTGTCCTATATGTGTATTTCACAAGATTGGCATACCTCAAGGCCTTATAACAAATGGAAAATTAGGTGTGATTGATTGTTATATTAAAAGGGTAACTCCTTTTGAACAGGTGGTGAGGGAGGCAGAGATATATCCATAGATACAAACAGTATAAAGCATTTGTTTGTAGGACGCCACTCAATTTATATGTTTAATGATTAAAATACAACAAAAATTGAGAAAGTTGTGCCTTAATAGGTATAATACCACACTTAAAACAAAAAGTTTGCCGAAGCTCAGAAGATTCATAATGACAGTGTCCTTTGCTATCACAATTTCAACATATACTGGACGAAATAACTTGAACTTCACTAACTGTATTAGAGGTAGATGGTTGACTCAAAGATAAACAATTTAATCAAGTTCTAAAAGACCAACACGTTTTCTAGGAGGTGATTTGTACCTTGCTGTATGAAATTTAAAATCTTGTGCTGCTCTATATACTTCATTTAATTCATTAATGGACGAGAATTTTTTAATACCAATATGAGATGCAAAATATGGGTTTAAATTTCTTTGAATTTGTGAAACAACTTCCGTTTCTGACTTAGGGGTAGGTGATGTTTCAAAAAGTACCTGAACTACAATAATATACGTTATAACAATTCTTTTCTAACCCTTGAGTACGTTGCTGGATTTCTAACAAAAGATCATGATCATGATCGAAAGGTAAAAAATTGAACTAAATATGACCCAGTATTAACTGTATGTTTTGTATTTATAAACCATTGTAAAGCTATACCGGAAGATAAATCTTGTGCTGACACAAATAAATCTGAATAACTGAAATGACGGGATTCACATAAGTCTTCGACTTTTTCTAAAAATGACAACACTTTCCACTTTCCTGAAAATTTAATTCCCAATTTATACACTGGAACTTGTTTTGGACTAACCGAAACTGAAGTATCATGAATTATTACAACTGAAGCATCTGCACATTCGTCTACATCTGTACGT
The DNA here is from genome assembly GCA_036346205.1 of Vesta saturnalis. Taxonomy (NCBI): domain Eukaryota; kingdom Metazoa; phylum Arthropoda; class Insecta; order Coleoptera; family Lampyridae; genus Vesta; species Vesta saturnalis. The sequence goes on along the minus strand of JARFJB010000627.1, from coordinate 603,844 downwards.
TGTAACAAAATACCATTAATTTAACATACATCTGAAACGAATTTCTCTTTACTGGATTTCTTATAATCATTAAATGGACAACGATCTATTCGTCTCTTTAAATGTATTAAACGTGATTTAAATCTTAAACAATCTTTAACTATAGGAGGGAAATCATTATTACTTAAAGCTGTAAAAATTTCATAAAAGTCTGTAATTGCTAAGGTATAATAAATTTTTCACAAGGCAAATCTTTTTCTGTCGTTAAAATACCACTTAACTGAATTCTCCATTGATCCTGAGTTAAACAAGGTTTTATTCCACGAGAAAGTAATTCTGAAACTACTTCATACTTCTTTAAATGTTGAGCATTCATTTTGAATTATAGGTACGCAAAATTCACAAAAATACAATAACATAAACAAACAATAATTTATTGTGAACATAAGGTATAACACAACTTATATGAATATAAATCCTGTAAATGTAAACATATAATACACAAAACCAAAATTCAATATAAAATATATACTGTAAATGTAAACGTACAATGCACGAAAGCAAAATTAAATATAAATATACTGTAAATGTAATGCAAATATTGACTATAACTACATCAGAGCCACACGTTTGTAAAGCCAACTTATAACAAATACAAAATTAAGCGTGATTGATTGTTATATTAAAAAGGTAATTTGCACTACGGTCTAGCTCAGTGAGGTACAAACTTATGAAACTTACTATACTTGACTCCTTTTGAACATGTGGTGAGGGAGGCAGAGATATCTCCATAGATAGAATCAGTATAGAGCATTTCTTTGTTGGATGCCACTCAATTTATAGGTTTAATAATTAAAATACAACAAAAATTGAGAAAGTTGTACCTTAATAGCATAATAGGTAATCTGAATAAACACTAAACAACTGTATTTAGATGAATATTTAATAAAGCGAAATGTCTGATTAATATTAGCATAAAGTAACTGATACGATATTTCTTGTAAAGATTCATGATACTAAAATTACTAAATTCAACACAACTATATAAGCTTATAATCTATATTTACTTAAAATTAAAAATTTAATATGATCAACACTGTATTCAAGAATAAAACGTATACTGATCTATGTCAACAAATATTACAGTACTAAAGGTTGTGAACTCAAATGCTTCTACTTTAGAAACAGAAAACAGCTTTTCCTTTATAACCGTATCAAAATAACAGTAACTGATTTGTTATTTCCTTAAACTTATTAAAAGATACGTACTCAAAATAAATACACTAACCTCACCTTAAATGTACTATAGTGGAAAAATTTCATTTCCATTCTTAAGTTAAACATACGATAAAGGTAATTTCCATTTGTCAATAACGAACTGTAGACCATACATGTAAGGTAATTTTCATGTCTTCCACATACCAATAATGAAAAAACTACAAACTTAGGCAAACTAACAGCAGGCGTACTAACAGCAAGCGGTAATGATACAAAGGTATCGCCATTTTTAATTCATCATCACGCTTTTGCAAGTACAAAAATTCATTAAAATTTCAGTTTTTCTTAACACAAGCGGTTTCCTTAATGTAGAGGCATGCCCTTTCACCATATTAAATATATTTACAAAAATGTAATTAGAAGCCTTACATACCTTATACAATGGGAGCAAAATTTAAATGTAATGTAATGAACTGTATGGCAGAAGGAACATAAGGAAGTGAATCAAGCGTGTTAAGTTCGCATTTGCGCACAAAACAACCAAAATAGATGTTACTAAATATACACAGGGATTTGTAATTATGTAGACTAAAGTGAAAATATCGAAATACATTCCAAAATTTATTTATTGAAAGAAAAAAGATACCGACGCAATGTAAATGTATTTACCAATAATAATATTACGAACTTAAAACTTAAATTAAGGTAACGATAGCCAAGAATTGGCACGTTACAACCTTCGCGTAATAACGACCAAAAAACGCTTGAACCTGATGTTTCTATAGAATTATTTCCAGGAATATTTAATTTATTTCCATCAAAGGTGGAGGTGGGTTATATATATATATATATATATATATATATATACAGGATCCGCCAATAGTACGTGGACGAAGCTTTATGAGTGTATACAATATCGTTTTCAAAATTATTTATTGCAGGATTTTGTGGAATCTTTAGGGTTACAATTAGAAAATATTTTCGCAAAAATTACTACTCGTATACAGGGTATTACAATACAAAGTTATATTTTTTTAATTGGAACATACCGTATATTATTATAAATTTGGATTCCCTGGTTAATTTTAAGGGCACTTTATTCACTATATGAGGTATCTTAAACGCGCAATTTAGGCGCTGCATTCCATTTTTTGAAAATTTAGAGGTTGGAAAGAAAAATTGTAACAACCGTATGGAGAAATGTGTAACACAAAAATTTTAATGGTTGATTAGTCATAGACTGTGCTACATAAAATCGTAAAAATAGTACTATTATCTTATTTAATTTTCGAGATATCGTAATGCAAAGTATAAGATTTTCAATCATAGATAACTTGATTTTTTTAAATGGAAAGGTATACATTGTTTTACATTGTTAGATAGGAAATTTAATTACTATTTTTTTGATATAACATTGTTGGTATTTATGTTTTGCCGTTTTTTGATAATCCAGCTTTTTTACTGAATTTGCAAAGTTTAAGATTTTTAATCATAGATAACTTGATTTATTTAAATGGAAAGGTATACATTGTGTTACATTGATAGATAGGAAATTTAATTACAATTTTTTTGATATAACATTGTTGGTATTTATTTTTTACCGTTTTTTGATAATCCAGCTTTTTTACTGAATTTATCGATTTTGAAAGAAAATAATATTAAATTAAATGTTCAAATTGTCGACCACGCTGATTTAGACAATACTGAATTCTTTTAATAAAAGAAGCTTCAACCTGATCTAACATATTAGGAGTAATTGTAGCAAAAACATTTCTAATTCGCAATTTCATATTCTCAGCAGTTGTTGGTTCTTCCTCATATACTTTATTCTTTCTTCACAAAGCCCCAAAGAAAAAAATCCAATGGAGTTATATCGGGAGATCTAGCTGGCCAAGGTATCGGTCCTTGTCTTCCTATTCAATTTTCGTGAAACGTCGAATTTAACCACTGGGTTACAATTCTGGCATGATGAGGAGGTGCCCCGTCTTGTTGGAAAAACATACCTCTTCTTTGAGCCAAAGGTACATTCTCCAATAAATGATATAATTCGTTTTCTAGAAAATTATGATATTCTACCCCAGTGAGTGTGCCATTGAAAAAAAAAAGGACCAACAATAGTTCCGCCGAATATACCTGCCCAAACATTCACTGACCATTTATTTTGAGAGACTAACTGAAATTGGTGTGGATTTTCATTTGAATAAAATGAAAATTATGTCTGTTCACAAATCCATTTCGATGAAATGTACATTCGTCGGTAAATAATATCCCCGATATAAAATTTTCGTTCGCATTTAACTGTTGTTGAACCCACTGGCAATAATTAATTCGATTTTGAAAATCTTGTTCTTCAGCTCTTGATGTAATTGTACATGATAGGGGTGAAATTTATTTTTCTTTAACATTCGTCTTACGGAAGTTTGACTGATTTCTAAATTGTCACTTAATTTCGGAATACTAACGTGGGGGTTTTCAACTGTAGCTACAAGTACACGAAATTCATTTTCTTCATTTGTAACAACTTTAGCACTTTCGTTTTTAGGATATCCAACACTTCCAGTACTTTCAAATCTTTCTAAAAGATTGCGAAACGATTCTTCTCTTGGTTGTTTTCGATCAGGCTGCCCGTAGATTCGACGGGCCAATAAACAATTTTTGTTTGATTCTCCAAGCACAAATATCATGTCAACTAATTCATTTTGCAAAAAATTACTCATTATAATTCTTAAATAAACGTATTACGTATATGATGTTCGTAAAGTTAAGCGTCAAACATTCACACTGCAATAAAGTAATTAACTCAGTTACGTTTGAACATACACGCGAAATGACAAAACAGATACTATTGCTGAATTTTGTTTCTAATATTCTTTTGTTTTCATAGCTTGTGTGATTTAAACAATTATACATACATATGTAAACCTACGACAATCGACAAATTCAGTAAAAAGCTGGATTATCAAAAACGGCAAAAATAAATACCAACAATGTTATATCAAAAAATTGTAATTAAATTTCCTATCTATCAATGTAACACAATGTATACCTTCCATTTAAATAAATCAAGTTATCTATGATTAAAACTCTTAAACTTTGCAAATTCAGTAAAAAGCTGGATTATCAAAAACGGCAAAACATAAATACCAACAATGTTATATCAAAAAAGTAATTAAATTTCCTATCTAACAATGTAAAACAATGTATACCTTTCCATTTAAAAATCAAGTTATCTATGATTGAAAATCTTAAACTTTGCATTACGATATCTCGAAAATTAAAAAGATAATATTACTATTTTTACGATTTTATGTAGCACAGTCTATGACTAATCAACCATTAAAATTTTAGTGTTACACATTTCTCAATACGGTTGTTACAATTTTTCTTTTCAACCTCTAAATTTTGAAAAAATTGAATGCAGCCCCTAAATTGCGCGTTTAAGATACCTCATATAGTGAATAAAGTGCCCTTAAAATTAACCAAGGAATCCAAATTTATAATAATATACGGTATGTTCCATTTAAAAAAATATAACTTTGTGTTGTAATACCCTGTATACGAGTAGTAATTTTTGCGAAAATATTTTCTAATTGTAACCCGAAAGATCCCACACCATCCTGAAATAAATAATTTTGAAAACGATATTGTATAAACTCATAAAGCTTCGTCCACGCACTATTGGCGGACCCTGTATATATATATATATATATATATATATATATATATATATATATATATGAAGACAAGTACTGGCCGTATTTTTTATAAATAAAATCAAGATATTGGGTATCGGCTACAAAATCTTAGAACAACTCTTTACAGATTTTTAATCAAATTTTCACTTGTGTTTACAAGCTTCTTCAGGACACAACTAAGAATAACAAAATTATTAAATTATAATAAGGCTTTAAATCTTAATGTACTTACATCTAAGAGTAAATTTTGATTATAGTTGTAAATATAAATAATTACGACGTGTAACAGTTAGACTGTAAACTAGGATAACTAAATTATACTAAAAGAGGACATTCTTAAATCAAGTGTGTAACAAGTATGTAAGCTTATAACTATATGAGTAATGATTCTTTTTGATTTTGATGGCGTGAATGATGTAATTTAATGTTTTTGTAAATTAAGAACAGACCAGCACAGCTATTGTTTAAATTATTAGTGTCTGATCTAAAATTCATGGTTTCATTATTATTAATATGAAACATTTTTTTTATTGGTGCCCCATTTTACCAATTTAAAGCACGCCTTAACGTGTTTAAATTGAACTTTCAAAAACGCGCGTTTTTTAAAGTTACCATGGCAACACCAACAACTCTAGAAATGTGAAGTCTAAATGACAATTTTTTGATTATTGATCTGACAGGAGTACCTTGTAACGTCAAATAAAATATTACTAACAAATTCAAAACGTTTATTTAAACATTATTTAACACTTTTAATTTTATAAATGAAAATAGAAAGTACAGTTAGTATTGTTAGATATATTAATTTTTATTTACATATTTTACATTATTAGTTCTTATTTCCATTTTTTGCAGTAATAATACTAGTATTTATCATTTCAAGGTGCATCAATAAAAAAAATAGCGTAAAGTATTTGTGAATAACTGGTCTTTAAAACAATTACTTTATTTCGATCACTCTGGATACGCCGCCGTGTTCGGGAAATCGCGCGTGTTTTAAAGATCTTTTTATCCACTTATACTTTAATATACTATTCAAGAAAGAGCCTGTCATTGTAGTTGTCAGGTTTGTCAAAAATGTTTACTTTATGTGGTGTCAATTGTTACTGTGAACTGCCAGAGCACTTCTTGGTCTTTGTAATTTATAATCACTTTTACGTAGCGTTAGGCTAGTTTTAAGCCAATTGCTTGTATGTCCTATATAACAAAAATTGCAGTTATTACATGATATAGAATAAATTACGTTAAATTTAAATTCTGTTGGTGTATCATCATTAAGTTTTAAAAATAAAAAACTGAAAGTTGCAGCACATTTTCGTTTGCACAAAAATATCTACATTAAGATGCAAATCTACCCTAAAAATTAGATCGACTTACAGTGGGTTTCATGGGGTTCAATTCACCCTTAAATAATTACAAAAATTCTTGAAAACAAACTAAACGTTGGAGCACATTTTGGTTTGCACAAAATATCTTCATTAAGATGCAAATCTGCCCAGAAAATTATACCGACTTACAATAGGAGTCTCAGGGTACAATTCAGCCCTTAAGAATTGAAAAAATTCTACTAATCCAACTAAAAGTTGGAGCAGATTTTGCTTTGTAAAAAAATATCTTCATTAAGATGCAAATCTACCCTGAAAATTAGATCGACTTACAGTGGAATTCACGGGATGAAATTCACCTCTAAATAATTAAAAAAATTCTAGAAAGCAAACTGAAAGTTGAAGCACATTTTCGTATGAACAAAAATATCTTCATTACGATGAACCCTGAAAATTGGACTGACCTTCAATGGGATTCACGGTGAGGAATTCACACCTACAGAATTGAAAAAACACTACAAAGTAAACTTAAAGTTGGAGCATATTTTGGTTTATACAAAAATATCTTCATTAAGATACAAATCAAAAATTAGACCGACTTGCAATGGGATTCACGAGGTGCAATTCACTTCTGAAGAATTGAAAAATGTTGTGAAAGCAAGCTAACTGTTGGAGCACACTTTTGGTTTGCACAAAATACCTTCATCAATATCCAAAACTATCTTGAAAGTTAGATCGACTTACAGTGGGGCTCACGGTGTGCAATTTATCTCTAAATAATTAAAAATTTCTAGAATGCAATGTGAAAGCTGAAACACATTTTCGTTTGCACGATTCAAATCTACGCGGAAAGCTAGATGAATGGGACATATAGACAAATATTATCAACATTAGATAAAATATATTTAAATGACCATCCCAAAAATAACGTCATACATGCTAATGATTAGCATTTTTGGAAGAGACAGGGCACTAAAAAGCTACTGACAAAACTCTACTTAATGAAGATCTTAACGGAAATAAGTATATCATCGAAGTAAAAAATTATTATTAATTGTATTAAATACATAAATAAAAAGTTTACCTCGAGTAGGATTTGAACCTACGACATCTACTTTGCTAGAGTAGCGCTCCAGCCAACTGAGCTATCGAGGTACAAGCCCCAATCGATGTAAATTTTGTCTTTATGTGTGTGGAATACAATGAGATTACAGTCAAATTACTTATATTAATGGAATGTGAGCCTGCCATATCGCAAGAATTCACACATACCAAAGCAACTTGACTAATGTTAAATTATTATAAGTTTTTGTTATGAACGAGTAAGTTCAAAAGTAAATAGTATATTTACTTTTGAACTTATTCGTTAATGACAAAGACTTATATAGTAGCGCCGGGGAGAGGTATCTCATGGCGGACTCGAAAATGGGGATATAATTATTACTGTGAAATGCATCTGTTTCCCTTTATCTTAGTGCGAAGTTCCCACTTAAAGAAAGACGGGTTATAAATATACGTCTGCTATGTATTTTAAATGCAGGACTTAAAAACGTATGTCGATTTTAAAGTCAAAGCGCACGCTGTCAGATGTCTTCTTGGCTATTTAACCGCACTCAAATTATTCTTCGTATTTCGTTTCGTATAATCGCATCGTGTTGTAATAATTTATCTTTCGCTTCGTAATTTATTAGTTTCCATTGCATTTGTAAACAACAGTTTTTTCTCAAAACTATTATTATTAATATTCACTATTACGAGGTAAGCTTATAATGCAAAATGTATTCCCAATTGATTGAATGCATTTATATATTTTGCAGCAAATAATGATGTCATTAAAAGGTAAATCTTTGAAAAGAATGTTAATGAATACACTGCATTATTTCGAGATGGAACGCGATAACGGGGGGCCAAGTTTACCTTTAACTTCCATTATCCAGATACGCTAATAATTTTCACTATTTAAATTTATATTTATGTAATATTATGTTGCAGCGAACTGCTCTCGCATGCGGCATTACCGAGAGAACCGTAACTCGGACAAAGGCAAGAATGGCTCTCGCTTTAGAATCTGGGAAATACTATCGAAAAACTCTAAACTGAACTTAAAGAAAATCATATATTTACCTTCAGTAAAACGAGTTTAAAACAATTGCTACACAAAATTGGTTTTGAATTCAAAATTGGCAATGGAAGAAAGCGTTTTGTAACGAATCTTTAAAGTTATTCGTTCATTTAGTTGTAAAATATAAGGAAAAAGAGTTTTTGATAATTAATGAATTATAAGTATGTGGTAAGTAACTTAATTTGCATTTTGGTGTAACTTAAGTGCATATCTTCTTAGGGGTTTATATTCCCATAGCTTTGAATTAATTTTTTACGCACATTTTTTCGCGCACCGCTATATCACCTGATATCGTAGGAAGCCATTTTTGGGTTTCCACCTAAATTTAGTGAAAAGTGCCATTGATTTAATGGTAAGATACTCGTCTTATATTAAAATCTAAAATATTTGCTTTTTGCAGGCACTTTTACTTTTACTTACTTTTACTTTTACCACTTTTACTTTTATTACTTTCGGTATTTTCGATGCTTATGATTACAATTTTGCAAGTAATTCAGATCTAAATTTAGATCAAATTTTTTATTTGAACTTTCGAGAGAATGCAATAAACACTGGATTATTCAAATTTCATGAAGATAAATTTGTAAGAAGTAAAATTCAACTTTGGTATGGTTTACAACGTACAGCATTGTTATTACGACATATTGTGCAATATTGGTGCAAAGGTTACATTTCCGTATTTCCTTAGATACCAGAGGTTATCAAAAAGTTGTGTACAAAATTTTCGAACAGGTATTTATATCCTAATAATTTAGCAATTTAAGGTTATTACAACTAGTTTTAAGATGTATTTTTTATAATTCTAAATTTAAATATTTAATAAACATAGTTTATATATCTTTTATTTTGACATTTTGGTGAATTTTTTATTATATCCTAGGTTTAGTTATTCCGAGCATAATCAAAAAATAACTTGGCGTCCGAGATAAAATTTATTATTGTTACATTCCAGTTACTATATTGATGTTAAGTGGAAATAACTAAGCTGGAATTTGTGGTAATTAAGCAAATCAAAAAAAAAAAGATTGAACCGGCCTGCTTTAGTCTACCGACTGGGACAACGGCATTATCTTTTATTGTGTGTTTTGGATCTCTGGTTAGTTTAACGATTTGTTTTGAGAACATTTACAACCTATTTATTTTTTATTAAATTATTTAAACCACATATTTATACCTGGGGCATTTAAACACCAATTATTTATAGTTTAATGGAGCAGGCTCATATTGCTGGTGCTCGAGCAACATTTTTGCGAAAATGTTTTGCTAATAAAAGTTGTGAAATTAGTTACGATCCTGTCTTTTTGGATGAGACGTGGATTTTTAGTCGAGGAAGCGTTCGAAAATCATGGCATGATAATGATTTGAAAAGCACTAAAAACAAACCGCTAGGAGAAGGGAAACGGTGATTCAAATAGTCAGATTTGTTAAAAATATTTTTAACCGAATAAATTTTAGTTTTTTCGTAGTGAGTGCTGGCAACAAGAATGGTTTTATACCTAATTCATCATCAGTAAAGTACAGCAGACTACCACGATAATATGAACGCTGACTTATTTCAAAAATGGTTTCAAGAACAGGTTTTACCAAATTTAGAAAAACCAAGTTTGATAATTCTTGACAACGCCAGTTATCATTCTACATTACTAGAAAAATTACCTTCAAGTAGTTGGAAGAAAGAAGATCTTCTTCAATTTTTAAGAAAACCCAACATTCCTCATTCGAATGATATGCTGAAAGTGGAATTATTACAAATTGCCAAGGATTTACAAGTTCCAAAAATACATGCAATTGATGAAATCGCTCATCAATGGGGACATCAAATTTTACGTATCTCTGCCAATTCAACCCTATCGAGTTAATCTCGACAAATTGTAAACAGTATTACAACAATAACATTGGAAGACAGGGTTTCAGGGACGAGAATGTTTCATCGCTATGGAAGGATCCATTAAACCAAGTAACTGGAGAACTGTGGCAAACGTGTATTTTACATGCTGAAAAGGAAATGACCCAGTGGTGGGACGTTCAAAAAAGCGCTGAGGAAATGGTAAAACTTCTAGTAATCAATGTCGGAAAGTCGAGTGAAGATGATAGTGAAAGTGAAGGCGTTGACTTTTAATTATAAGATGTCCAGTATTTGAGTTTAATGCAAAAATTAGAATCATTGTAAAGAATTATTATATTTAACATATACCTTTGTAGCTGTACTAAGGTTTACATTCGTTTTATATATATATATATATATATATATATATATATATATATATATATATATATATATATATATATAAATATATTATATATATTGAAAAACTGTAAACTGAGATTTTTAAAATCGGTTATATCATTAAGTAATAATAAATCTCATTTTAACATCCATTAAGTGTATTTATTTATGACATAATCAGTTATTTATAAGTGGCTTCGATAACCAAATTACAGTCTTGACTCTTTTGACGCAGTGAGATCTGTCGGTAAAACGATCCTCCGCAATTAACCAAATTTTCGCACTTAATTATCACTCCTTTACAAGATGGTGGCTAACGTATTTTATGAAAATTATTGATAACGATTTGAAGAACATGTTTGCTCTACCCGGCATCGGTTCTCGTATTGACTTACATTTGTACATTTTTTTATGCACATATTAGGGATTTATACCAGAACATGCCAACAACCTTAAATCTTAGAAATACGTTATACGAGGCATTTGTAGATTTAAGACCATTTAGGATGTCGGATATGAACAATTTTTTTGAAATGTTCAAGAGGGGACTTAAATTTGAAAATACTTAATTGACGATGTTTGTTAAGGTCATAAATTTATAACTATATGAACCAGTAAGTAATTATTTTAATTTAACATGTTTTAAAAATATTTTAAACATGCGTTAAAATATATCATCTGTTTGTTTTAAAATATAAAACATTTATGATTTCAATGTGAAAAGAATTGAGGTAAAATAGTCATAAAAATAGGTTATTCATGTGAAAGTAAAATATTTGACTGCCGTTAATCAAACAAGTACTTCATTACGCGATATGAAATGTTCATTTACCGATCTACGCATAAGCAAAATCACACTTTAAATGAAATTAAAGGAGTTAGTCAAATAAACTCGAGATCGTTGGAATGAGGGTTGCTACTCTTCACATGCAACAAATAAAACAGACAGAAATGTAAATACTAACTACACATGTATATTAAAGCAGGATACTGTTACTATACCATGATAAAAATGTTAATAACACAATGTATTTAGTTACATACAGCAAAATCAAGAAAATGGTAGGATATCTCTACATACTGCGCAAAATAGTCGATACAAGTACCATGATAAATATTTACAAACCGCTAATTTAACCTATAATACGATACGGAATACAACCATGAGGAAGAACAATGCACATTGGGAAACTGGAATCCTTTCAACACAGAATATTAAAACTAATTCTACAAAACAACAACTTAAATAAACCACAACTATTACCCAAATGCGCAACTCTAACCAACAGGACGGAACAGATACTTAATACCTTAGAACATAGAATTTAATATTTCTCGCATAACTAACATACGTTGTGAGTATACCTAGAATTTTCGTTGTCGTTAGTAAGCATTTCGCATGGAAGTATCTCTCACACCCAATAGACTCATACCATGGCGCATTGTACTGTTTGTTGCAATAAATACATTTATGTCTCATCTCAATAAATTTTGCAAGATAAAGCGGTTTAGTTCTTTCCTGTGATTAACCATATTTTTACACAGTGATAAACCTTTCCAGTTGACCACATTATATACACCCCGCAGTTGTAATTATCTGTTTGGTACGTGCTCAATAAAGCTAACACTCCAATCTGCTGCATCAATTTGTGAATCTTCCTTATTAATTTTGTTGTATTTAATCAGAAACTGTAGAAATTTATTGTGGAAAGCCTTATTCTTTGCTACATTTTTACCCTAGGGATTGATTAAGGTAAATGTTTTATTTTTGAGGTTATTAGCATAGTGGTTAAATTGTTCAATTAGCATAACAATGTTATTTTTTCGATATGTGTTTTTTGACATAGATACGATAATCGCCAAAATAAACAGTACCGCAATACGATGGGCCATGGAATGGTTTGGGCGATATCTGTTAGTTATGTTTGGCTTGTTTATCATTAACTGTCATAATAATACTACGCTCGTGTTAAAATCGTTCTGAAAATGGTTCAGACAACTGAGGAAAAGGTACTTACAGTAGAACATTATTTCCGTTCATACCGAAGTGAACGGGGTAATGGTAATGGTTTGAAACAAGTATTTGAAAAATATTGGGAGCAATTTAACAAAGCTTCACCCAGTAAAAACGTAATGTTAGCAATTGTTGAGAAATTTCGTCGCACTGGTAGTGTGTTGTGTGTGCGTAAGGATTCTTCAGGTCGTCGAAGAACAGTTTGTACCAATGGTAATGAAGAACGGGATCTTGACCAGGTTTTGCAGTCTCCACAAAGAAGTCTTCGACGTACTACGTATAAATTAAACACCAGTGAAACATCCACACGTAGAATGTTCTAAGGCATTGGTGGTAATCCATATCGTATTCAAACTGGATGACTAAACTCTGTGGACAACGTTCAAGAAAAGGTTTATTGTGGACGCGTGTTGGACCTAGTGTACGGCGATACCGATTCCTTGGAATATGGATGGTTTTCAGACGAAAGTTATGTTCATCTAAATGGCTATATCAATAGACAAACAACTCGATTTCTTGGATTTGAACTCCCTGACTTCATTGTACTTCGCACTTCACAGTGCTCGAGTTACGATTTGGTGTGCTGTATCGGGGCACTACCGTGGTCCTTATTTTGTTGAGGGCGGGAATCAACACACAGTTGTTAATCAAGAGCGTCACAGGCAGTACGATATCATACCCTTTGTGAGAGATTTAAGAAATTTTTGCCCCACACAAAATTTACAGTTGAACAGGCAATGGTTTCAACGGGGTGGCGCCACATTTGGGGCATGATGAAAGAGTCAATACTCCGCTCTGATGATGCACCATTGGATATTGCAGGCCAACAATAATAACTTATTTACAACAACTGCGTCAACCATTATTTATGAATATGTTGAAAAATCTGTAAAATCGCTATAAAGCTTGTTTACACCGTAATGGTGCTCATTTTGAACATGTAAATTACAAAAATTAAAAAAATTAATGAAGTTGTTGTTTTCGGTACTGGTTATTTTGGCGAATACTGCAGTTCAAATTGAACGATTCAACGGAATATACCGGATGCCCACGAGATCACTTTCCGGCTGCCATTTTATCTATCGATTTAAATGAAACTTGGCAGGGTTGTTACTTTAACCAAACGTCATTTTTAGGAATTTTTGACAAACATTTCAGACTTCCGGTTTCACCGGAAATGACCTTACATTTTGATTTTTAAAAGACACCCCCTGTATATTTTTAGTTTTTCGGATTCTGGAGGTCATTTTACAGCCGATTGCGTAATATTTAAGTCGATTTTTTTCCAAATGTAATTTTAAAATTGAATTTTATTTTCTCATCCAGAGTGCCAGGACCATCTTAAAATCATTCTACATACTTAACTCACTTCCAGAAAAATGCAAACTCACTTTTATCTTTGTTAACTTTTTTACTAGAACGTTCTAAACTTTATTTTTGCCGTAGCAAAAAAGAAAGAAAATGGTCGCGTCTCAGAGTTGTTTTTAAAGCAGCACAATTTTAATACATTGCTTTGCGTATTTTCCCAATTTTTTCAGTCAACGATTGAACAAAATTTATTTTAAAACAGACAGAGTGTAATAATTTTAAACAGTATTAAAAATAATTAAAGAAAATTAATAACATTAACAATAATATAATATTAACAATAGGTATTAGATTATAAATTTTGGACCTTTTAACCACCAATTAAATTTTCAAAGTGCTGCCCTTCCACCTCTTGACATTTCCTAACACGAAAAACGTTGTTTTCTACGACATTCCTAAGCATGTCGGGGGTAATGCTAGCAAATGCCGCTCGTATACGGTTTTCTAAGATGTTAAGTGTTGTTGGCGGTGTTCGGTAAACAATCTCCTTAATATGGCCCCACAAAAAAAAGTCAAGAGGTGTAAGGTCAGGCGAACGAGGAGGCCACCGGATCGGTCCACGGTAGAGATAACATGTTCTCCAAATCGTTCTTCTAAGTAATTTCTCACTACAATAGCGTTGTGAGCCGGCGCACCATCTTGTTGATAATAAAGGTGTTGATTATTTATTTCCAACGGTAATTCCTCCAAATAATTTTCAATTTCATGTTGTAAAAAACCCAAATATCGTTCTGCATTTAAATGCCCTTGGAAAAGAATCGGTCCCACAATACGAGTACCAATTGTTCCAGCCCATACATTTACTCCAAATATCTCTTGAAAATTACCTTCCATCATTCGGTGTTCATTTATCGTTGACCAATATCTTGTATTTTGCCGGTTGAACATTCCATTATTGGTAAATCTCGACTGGTTAGAATACAAAGTAGAATTGGCTAGGCTATTATCGGCATCGTCATGTTCCAAGAACCAGTTGCAATATTCCAGTCTTCTAACAAAATCTCCCTCGTACAAATGTTGGTGAAGGTAGTACTTAAATGATTTGTATCCATGTTTCTTCAAGATCTTTCTTGCTGATTCTGCGCCAATGTCTAATTCAAAGGCAATTTCCCTTGTGGATGCTGTGGGGTTTTGAATGACATATGCTATTACATTTTCTTCCGTTTGTTCATTAATAGTAAAATGTTGTTGCAAATTATCTGGTTCTTGGCGCATTTTTCTTATAAGGTAGATAATGTATTGTCTTGTAGGATGATGAAGACGCTCAGGATATTCTTGCCGATAAACTCGTTCGGTTTCCCCTGCATTTTTGGCACATTGTCCATACATAATAAGTATATCAACCTGCTCACTCTTGGTAAACATTTTTGTTAATTTTATAATTAAACTAAGTACAAACTTTAATTTAATTTTTAAGTAAAATATTAGATTTATGTTAATAAACAACAACCTTTATTATTACCTGTCAAACTTTTAAATTTACGATAGTGTTTCCATGGCAACCTAGCCACCTATTGTTTTCATGGTAACTCTGATGTGCTGTGACATAGGAAGTGTATATTATTAATGAGTAAAACGTAAATATAAAAATTAAAAAGTTTTAAATCGAAAATGGGTAAAAATGACAAAACGTGTTACACGTCATTAAATTCGTTTTAAAATACTGCATTTAGTAGTTTTATGAAAGTGGTATGCTCCCATTTAATTTTTTAATTTACACGTCCAAACCGCACTAGGCGTCGTGTATGCTTACTAATGTAAGCGGGTTGCCAAGCCAGCTAACAGGGAGATGGGCGTGGTCGAAATAATAAGTAAAATGAATGATTAATACGCTCAAACACCTTACACAAATATGTCTCCAGGCGCCACCACAATCGAAACTTTGCTAAAATAATTGTCTTAAGCTGGGTGTTAATTAACCCTACTTGATTGTGGAAAGTAGGATTGTGCTTACTCAGTAAACTCTTACACGAGGGTTCTAAAACAAACACTCGTCCCAAACAATTCAACTCAAACTCAAATATATGTAGTACTACCCAGGTTATTAGAAACCTTTTGAATACACCTCGTATACCAAAACTTCCAAAACAAAATTTATCACTCAAATTCAACTGCATTCACGTAACCAACAGTTATATTTTCTACGTATCCCTCGTATACATATAAAGTTAAATCTCTACTTATTAATGAACAAAATATTTCTTCATTCAATGATCGATAATTAATTTTTAAAATTCCTAACCAAAAGAAAGGCAATTTCATCGGCTTAATAATTGTTACTCCAATATAATAGAGATAAAGTGCTGCAAAACAGTCAAACGAGAATAATCCGTGAAGGTTTAATATTCCTAACATGAACGATATCTTTTCAATTTTAATTTAATTTTTATAACACTTCTGAATCGTATATGACATTCGTAAATATGTAAGTTCTCAAAACTCCTCTCTTAGTTGTACCTAATGAAATTTTAATTAACAGCTAATCCGTCATTAGTGTACTGCGTTAATGAAACTAACATGAAAATTTTTGCAATCAACCTGGCAAATATAACCTTTCAGGTTGTTCATTAATCTTAAAAATCCAAAATATGCAAAGTTTACATTTAAGTCGTCGAAAACTAGGTCACCAATTAAGTAAACGTCACCAATATGTCTCATAACTGGTTAAATAAACAACAAAATAAAAGCTAATGATAAATATCTATTGTTCTACATAAAATAAACAAATATTTACATAACCACCAAATCACTGTCAGTACAAATTTGCGTTTCTGCAAAAATTCCAACTACTAAAACAACCAATACAACATAACTCGAGACCGATTATCTTTTTCCTTCAAAACTAATTAAAAATTACACCACAATACGCAAATTCAACTAATCAAAAAAAAAAAAATCGTGCTTGTCTGAGTTTTTAAAGTACTTAAATATAATTCTTACTTAAAATTGTCCATTAATCCTACGCTTTTCTTTCTTCTTTCTTCCCGTAAATCAATTATTTGTAGTCCATTTGTATTCCTTAAATTGCCTGAAGGCACATAACAAATACTTCACAATTCCACAACCACTTATTCCTTTCTGCACTCGCGATTAGTCCAACTATGCGAGGTTATTACTCCAATACGTAATAAACTGTACACATTTGGTTGCCTCTTAAGAAGTTTCTCGCAGCCTTTAGGACAATTTAGTCCTTCCTTAACACAAATAAACTTTTAATGTCACATAAAATTACCTTAACATTGGCTTAATTTACTACCAATACTTCGCTCACTTAATGGTGGTTCCACAAATAATTTATACTAGAGATCAGTACAAGCTCACGCGCTGCACTCAACACTATAACGTAATAACTGTTATCTTTTATAAATCTGCTTAGGCACTTTTTACTTTCTTGAAAATAAAAAAACTGATTTTATCTTCAATCTCAATTTTATTAATTGTTTTATTTATGAATGTCTTATACGATTCATCCCCTTTCGGGTTACGCAGTTGTTTAAACAATGACTGCCTTCAATATTATTCACAAATATAACTCCAACTTAACCCATTCTGATTTCACACATCACCTCGCGCGCGTCTCTCACCGAGCTCTCACCAAAAGCCAAAAAGCTAAAAGCCAAAAAGCTAACGTCAATCTCTGGCTTTCCTATTAAACATGTCCGACTTCCTTGCTATATTCTCCAATGGTATTCATTCAAACTTTCTTAGTGCTGACAGATGCTACCATCTGTACAACCACGCTTATAACTACAATACATCGCCATGTTTGTTTTTACTTACAAATTTTCCAATTACTTTATGAAGAAATCATTTCTCGTCATCACATTCATTCAGTGGCCACTCTGGACCATTACACAACTTTCAACGTTTATCTCTCGCATGCGCTCGTCCTTCTTCCGCAACATTTGCAAAAATAAGTACAGTCTAAGGTCTCAAATCCCATATACATACACGTATTCTTAAAACTTATTGCACAACATTACGAAAACTTTCTATAATCAACAAATAAACACACCAAATCTTTCTCTACATATTTTCTAAAACATTCTACACTTATACATTCACATCTTCTGGCCAAGATTACTCCTTTATCCTCCAACATTCCATTCCTTACAGTACCAAACAGTAGCAAACATTATCGTCCCATCGACAAATTTCTCTTCACATTTACATTCGTCAGAATCTATTTATTCCAACAACAATGTCTCTATAACATTCAAATACACATATCTACATACTGAATAATATTTCTCCTAAATTTCCAGTGGCGTATCACCCACCCACATACATTATGCATATACACAAAAATTTTTTTTTCGTTCACACTCAATACACCCGTACTCAAAACACGTAATACACGTCATTATAACATCTTACATACAGGGTGCGTCAACGCAACCTTGCACGCACCATACCTTATCAGGTTGCGGCATGGAAAATAATCCGCGTTTTGATATCCACCCCCAAGAATAGAAAATTTCGTCTTTCTTCTGAGGCCATCTCCGCGATTTAAAGGATTATTCCATTGCATTTATAACAGCCCCATCTTCGCTTACCTTAATTATTTTCCCGAAAAAGAGCTGATCTTCATAGGAAAATATGGCATATTCACCTGGTTTTCTTTGGAGTTGTTTGAACCCCTGTAGGTTCGAGGGACCTTGACTAAAGGCATTAGTACCTTGCAGTTTTTGAAAATGCGTCTTCTTCTGCCTCCTTTTAAATCTCTTCTAGAATGTTCGAGTCATCATCAGAGCTCTGAAACATTGCATCTTCTGCTCTTCCCTTATTTCGTCTGTGATGAACTTCCGGTTCATCATCGTCTAAGTTAACACATGGATTTGCTGAAGTTTCCTCCGATTATTCGTGCGCGATACCTTTTCCTGGTGCTACCTCAAGACGCTTCTTTTTCCTGGGTAAGGTCAGTCCTCTTGTTTTCCAAATAATCAATAAAAGAGTTTTCAATTATTGCAGATGAATTCATTTCATTGCTTGGCGGAAGTCTTTTAAGAAGAGGCGTTATATCGCAAGGATAGATCCTACATTTTATAAAACCCGCTTTTAAGTTGTCTAATGATTATTGAGACAAGCGGTTCTGAAGTTTTTCCAATAATTCAGGGAAGCACTGTTTATCTAGGTCATTACTATTACGGCCTGAGCTTGCCTTATAATCCGCCAAAATTTGTCTCCATGCTCTTTTCATTGGGGCGAAAAAAGGCACATCATGTGGTTGTGTTAGATGAGTGCTATTGGCAGGTAGACATGTAAATGCAATATCATTTTCTCTGCAGAGATGGAGAATTTGAACATTAATGTGGGAAGATAAATTGTCTCCTATGACGACGCATACAAACAAATCAGAGAACGTGTGAGATTCGAACCATCCTGAAGTCGTGTTGCTATAGCGTGCTCCCTTCGGCCCGTGTTCAGTCCACGTATCCCACATATGCGAAGATTTGTACATGGTACATGGGGGTCAAAGTTCCCCCGCTGCGTTTCCGGCCATTATTAAGGAAATACTAGATTTGGAAGAATTGCAGAATCTTTCTGGATACTTAGCTCCGCGCTTTGTCAAAACCTTTATGGAACCAAGGTTATCGGTAAGGTTTGTTTTGTCATAGTTTCATTTTCTTTCAGGTGGGATGTTAGCTAAACTTTTCTTAAGATTTTCAAAATATTCCGTCAGTGTTTCTTTATTTATGGCGGCTCGGCTGCGTTTAATATTGCTTGCAAATCTTACTGTCAATTCTTGATGTCGTTTCAAGAAATTTTTATCCATTCCTTTCAGGAAAATTATTTTTGGAGCGTTTCATTGTTCTTTCCTTCCGTTGTTTTTATAACGTATCTTGATTCAAATTCATCCACTGGAAATCCGAAAGCTCTGGATACAATATTCAAAGGAAGCCTCTTCATCTGGCGTAAATATGGGTGGATATCTGAACTTAAGGAAACGTTTGTTCTTTAATTTATTATTTAACGTTCTTCTGGGTATCTTGAGAGTTTGCGCTGCTTTTCTTTGAGTCATTCCACCTTTTATAGCAGTAAAGCAACTTTCCTAGGCTTCACTCGTATAATAACAATATATTTGAGACCTCGATTTCCTTTTGTGCACTCTTCCCAGTTTTGTTAAAAAGACACTGCAAAAAAGAAGTGATTCAAATATTTCTTCGTATTTCCCTTTATAGGTATGCTTTGCACCAAATACAAAATAAGAACTTTTATATTCACATTTAGAAATTTCATCTATTTTGAATAAAGAAGATTGGGATAAAATTGATTCTATAACGTTTAAATCTATGGAAATAAATTTTGACATCTCATGTCAACGTCAAAAAGAAAAATTTAATAAATTATACAAACAACAAAATAATAGACCATCTATTGATTGTAGAAAAACAGTTATAAACCTTTCTGATAATGTTGTTTCAGATTATGCTATTCAAGCGCTTTCTAAAGGAGGAAATTTTGCGATAACACCAAGAGTAATACCTTTTGAAGATATAATTTCCAACATCGAAAACTCCATTAGATTATTACCTTTTGATGCTGCTAATGAAGTTAGATATAACACCGTTAACATATTACGTAAAACAAAACCTCCAAAGAGCAACTTATCCTTTCGTCAACGACATGCTTTACTTGATCTTAAACGCAATGAAAGTATTATAATATTAAAATCAGATAAAGGTAATGCAACTGTTATATTAAATATGAACGATTATAACACTAAGATAGAACAATTGTTGGGACCAGAAACTTATCGTGAAATACCAAAAGATCCAACAAAAAGTTTCTTTTAAAAACTAAAGAGCTGATTAAATTATCATCTATTCCTGAAGAAATAAAGAAGAAACTATCTAACTCTGAAGCTATTTCACCAAAACTATATGGTTTACCAAAATTCATAAACCTAATATTCCTTTAAGGCCTATTGTTAGTGCAATTGGTTCTCCTACATATCACCTTGCAAAACATCTTACATTGTTATTACAACCTCATATAGGAAAAACACCCCATTACATTAAAAATTCTGCCGACTTTGTTGAAAAATGCATAGTTTCAAAATTGAAGAGGGTGACATAATGGTTAGTTTTGATGTTATTTCACTTTTACAAAAGTACCTCTAAAAGAAACTATTGAATACATAGATCATCTTTTCCAAAGGACATAACCATTCTTTTTCAGCACTGTCTTACTACAACTTATTTTCAGTGGAATAGTAAATTTTATGAACAGATTGAAGGTGTAGCAATGGGTAGTCCCTTAGTCCTGTTATAGCTAATTTTATATGGAAAAATTTGAAACATTAACGTTACAAAATACACCTAAAAAACCTTCAGTTTGGTATAGATATGTAGATGACACATTTGTTATTTGGAGACATGGAGAAGAAGCACTGCATGAGTTTTTGGTTTTATAAATGGTATACATCCTAGTATTCAGTTTACCATGGAAAAAGAAACTAATGGAAGTTTACCATTTCTTGACATATTAATATCTAAAATAATAATTCACTATCTTTTAAGGTTTACAGAAAGCCGACACACACTGATAGATACCTTCATAAATTATCCAACCACCATCCACGTCAAAAAATTAGTGTAATTAAATCTTTAGTAGATCGGGCAAAACGAATTTGTGACCCTGAATTTTTGAATGATGAATATAAATATTTAAGAAAATCCTTACAAGATAATGGATATTCACTTACAGATATTAATAATGTTATTACACCTTCTAGGCGTAACCTTAAAGAAAAACCAGTTCTTAATGTTGGTACTGCTTTTCTTCCTTTTATAGCTAATGTTACAAATAGAATTGAAAAAATCCTAATCAAATATGGCATTAGGACTATTTTTAAACCTACAAGAAAAATTAAAGAACATTTAAGATCACCTAAAGATGTATCAAACCCTTTATCATCTTCCGGAGTGTATAAGTTATCTTGTTCATGTGGAAAAGTATACATCGGGACCACAAAACGTAGCTTTGATACAAGACGCAAAGAACATATGAGATTTTGTAGATTGGGTCAACCAGAGAGGTCTGCTGTGGCTGACCATGCCCTGAATAATCTAAATCATGACATTCAATTTGACAATATGAAAATATTGTCAAGACAAACCCATTATTATGTTCGTTTGCAACGTGAAGCTATTGAAATATATAAACACCCGAATAATTTTAATAGACAAGAAGAAAATCTCCGTTTAAATAGGTTTTGGCATCTTATAATTAAAAAGAGCATAATGATACGCCTTGATTTTAATTTGTTTTCAGCTTTTGGTATGTCTAGGTTTTTGCTGTGTTTTTCCTATACCTTGAAGCAAAAGATTTATCAAAAATATGTTAAATTTCCACAGCACTATAATTTAACATAAGTAGTTGAAATTAAATTGAAATTAAAAATTACAAAGAACGTTCTGCATTGTGCTTTTCATTGTTAATAACACTTTCAATTATTGATAAAGATATCTCTTTGTTAGATTTAACTGGGTTATTTTTGATGTAATGTTTGGATTTGTGAATGCTTCTATCATTTTAAAATTGAAGTTTTTCACAACTTTACACTTACATCATAACTCAATTAAATTTTGTTAAATGTGTTTTTGGCTGGCAAATTTCATTGTTAGCTTTCGTCGTAGAGAGTGTTCTGGTTTGTCATCTTTAAGACAGTTTAACAATATTTAATTTTAATGACCTAGTTATTCTTTACTACAATTTTATAGTTGGCTTATACGTTTCTCAAACTGTTATATTAATAGCAGGCTTATGTTTATGTTTGAATTTTTCAAATTTGACAAAATTGTTTACTACATCTTTAACAATTTTAACATACATTGCTACTGACGAAGATAACTGTAAGTGTTATCGAAACGTTTAGATTGTATAATTTAAAGTACACCATTAAAAATCCCAAAAGATAAGTATTTTATTATGAGTGTTAATGGTGAAAGTTTACATTTTCATATTTCAGTCCTTTATGGGGAGGAAACTTATCGTTTTATCAGACAATTTGAAAAATTAAGAAACGTAAAGCACAATTATTATCGTCACTCACTTTTTATTACGATGCCGAGACCAAAATATTATCCCAAAGTTTATCTATATTAAAAGAAATTTTAATAACAAGCAAGCGAATAATATTTACAGAAGAACTGAAAATGCTCTTCTACGTAATCAAATACATATTACTAGGAAGTTACTGGATAACACCGATAAAAATCTTTTATATTCACATTTAGAAATTTCATCTATTTTGAATAAAGAAGATTGGGATAAAATTGATTCTATAACGTTTAAATCTATGGAAATAAATTTTGACATCTCATGTCAACGTCAAAAGAAAAATTTAATAAATTATACAAACAACAAAATAATAGACCATCTATTGATTGTAGAAAAACAGTTATAAACCTTTCTGATAATGTTGTTTCAGATTATGCTATTCAAGCGCTTTCTAAAGGAGGAAATTTTGCGATAACACCAAGAGTAATACCTTTTGAAGATATAATTTCCAACATCGAAAACTCCATTAGATTATTACCTTTTGATGCTGCTAATGAAGTTAGATATAACACCGTTAACATATTACGTAAAACAAAACCTCCAAAGAGCAACTTATCCTTTCGTCAACGACATGCTTTACTTGATCTTAAACGCAATGAAAGTATTATAATATTAAAATCAGATAAAGGTAATGCAACTGTTATATTAAATATGAACGATTATAACACTAAGATAGAACAATTGTTGGGACCAGAAACTTATCGTGAAATACCAAAAGATCCAACAAAAAAGTTTCTTTTAAAAACTAAAGAGCTGATTAAATTATCATCTATTCCTGAAGAAATAAAGAAGAAACTATCTAACTCTGAAGCTATTTCACCAAAACTATATGGTTTACCAAAAATTCATAAACCTAATATTCCTTTAAGGCCTATTGTTAGTGCAATTGGTTCTCCTACATATCACCTTGCAAAACATCTTACATTGTTATTACAACCTCATATAGGAAAAACACCCCATTACATTAAAAATTCTGCCGACTTTGTTGAAAAATGCATAGTTTCAAAATTGAAGAGGGTGATATAATGGTTAGTTTTGATGTTATTTCACTTTTACAAAAGTACCTCTAAAAGAAACTATTGAATACATAGATCATCTTTTTCCAAAGGACATAACCATTCTTTTTCAGCACTGTCTTACTACAACTTATTTTCAGTGGAATAGTAAATTTTATGAACAGATTGAAGGTGTAGCAATGGGTAGTCCCTTAGTCCTGTTATAGCTAATTTTTATATGGAAAAATTTGAAACATTAACGTTACAAAATACACCTAAAAACCTTCAGTTTGGTATAGATATGTAGATGACACATTTGTTATTTGGAGACATGGAGAAGAAGCACTGCATGAGTTTTTGGTTTTATAAATGGTATACATCCTAGTATTCAGTTTACCATGGAAAAGAAACTAATGGAAGTTTACCATTTCTTGACATATTAATATCTAAAAATAATAATTCACTATCTTTTAAGGTTTACAGAAAGCCGACACACACTGATAGATACCTTCATAAATTATCCAACCACCATCCACGTCAAAAAATTAGTGTAATTAAATCTTTAGTAGATCGGGCAAAACGAATTTGTGACCCTGAATTTTTGAATGATGAATATAAATATTTAAGAAAATCCTTACAAGATAATGGATATTCACTTACAGATATTAATAATGTTATTACACCTTCTAGGCGTAACCTTAAAGAAAAACCAGTTCTTAATGTTGGTACTGCTTTTCTTCCTTTTATAGCTAATGTTACAAATAGAATTGAAAAAATCCTAATCAAATATGGCATTAGGACTATTTTTAAACCTACAAGAAAAATTAAAGAACATTTAAGATCACCTAAAGATGTATCAAACCCTTTATCATCTTCCGGAGTGTATAAGTTATCTTGTTCATGTGGAAAAGTATACATCGGGACCACAAAACGTAGCTTTGATACAAGACGCAAAGAACATATGAGATTTTGTAGATTGGGTCAACCAGAGAGGTCTGCTGTGGCTGACCATGCCCTGAATAATCTAAATCATGACATTCAATTTGACAATATGAAAATATTGTCAAGACAAACCATTATTATGTTCGTTTGCAACGTGAAGCTATTGAAATATATAAACACCCGAATAATTTTAATAGACAAGAAGAAAATCTCCGTTTAAATAGGTTTTGGCATCTTATAATTAAAAAAGAGCATAATGATACGCCTTGATTTTAATTTGTTTTCAGCTTTTGGTATGTCTAGGTTTTTGCTGTGTTTTTCCTAGACCTTGAAGCAAATGCTTTATCAATTATATGTTAAATTTCCACAGCACTATAATTTAACATAAGTAGTTGAAATTAAATTGAAATTAAAAATTACAAAGAACGTTCTGCATTGTGCTTTTCATTGTTAATAACACTTCCAATTATTGATAAAGATATCTCTTTGTTAGATTTAACTGGGTTATTTTTTGATGTAATGTTTGGATTTGTGAATGCTTCTATCATTTTAAAATTGAAGTTTTTCACAACTTTACACTTACATCATAACTCAATTAAATTTTGTTAAATGTGTTTTTTGGCTGGCAAATTTCATTGTTAGCTTTCGTCGTAGAGAGTGTTCTGGTTTGTCATCTTTAAGACAGTTTAACAATATTTAATTTTAATGACCTAGTTATTCTTTACTACAATTTTATAGTTGGCTTATACGTTTCTCAAACTGTTATATTAATAGCAGGCTTATGTTTATGTTTGAATTTTTCAAATTTGACAAAATTGTTTACTACATCTTTAACAATTTTTAACATACATTGCTACTGACGAAGATAACTGTAAGTGTTATCGAAACGTTTAGATTGTATAATTTAAAGTACACCATTAAAAAATCCCAAAAAGATAAGTATTTTATTATGAGTGTTAATGGTGAAAGTTTACATTTTCATATTTCAGTCCTTTATGGGGAGGAAACTTATCGTTTTATCAGACAATTTGAAAAATTAAGGAAACGTAAAGCACAATTATTATCGTCACTCACTTTTTTATTACGATGCCGAGACCAAAATATTATCCCAAAGTTTATCTATATTAAAAGAAATTTTAATAACAAGCAAGCGAATAATATTTACAGAAGAACTGAAAATGCTCTTCTACGTAATCAAATACATATTACTAGGAAGTTACTGGATAACACCGATAAAAATCTTTTATATTCACATTTAGAAATTTCATCTATTTTGAATAAAGAAGATTGGGATAAAATTGATTCTATAACGTTTAAATCTATGGAAATAAATTTTGACATCTCATGTCAACGTCAAAAAGAAAAATTTAATAAATTATACAAACAACAAAATAATAGACCATCTATTGATTGTAGAAAACAGTTATAAACCTTTCTGATAATGTTGTTTCAGATTATGCTATTCAAGCGCTTTCTAAAGGAGGAAATTTTGCGATAACACCAAGAGTAATACCTTTTGAAGATATAATTTCCAACATCGAAAACTCCATTAGATTATTACCTTTTGATGCTGCTAATGAAGTTAGATATAACACCGTTAACATATTACGTAAAACAAAACCTCCAAAGAGCAACTTATCCTTTCGTCAACGACATGCTTTACTTGATCTTAAACGCAATGAAAGTATTATAATATTAAAATCAGATAAAGGTAATGCAACTGTTATATTAAATATGAACGATTATAACACTAAGATAGAACAATTGTTGGGACCAGAAACTTATCGTGAAATACCAAAAGATCCAACAAAAAAGTTTCTTTTAAAAACTAAAGAGCTGATTAAATTATCATCTATTCCTGAAGAAATAAAGAAGAAACTATCTAACTCTGAAGCTATTTCACCAAAACTATATGGTTTACCAAAATTCATAAACCTAATATTCCTTTAAGGCCTATTGTTAGTGCAATTGGTTCTCCTACATATCACCTTGCAAAACATCTTACATTGTTATTACAACCTCATATAGGAAAAACACCCCATTACATTAAAAATTCTGCCGACTTTGTTGAAAAAATGCATAGTTTCAAAATTGAAGAGGGTGACATAATGGTTAGTTTTGATGTTATTTCACTTTTTACAAAAGTACCTCTAAAAGAAACTATTGAATACATAGATCATCTTTTCCAAAGGACATAACCATTCTTTTCAGCACTGTCTTACTACAACTTATTTTCAGTGGAATAGTAAATTTTATGAACAGATTGAAGGTGTAGCAATGGGTAGTCCCCTTAGTCCTGTTATAGCTAATTTTATATGGAAAAATTTGAAACATTAACGTTACAAAATACACCTAAAAACCTTCAGTTTGGTATAGATATGTAGATGACACATTTGTTATTTGGAGACATGGAGAAGAAGCACTGCATGAGTTTTTGGTTTTATAAATGGTATACATCCTAGTATTCAGTTTACCATGGAAAAGAAACTAATGGAAGTTTACCATTTCTTGACATATTAATATCTAAAATAATAATTCACTATCTTTTAAGGTTTACAGAAAGCCGACACACTGATAGATACCTTCATAAATTATCCAACCACCATCCACGTCAAAAATTAGTGTAATTAAATCTTTAGTAGATCGGCAAAACGAATTTGTGACCCTGAATTTTTGAATGATGACTATAAATATTTAAGAAAATCCTTACAAGATAATGGATATTCACTTACAGATATTAATAATGTTATTACACCTTCTAGTCGTAACCTTAAAGAAAAACCAGTTCTTAATGTTGGTACTGCTTTTCTTCATTTTATAGCTAATGTTACAAATAGAATTGAAAAATCCTAATCAAATATGGCATTAGGACTATTTTTAAACCTACAAGAAAAATTAAAGAACATTTAAGATCACCTAAAGATGTATCAAACCCTTTATCATCTTCCGGAGTGTATAAGTTATCTTGTTCATGTGGAAAAGTATACATCGGGACCACAAAACGTAGCTTTGATACAAGACGCAAAGAACATATGAGATTTTGTGGTTTGGGTCAACCAGAGTGTTCTGCTGTGGCTGACTATGCCCTGAATAATCTAAATCATGACATTCAATTTGACAATATGAAAATATTGTCAAGACAAACCATTATTATGTTCGTTTGCAACGTGAAGCTATTGAAATATATAAACACCCGAATAATTTTAATAGACAAGAAGAAAATCTCCGTTTAAATAGGTTTTGGCATCTTATAATTAAAAAGAGCATAATGATACGCCTTGATTTTAATTTGTTTTCAACTTTTGGTATGTCTAGGTTTTTGCTGTGTTTTTCCTAGACCTTGAAGCAAATGCTTTATCAATTATATGTTAAATTTCCACAGCACTATAATTTAACATAAGTAGTTGAAATTAAATTGAAATTAAAATTACAAAGAACGTTCTGCATTGTGCTTTTCATTGTTAATAACACTTTCAATTATTGATAAAGATATCTCTTTGTTAGATTTAACTGGGTTATTTTTTGATGTAATGTTTGGATTTGTGAATGCTTCTATCATTTTAAAATTGAAGTTTTTCACAACTTTACACTTACATCATAACTCAATTAAATTTTGTTAAATGTGTTTTTTGGCTGGCAAATTTCATTGTTAGCTTTCGTCGTAGAGAGTGTTCTGGTTTGTCATCTTTAAGACAGTTTAACAATATTTAATTTTAATGACCTAGTTATTCTTTACTACAATTTTATAGTTGGCTTATACGTTTCTCAAACTGTTATATTAATAGCAGGCTTATGTTTATGTTTGAATTTTTCAAATTTGACAAAATTGTTTACTACATCTTTAACAATTTTTAACATACATTGCTACTGACGAAGATAACTGTAAGTGTTATCGAAACGTTTAGATTGTATAATTTAAAGTACACCATTAAAAAATCCCAAAAAGATAAGTATTTTATTATGAGTGTTAATGGTGAAAGTTTACATTTTCATATTTTATGTTAATGTTTAACATGTTACACAAATTAACACAACATGTGTGAAATACACAAATTGATGCAATTTGCATGCAGGCTATTTGGACGAAGCCCAGTAATCAGTATTGACGCAATAATACGCTTAGAAATGTTAATGGGGTATAAAATAATACTCAAACTGCAACCAAATGAGAAAAATAACATTTTTGTGAACTTAAAATAAACTTAGCTCCCATAGGAAAGCTAAATTAATAATCATCAGTAAAACTTACTACTTATTACTACTAGCTAAAAGAAACGAAAACAAACTATACGACCCTTTTCACGAAAAAAAAATCGTAAAGGTGAAATATACAAAATTGAGACATTTGCACTTGCCATGAGTTGAGAGGGAGCCCCGTAGAGGTACCTATATGAATTAATGTTAAACAAAAGCAAATCTCGGGTAAACCCAATAGTTACGAACCACACCAATAAAAGCATCAAAGTCACGCGCAGTTTTATAGAATTATTATGGACACTAAGAACAAATAAAACGAAACGTCGCCGTGACCTACCCGTTCATAGCGTAGTCTAATACGCAAGCTGCATAAAACTATAGCAAACCAAACGGAGTGACGGGTAAAATGGGATTAAACTGTTTGCCCTGAAAAACTAAACTAGTTAAGCACCCACACAAAATATAATCATCAAACGAACAAAAGCTAGCACACTGTCATTCCTGCGAGAACCTAAATGTAAATCTACTATTTACTAGTTTTACATGCAAGCTACGGGAGCAAATTATATTGTGAACAAGTTTTCTTGGCACACGGAAACATTACTCGCCAGATATAGCTATATAACAGTAATATCAGTAGATTTTGACCCTACAATTATTACCTTTACCAACACCCATAATTTAATTTGGTTTCAGTTATAAAGGAAACTATACAAGACAACCCTCCTAGGACCAAGAGAAATGTCAGTATCCATCCCCCGTCCTAAGTTTTAACTACGTAAGTCTTCACCGATTTCAACGTAAATAAATAAGGTATTTGTATGAGGTGCCTATCGATAGAGAATGAAAATCAACTCTGACAAAAATAGCGAACCCTTGTTACTAAATCAAAGCAAATTAGAAAACAAAGGAAATATATGAGACATTTTAGTATTTACATACATCCTTAATAGCGATATCAAGTGAAATTGATTTATGTGAAACCTTTGTTCCTCAAAAATGGTTATACAAGTATAACTTGTAAGAATTTAACATAACGTGGCCAAAATGTGCCATTTAAATACACGAATGTAACAATCAAAACGTAGCAGTAGAACACCAACACCTTCCCCACCACTTTTTTTTGTGACGTCATAAGCCCCGCCCCCTTTTTATACACGACCACGTGGGGGTAGCATTTTTGTTGGGAAATTTGAATTTATTGGTAGCGCCATCTAATTGTGTATAGCCTAATGAATATTTTCTGTAGTAAAGGTGGTGGCACCTAGTCGTATATTTCTAAGACTCTTTAGGGTTTGTTTGTGGCGCCATCTAGTGGTGTATTTTTAAAGTAGCGAGTGTTTTCTGTAGTGGAAGTTGATCATGCACCCCTCTCTCTTTCTCCATTGCTCTCTCGGCTCTTTCTCAAACAAACAAATCAATTAATCAGATCAAATCAAATCAATTAAGCATATCAATCTCAAACAAATCATGCTTGATCAAATCAATAAATCAGATCAATCTCAATCAATCAATCGCAATAAAACCAGATCATAACTTACAGTTTGCGAAAACCAGCTTACAGTTCAAAAATACTGATTTGGTTTAATTAATTACAGCTTGCTTGCTGAAAATCAGTCGCTGTTTAAAATACCAAATTGCTATAACGGAAATAAAAAGACAAAAGGTTTTAATGGTTTATTATGATTATATGCGAATCGATAACTACAAAGTTTAAAACCCACAAATACGTACCCGTATGTTATTAATTAAAAAATAGCGTAACACTCACACCTTTATCTAATTAACTAAACAAATGAGTTGATATCGAGTCTGTAGAGTAACAGTTGACGTTATTGCAGAGTTGGTTTATGATGTCCTCCTCTTCCTATAAGGATAATAACACATTAAAATCTTTATTGGCATTTATGTGAACAATATCAAGTAAAATATATATTACAAATAAACCGAATACCTTCAGATGTGTTTTTCTTTCGGCTGTTCTAATAGTAATGACTGTGTTGGAGAACTAAAACTGATATGAATATTGAAATATTTATAAAACGTATACATATATACATAGGCTTTGTGTTTTTACTTATGAATAGTTGATATAAAATTGTTCGCTTCCCCATCACTAAGTTAGTTTAGGCTGTAAATATACAAACGTAATTATCTCTATCACACTTACTGCAACTCGTATTTACCTTTCCCTTTCGCAGTTATACAATTTCATTAATATGAATTGGAAAGTAGCAACCACCCATTGATATCGTGTTAATTAATGTGTTTACAAATATTTTCAAATTTTGCTACTACAAAATACATTAAGGTCTAAATTAAATATTAGGAGAAATAATAATAATTTCTACCCTGATACAATGACGATGATTGTATAGGCAGGATTCTCTATCTAAGGGTCAGCACCTATACATTCGAAAAGTAATGCCTAATCTATTTGCATATTCAATTATACACACTTGTACTTCACGTTATATTGGCTTTTACCAGCTGGAGCTGAATAGCCATGCTAATTAAACAGTTTTAAATTTTCTAATCTGAAATAAGAGTGAGGTAATTTAGCTTATTTGCAATTTCATGGAGAGCATCACTATCATCAAGATTTAAGATACATTACCTCATTAATCTTGAACGATTGTATTGTAATAGTTTATTAAAACGTAAAACATCTAATATGCCTGATGTTGGTTCATAATAATAATAATGCTCATTCGATGATGGTTGCACTTGAAATATATGCAAAAGATAATATACAGCCTTTATCGGTCACTATTATTAATACATAGATGTGAGATTATTCTTAAATTAGCTGTTTTCTGCACGGCCCTGGAAATACTACACACGCTTTCAAATCTTCTTCCCTATTCTCAGAAGCTGTATCGTATTCATCTTCTTGAATTTGTCTTTATTCGATTTTGAAGCAGTAGCACGTTTTCTATTTTATCTTGAGTTATTTTCTAATGTTACTAATTGTTAGTAATTGTTACTAATTGTTATTAATTGTTAATAATTGTTACTAATTGTTACTATTTGTTACTAATTGTTACTAATTGTTACTAACTGTTATTAATTGTTACTAATTGTAACTAATTGTTACGAAGTGTTACTAATTGTTACCAATTGTTACTAATCGTTACTAATCGTTACTAATTGTTCGACTTGTTACTATTTGTTACTAATTCTTATTAATTGTTACTAATTGTTACTAATTGTTATTAATTGTTAATAATTGTTACTAATTGTTACTATTTGTTACTAATTGTTACTAATTGTTACTAACTGTTATTAATTGTTACTAATTGTAACTAATTGTTACGAAGTGTTACTAATTGTTACCAATTGTTACTAATCGTTACTAATCGTTACTAATTGTTCGACTTGTTACTATTTGTTACTAATTCTTATTAATTGTTAATAATTGTTACTAATTGTTACTATTTGTTACTAATTGTTACTAATTGTTACTAACTGTTATTAATTGTTACTAATTGTAACTAATTGTTACGAAGTGTTACTAATTGTTACCAATTGTTACTAATCGTTACTAATCGTTACTAATTGTTCGACTTGTTACTATTTGTTACTAATTCTTATTAATTGTTACTAATTGTTACTAATTGTTATTAATTGTTAATAATTGTTACTAATTGTTACTATTTGTTACTAATTGTTACTAATTGTTACTAATTGTTACTAATTGTTAATAATTGTAACTAATTGTTACGAAGTGTTACTAATTGTTACCAATTGTTACTAATCGTTACTAATCGTTACTAATTGTTCGACTTGTTACTATTTGTTACTAATTCTTATTAATTGTTACTGATTGTTACTAATTGTTACTAATTGTTACGAATTGTTACTAATATTAGCAGATTTATAGATTACAAGATCTAAATGAACCTGTATTATTGATATTTTATAGAAGCGGTCGACTCTGGACTTTTTAAATGTTAATTAAATAAGACAGATCTCGGGCTTTCCTTGCCGTGGTTTCCATGGCTGAAAATAGTATTCTAATAGGGGGCCCTAATTCTACCTTATACAGTAAGTATTGGAACCTATGTTAGGGTCTACCCCCTCCTGTCGTGGCCCCCTTGTTTCGAAATTTGAATTTGTTTCGCTATCTACTGTGTATGGACTAATGAATATTTTCTGTAATAAAGGTGGCGCCATCTAGTGGTCTATTTTTAAACTAGCGAATGTTTTTTGTAACAAAGGTGGCGCCGCTTAGTGGTATATTTATAGGGCTAATTAGGGTTTGATTGTGGCGCCATCTAGTTGTGTAAGGACTAATGAATGTTTTCTGTAATAGAGGTCGATCGTGTTCGTCCCTCTCTTTCGTCTCCCTCGTCTATTTCTCAAACAAACAGATCAATTAATCAAATCAAATTAATCAAATCGCGCGAGTATTGACCTAACCTAATCCGTGCGTTTATTAATCTAACCTAATACTGTGCGAGTATTGACCTAACCTAACCTAAACCGTGCGTTTATTAATCTAACCTAATTTTGTGCGTGTATTGATCTAACCTAAAACGTCGGACGCGAGTTATGCATAGTGTACGCTTCTTGTTTCTGTAACCACTCTCTAATATCTTCTCCAGGGGCATATTCCTTTTTTGCCAGAGGTATTTCTGCTAATACGGTTGAAAAGGCTGTTTCGGCTATCCCCACTCCAAACTTCCCCGAAGATAACGGATCCTATCCGAACACAGACAAGTACGCTCCCGCACAAGACCCAAGGCCGGTAACATTCTCGTTTCTCGCGTTTCGCTCTTTAAAGTGTAACCACCATCGAGTGAGCATTATTATATTGTATTCTCCTGTTTATGAGCCAACATCAGCGGACATTAGAGATTTTACTGACTTGTTAATAAACTATTAAAACATAACCGTTCAAGATGATGATGCTGATGGTGAAAACGATGAAGTTAATGAGCTGAATGTATCTCAAATCCGAGATGATAGTGATGATTCACAGAAGAAGAGCGATGAGGTAGAGGAGAAGGACGCATCTCCCTCAAATTTTTATTAATAATCTTGTTTTCCTAACGGACGTTAGAACCTGCACTAACAATGCTATAGTTAATGCGAAAGGACGGTTAGGGAAATTACAATAAGTGGGAGATTGTTTTTTTTGCACACTGTAAGTTCAGATTGATATTTATTTCAATTGAGAGCTGGTTTTTCATGATTAAGTTGAATCAACTTGGTATTTTTTAATTGTGGTTGGTTTTAACAAACTGTAAGTTAATCCAACCAGTATTTTTGAACTGTAAGTTGATTTTCGCAAGCTGTAAGTTATGATTTCATTGATTGAGATTGATTTGGTTGATTGTTTGAGATTGATCTGATTTTTCAATTTGATCGAGCGTGATTTGTTTGAAATTATTCTTCTTAATTGATTTGATTAACTTGATTTGATTAATTGATTTGTTTGAGAAATAGACGAGGGAGACGAAAGAGAGGGATGAACACGATCAACCTCTATTACAGAAAACGTTCATTAGTCCTTACACAACTAGATGGCGCCACAAACCCTAATTAGCCCTAGAAATATACTGCTAGGCGGTAAACGTTCGCTAGTTTAAAAATATACCACTAGATGGCGCCGCCTGTATTACATAAAGTATTCATTAATCCATACACAAGTAGATAGCGACACAAATACAAATTTCGCAACAAGGGGGCCACGACAGGAGGAGAGCGCCTAAGGGGGCGAAGGCCCGAGAGCAGGTTCCTATGTCTGTCTTATTTGATTAACATTTAACAATTCCAGCGTCGACCGCTTCTATAAAATATCAATAATAAAGGGTCATTTCAAATATTTTGTAGTTTATAAACGCGCTAATATTAGTGGTTCGCTAAATTAGTAATAATAGAAAATAGCTCAAGATAAAATAGAAAACGCACTACTGCCTCGAAATCTGGTAAAGATAAATTTCAGAAGATGAATACGGTACAGCTTCTGAGAACGATGACCAAAAGTTGAATGCGTGTGTAGTATTTCCAGGATCGTGCTGAAAACAGCTAATTTAAGAATAATCTCACATCTATGTAATAACAATAGTGACTGGTAAGGCTGTATATTATCCTTTGCATGTATTTAAAGTGCAACCATCATAGAATGAGTATTATTATGATTATGAACCAGCATCAGGGATATTAGATGTTTTACGGCTGGTAAATAAACTATTACAATACAATCGTTCAAGATGAAAAGGATGAGATGAATAAGGTAAATGTATCTCAGATCTTGATGATAGTGATGCTCTCTATGAAATTTTAGATAAGCTAAATTACGTCACTCTTATTTCTGATTGTAAAATTTAAAACTGTTTAATTAGCATGGCTATTAAACCCCAGCTGGTACAAGCCAATATAACGTGAAGTACATGTATGTGTGTGTTGCGTGTGCGTGTGCGTGTGTGCGTGCGTGGGTGCGCGCGTGCGTGCGCGCGTGAGTGCGTTCGTGTGTGCGTGCGTGCGTGCGTGTGTATGTGTAATTGAACATGCAAATAAATCAGGCATAATTTTTTCTAATGTATAGGTGCTGACCGCTTAGATAGACAATCTGCCTATTAAAACACGCCATTGCATCAGGGTAGAAATTATTTCACCTAATATTTCATTTAGACCTTAATGTATTTTTCAGCACATTAATTAACACGATGTCAATGGGTGATTGCTACTTTCCAATTTATATTAATGAAATTGTATAACTGTTTAATAATAATAATTGCATTCCATAAAAACAGTTTTATCATATAGGTAAAATGATTTTAAATGTATATTTACACTATAAATTAACTTAATGATGAGGAAACCCACAACCAATTTTATATCAACTATTCATAAGTAAAAACACAAAGCTGGTTTAGTTACGTTGTATAAATATTTCAATATGCAGTTTAGCTTTAGTTCTCCAACACAGTTATTATTATTAGAACAACCGAAAGAAAAGCACATCTGAAGGTATTCGTATTATTTCTAATATATATTTTGCGGTGCTTTCAACGAAGACAGTTCCAACAACCCCCACCTCTCTACTAATTATTTAATTTAATGCAATCGGGTGCGTTCGGGTATGCTCGGATACATTCGGGAGACCGACCAGTAGAGGGGTGGGTGTCGTTAAAACTGCCTTCATTGAAAGCATCGCATCGCAAAATTTTACCTATATGACGGACAATGACTAGGCCAACCGGAACATTCTTGCTTGAGTTTCAGGAAATTATAGATGTAACCGCTAAACAGTCCATCCTGTTTTGTAATTTAAGCGGTGGCAAAGGACCCTCATAATTCTGATTTGCGGATGTGTTGAAGAGAAAGGGGAAATATCCCTTGGATTCGGGAAAATTGAAAGTTTTCGGAAATGCCGAGAGTGGTGATGGAATGAAATTAAGGGAGTTAATAAACCTAAAATAGTCGCATTGTATGGAAATTAGTTTTAGGCCGTTGGGGATGACTTTGGATCTCCACCGGTTATTATTAGCTAGCATGAAACACCCATCACATCCCTTCATGTTATGTGCAATGCATGTAACTCCAAAATTTGCGCGCTTCCTCGGCCACATACGACAGAAACGATTCAACAGGGTCTTCCCTGAAAATGTGCACTCTTTCGCTATACATCGGTCATCGTTCATCCAGATTGTCGGTGCATTGGATACAAACAGAGCAAACATTCGCGGTCACGCATAGATTGGGGCCATGAAGAAATCTATCATTCACCCCTACACAAACCTTCTCCTGCATGCATTCCAAATCATAACAGATAAACATAGATGCTTTACCATCACCGGTGTCACCTCGAACCTTATTAATGGGCATATAGCAAAGATGGCCAATAGGTTTTTGGTTCATAAATGCGACGCAATAGCTGTAAGCGCATCTATGTTTTCCCTTTACTTCAGTTGTTTTGAGACACTTTAAACATTTACGTAATTTTTCACATAGCTCATCGTCCTTGTGGTTTTTAAGGCATTCCGGTCCGTAAAAAACCTCTTGCAATCATTACATACAATTTTCCGATTTTGAATGGATGGATTTTGATGACAACCAGGGCACTGATACAAACATTTCGCGCGCCATTTTTTGTTATTGCAACGTCTTTTGCACTGTTCGCAGTAATAACCGCAGGTAAACGCAGAAGTTAAGCTGGTAATGACATTATAGTGCTCGTCTTCGAGTATTACTTTTAAAACTACTCTACTGGGTTCCCTAGGACCCTCAAAGTACACCAAGTGGCCTATTCGCGAATTATAAACTACTATAGTGCATGAAGTTAAATTATTTTGAAATGAATGAATATGGCATAGTTGCATAGCTCGCTCTTGAAGTAAGCGCCAACCCATTTCCATACCATGACGCATTGCATCGTTATTTCTAAATGCTGTTGTTGAGACTAGGGCTCGAGCTAAACAATTGGTTTCATTTATTGTTGTTGGTACAACAATAATACTCTGTTTTTAGCCTTACAAAAGTTTGCAAATTTTAACCCGGTCAAGTGTTTGCGTCCATACCCAACAGGTACCGCCATTGTATCCATGTTTAAAACTAACAAGTCACTCGAGAAAAGGCTAACATTGCTCTGCATCACCTTTTCCAGTGGTGACATTATCACCCTCACCGACAACTGGTCCACTCTTCTAAATGATCCGCCAATTGGTTTGTCTGGGTAATTTGGGTTCCTTAATGTGATATCGACACGGTATGACGGAGCTGCATCCTTGACAATGTATGTATACAGTTCCTCGAATGCACTCCGTAAAAATATGTGGTAGATAAATAAGATTTAAGAAGTGATATATTTTTACCTGCAACCAGGATAAGGGGTTATCCCTGCAAGTCTCGTCATTAAAGGCGAATCTCAACGATTTACAAGTGGTGTTAAATTTCCTTATAAATTTAGTGTTTGATTCCCCAATTATATTAATATGATTGAATCTCATTTGGGTAGAAGATGCCCGGCCTCTTGCTACAGAGTTGATAGGCCTGAGCCCAATTGGCCTTGCTGCAACTCTTTCAACTCATTCATGAAACGAAACAATAAAAAATTAAAAGACATACCGTTATCATATTTAAATCCTCCGCTGCGAAAGTTTCCTACATCTCTTTATCATCATAAACAAACACTTCTTCCATATTTACTTGAGCGGGGCTTTAAAAAAAATAAAAACTTAAAAGTAGAGCAGATATATACTTACACTCCACCGACCCTCTGTACAGCCCCCGCAAAATCATTATAAAGCTTTATCGAATCGATAGTGCCATTTTCACACAACATCTTATAAGTAATAATATTGTATGCTTTTTTCAGTCCCTCTTCGCTAACATATCGTCACGGAACAACCCCAAAATTTGATTAAAAATTAAAGATTCCATAACGATGATAACGTAATTCTCTTCAGAACAGAACTAAATTAACTGAACTCAGATGTACGTATTTATAGTATCTTTCCAAGGCAGTATTAAGTCATTGAAAATTCACAAGACCGACTCCAAGGCCAGGCCTGTAACCAGCTTCAAGATCGTTGACGGTGACTTTTCTCCAGGTAAAATCATTTAAACCATGTTATTGTCGTAAGCAAACTAATTAGGTAACTGAATTACACGTTTATTTTAATGACATCGAAGTGAAATAATTCAAACTATGTATAAATAAATTTTCGTATAGGTAAAATGTCACAATCTGTAGATGGGAATTGAAAGAAATGTAATAATAATTTTAACAACATTTTTTAGCATAATAATGCAATCTCCTTTATAATAAACTCATCACGAAAATAAAATCACATTGTAAAAACCAAAACAGTTATCTATGCCTGAATTACGTTTAAACTCAGATAGACATAAATAAATACATGTTAACTAAAAAATTCCAAAGCCACCATCACTTCTATAAGATATCAATAATGCAGTTTAGCTATTTTCATTCATATTTAATTATTTTTCAGCTTTACCATGCATTATATTAATAGACATAAAAACATGTTAACTTAAAAACACCAAGGTCGACCGCTTCTATAAAAAATCAATAATGCAGTCATTTCAAAATTGTATAGAACATAATCGATATGTTTAAGGTCTATGACTAGGTTTTATATCTTTGAAATATCTGATAAAACTCAAAACTGGACCTAATAAATATTAATAATAATAAACAGATTAAATAACATCTTTTTATTGTGAAAAATCTTTACTTGCCTTATCTATTAATCCTTCTTCCCCAATACAATTTTTATAACACGAACGAAACCCACGAACAGGTTGCTACAACAGCCTTACAAGACTAGGCCCTTTATTAGAATACAAATTCAAAGCACCAGCGCAAGGCCAACTTCATGGTCAACCCCTAGACTAACTCCAAGGCCAAACATGAGGTCGATCTAATACGCCCCACACGTGGGCGAGTACAAAAAGGGTCTGGAAATGGGCTGGGCCTATGACGTCACAAAAAACAAAATGGTGGCCAATGTGTCCCGGTACTACTCGTAGCATATAGTTAACCGTTGATCTACATGCTCAGAATCCGTGGGTCGTAATTAAAAGTTACAAACCTTAATCTCAAATTTGTCTGAAAATTCTTGATGATACGTAATTTTCTTTTTCTAATTTCTTCATGCTATCAATCGGTTTGTGTTAATTTCAACAAGACATAAATGTAGTACCGGACCGCATAAACCACAGAGCTATACAGTATGCGTCTAGTCTTTCGGTCCCCTGTTAATTTTACACAAATTAAGTTAAATAGTTCAGATAAAATCAGGGTAAAATATTACCACGTCAAATGTTTTTTAAAGATAAATTGGTTTTTGAAAATGTGACGGCACCACGTGGACCATCATCTCAACTTTTTTTAATTACAAGGGGTCATGTTACACATCATTTGAAAGGAATTTTAATACCTACTTTACACATTTCTCTTAAAATTTTTAAAATCCAATTATCACTTCTCTAGTTATCGACGATTCTATCAATTGATTGAAAAACAATGCAATGCAAACCTACTATATTTTAATGAAACAAGCAATAATAATTTGACAGAAATTGTGTTGCTGAAATGTTCTTCTATATTTTGATGACAAAACAATCTGTTGCTCCTGTGTTAATTTTATCTTTTAAGTGCGAACCATTTAGTATAAAGCGTAAACGAGAAACAAATTAAATTAATAACACTGAACAACAAAATACTCTGGACAATTAATTGTTAAGAGTGTTTGGTAGAAACTTCAAATAATTTGTTTTTTAAGAAAATAACAGTGACATCAAATTATGGCAGGAACCTGATTTGATATATTATTGCTTAATAACGTAACGGATAGTTTTTAAGATGAATATGTAGAGTATTAAAATACCTTTTAAATGAAGTGTGACATGAACCGCTTGTAATTAAAAAAAATTGAGCTAATGGTCCCCGTGGCGCCATCTTTAATTTTTCAAAAACCAAGTTCTTTTTAAAGAATAGTACGATTCTGTCCAAACCCTTTAACTCAATTTGTTCAAAAACTAGAAGGGCGAGACTTTAGACGCTGCATTTATAAACTTCTCATTTAAAGTAGTAATTAAGTTATCACCTTCAATTGAGTTTGCTACAAAACAATGATCTAGCCTTTCCTTATAAACTGTGAAATCATCACTGTCTTTGAATTTAGGCATATAATCAAATAACGCCAAATTAAATTAGCGAGTAATTTTATAAAATAATAGGTCAATTTGACGAAGGTCTTGCAATCGGCAATTGATGTGTTTATTTAAATATAGGTATTTATATAACAATATCGATAACATATTAGCACAAGAGAAAAACAAACAACAAAGAAATAGATAATTTTATTAGGATTAAAAGTATTTTTTACTACCGGCAAAATTTGTATTTGCAAAGTGAGGCGCAGAGAAGCTGGGCAGATGAAAACTTACGAGTCAAAAACTCACTATTTGTTCAAACACGGCGTACTCTATACCAGGCGGGAATATAGCCCCACTTTCAGCTC
Source organism: Vesta saturnalis (assembly GCA_036346205.1). Classification (NCBI taxonomy): domain Eukaryota; kingdom Metazoa; phylum Arthropoda; class Insecta; order Coleoptera; family Lampyridae; genus Vesta; species Vesta saturnalis. Next base: position 562,697 of record JARFJB010000627.1, on the reverse strand, counting down.
CGACGATGACGTCAGTAGGTCGATTTCTGCACAGAGAGTATTGAGAAACGCACCGATTTCCTTGTTGTTAATCAAATTTTAACGACTAAAAACCAAAACTCTGATCTCAAATGGTCGGAAATTATACCTTTTAATAATAACAATCCAAACAAAAAAAATCTTAGTACTAATGTCTCGTTCAGAAGTGTACCTAGAATTGAACGATGCTTGTTATTCTTTATCTCTAATGTAAAAGTAATTAGGATACTAAATGTTTAAGTTTAGCATTGCAAACAAATTGTATCAGCATGTTTCATGGATATTATACGGATTCATTAACTGATGGAAACTGTAGTAAATAGCTGGTAATCCTATTCCTATTATTAATCAACCAGATTCCTTAAAATTAGTAAAATATCGATGTATTTTTTTTTAATAAACACATGTGTAACTGCAATTTCAGTAAATACAACCATTAATAACATTTTTATTGCAATGCTTTAAATTATCGCTCTGATATTAAACTTTTTTGACGCTCACAATTGATTTATAGAGGTTTTGTAATTTTTTATAATTATTTATACAATGAAATATTTGTAACATTAAATAAAATAGTACTATTGCAGATGTTTCGAGAATCCGGTACTTGGCATATGCGAATCATATTCCGACAGATATTATTAGAATTTGTTGATCAAGCCTAAAACTCCACGATTTCTATATGCATTTCATTAAAATTCTAGACTTACTGACGTCACGTCTCCCACTCCAATATTACCGCCTGGTATAGAGTACGCCGTGGTTTCTGTAAAACAATTTCTTTCTTCATTTTTTCAAAACCTTTACTAACAACAACCACTATGGTTAAGCACGGTCGCCACCATGCTACCGTAACGGTGGTATCCTCTACCACCGACGCCGCCCGTCCACCTTCACCTACACTCACAGCACACACTTACGCACACACCCTCGCCTCGCCGCCACCATCCTCACGTACACGATCCCATTCTAATGCTTCATTCATATCTACCTCATCCACACAATCCTACATTTCCACACGTTCCACCGCCTCCACAAAATCACAAACCCGCATGCACACAGAAACCCGCGCGCACACACAGGATCCCGCACATACACAGAATCCCGCACACACACACACACACACACACACACACACACACACACACACAAACCCTCACACACACAAACCCGCTTTCTTACCCACACCCGCCCAGCCACCTGTACCTGCCGTGATTCCTACACCCGCTTCCCCCAACCCTGAACCCACCCGCTCCCAATCCTCGATGTATTGCATCCGCAGTATCCCAAAATCCATTACAACCCAGAAATCTGGGTTCCCTGGTTGAACCTAACATTCAACCATAACCATACCTGTCTTTTAGAGACCGCCTATCTCTTGCGGGATGGTGCGCAGCTTAGGCTTCGACACCATTTCGGTCACCCTCACCCAACTCTCCGATCCCCGTTTACCCAACTCTACTCCTAGAGCTCCCTCCTTCTCCTGCGTGATTCGTCACGTAGATAAGGACATCCTAGCCCAAGAGATCTTGGATGCGATCGATCTTCTACACGTGAAGAAGGACATCCGCATCACCCGAAGGTCACGAACACCCCAACTTCCCTTGTTCGTATCATAACTGCTTCCCAAACCACCCTAGAATACCTCCTCGCACGCGAGGTCGTCATGTTCGGATGACACAACGGTTGCGAACCTTCCTTATCCCACAACCTCCCCCAAAGTATTGTTCTACCTGCACGCAGGTGGGGCATACCGCGAAGAGTGTCCTTCCCGCGCGATCCACTGTCCAAACTGTGGCGAAAGTCACAGATCCTCCGCCTGTAAATCCTCGGCAAACCCAGGGTGTAACAACTGCGGGGATGCTCACTCTACCTATTCCTTTAAGTGCCGGAAGTGGCAGGAACCTCTCAGTTCCCCGTCGAAGATGGCATCCACGAGATCCTGGATTCGATCGATCTTCTACACGTGAAGAAGGACGTTCGCATCACCTCGGAAGGTCACGAACACCCTCAAACTTCCCTTGTCGATATCGGACTGCTTTCCACTAAGGACTTCCTAGCAAGTACCTCCTCGCACGCGCTTTTCGTCATGTTCGTGACCGACAGGACATGGTTGCGAACGCTTCCTGACTCCCTCAACCTCCCCAAAGTACTTGTTCTAACCTGCACGCAGGTGGGGCATACCGCGAAGAGTGTCCTTCGCGCGATCCAGTCAAACGTGGATGAAAGGTCATCCGTAATCCTCCAACCTGAAATCACTCCAAACCCAAGTGGATAATCATACTGCAGGGACTGCTCACTACCTATTCCTTTAGGGGAGTGCGTCGGAAACGTGGCAGGAACCTCTCAGTTCACATCGAATTTTACACTTCCACTTGAACTCATTCCATCCTCTCCGAAGAGTCCGACTCGGAAGACAAAGCTTACACCCATGCAAACTCTTAACTTTCGATACGACCCCTTTCACACTTAGGACTTCAAACAATAGTCAATATGGAACCGCCCTTTTCCACATGTTCGCTGACCGACAGGACATGGTTCTTCGCTCCTAGACTCCTTCTCCCAAAACTTTTTCCGCAACGGCGTATCAAGCGTCTGCGTATCAGGTACGTTGCTGCAACGGTGCACTCCGTAACTCCTATAGCATTTATTCATATTATAACTCCTTCCCAATGGTCATATCACACTATCAGATGACCTTTTAATGCCTAGGGCGTGCGTCGCAAACGTCCCTTAATCAATGTTTACACTCCTAGATGATTTCACATGCCTCTCCACCACCCAATTCGGAGCTTACACCGCAACGAATGCACTAACGTTCAACAGGCTTTCATCCGCTCTGTTCAAACAATAGTATGGAACCGCTCCTGCTTAATCTCCAAACTGCTTCCAACCAACCTATTTCGAACATTTAGGTGCACTCTATAGTAGACTCGATATGCATTGCTGTCCGAACTGCACTAGCCTCACTATTTCGTATCGTGATTTCATTACTACCCGCCAGGTCACGATCACATCTGATCAGATGACCTTTTAATCTACGCTTCTAGCCTCCCTAATGCTGTTATCCTAGGTATTTGTCCATGCTTCCCTACCCAATCCTCGGAGATACCGCAACGAATGACAACGTTAACAGGCTATCATCCAGAGCAGACTGGAATGCAGTTCTCCGAATCCAACATCTCCAACCAACCTATTTCTAACATTTAGGTGCCTCTATAGTAGACCATATCATATTCCGAACCCATAGCCCACTCTTTCGATCGTGAGTCTTTCTAGTGACACTGATCACATCTGATACATTACGGACTAGCTGGTCGAAATCTTCAGTGCTATTAAAAACATCTTCTCCCTCCCTCAAGCTACCACGTATAACGTCAAGATTCTTGCAGATCCAGACTGGATGTGTTCTCGAACACATCCTCTATCAACCTTCCTGACACGTCGAATCCTTCAAACGACCCAAGATCTCGAGAGACGATTAGTGACCTAACTTCAGGTAATTACGGAAGCGGTCGACAATCTCAGTGCATTACAAAACATACATCTCCGCAACCGTCACAGCACATTGTGAACTGGATCAAAGATAAAAGACGAAACTTTGCACATAAAAGAATCTTCGGCGACACTATCCCTACCAAAGAGATCCTTACCACACCCTACAACTACCGTTTTCACCAATTCCCAAGAATAAAACCTAAATTAAAATTCAAACATCCCCCGCGATTTTTACAAAACCCCTCGACGACCTCCCCGAGGAGATAAAAGATTCCCTGGACAACATCCCATACGCCCTCCGCATCCCTCTTATTGAAAATAAGTGAATCAAGACCAATCGAGTTGATTAACCAAAGTAACGAAAGCCGTATTTTCACCATAAAGTAAAACACTTTCTAAATACTTTTCTCGTCGTGGTGGTTTTTAATTACTAAAATGAATTAAGGAAAGCTGTTTAATACTAAAAATAACTAGTTAAAACGTCTTTCTTAAATCAATGCTTATGTATCATTGCCTAACCGACCCACGCGTTTGTTTCAAAAATCAGAAAAGTTCGTTCTTGTCCATCGAGGCAATGCGTTTGGTAACTTTCTAAACGAAATTGACCTATAAATAAAACTTTTGAGCCTGTTTTGCCGTAAACGATTACCAACGCCCTAAAGAACGCAAAGGTTTATCCTTTAATAATAATAATTTTTTTTATTAATAATAATTTATTGTTCTACAGACAAAAATCCAATTACAGAACAACACACATAAGTGATAATTTCTAGTAGTGTATACGTGTACATAAATATAAACATACAAAAATAAAAATAAAATAGCACTACTTATGGCTTAAGTGCGCACATTTCGTAGAATTACCTAAAGTCAAAATTAAATTAAAAATTAAATCTTACTTAGAGCAAAAATGAGAAAGAAAATAAACTTAATGATAACATTATTTATTTATTGAAGCAGCCAGGATGGAAGGGAGAGAACTGAAATTTATATCAACTAATATACAAATCAGGTTATAGTTGACAGATAAACGTACGGTAGGGCTTTTGTACATCATATTAGTTCGAGGTGTTAAATATTGAAAGGTTTGCGTATACGTACAAGTACGCGCGGGGATGGAGAAATTAAGATTGGATAACATATAAGGGCAGTCAACAGAATCATGCAGTAATCCATATAGAAATTTTAGGCTATTTAGCAAACCACGCTTATCCATAGGCAAAAGGTTAAATCGTGAAGGTAGCTACTCGTTTGGATAGCCTTTTTCTGGATATGACCCGTCAGCTTTAAACGCTACGTATTTTAAAAACACGCTGCACACTTTCTATAGCATTAGTTTGAGTCTCATAGATAGGATATCACACTAAGTCGTAGTACTCTAGCTTTGGTCTTATCAGAGCAAAATAAAGACAGAAAAGTGTCTTGGGATTGTTGAAGGATTTGCAGTTTCTAATAATAAAGCCCAGTGTTTAGGAAGCGGAAGAACAAATGTTTTGGACGTGTTCAGTAAATTGGAGTTTGTTGTGAAATAAAACACCTAAGTCTTTTATAGTATTGGTACGATTTAAGGTTACTGCATTTACCGAGTAATTAAACAAGGTGACGTCGCGTTTTTTGCTGAAACAAACCTCTTTACATTTGTTTATGTGTAACTTCAAAGGGTTTGTACTGCACCATGATTCGATGGAATTTATTTGATCCTGTAAGAAACGACAGTCTTGTAGTGAGGAGATTTCACTACAAAGATCGAGGTCGTCGGCAAACAATAGGTGATGAGTGGATATTACAGTTGAAATATCGTTAATAAATATCAGAAATAATAGTGGGCCTAAGTTCGACCCCGGGTACGCCCGATGTGGCAACAAAAAAATTAGAGGTAAAATTGTTAAAAGTAACGTATTGTGGACGATTAGATAGGTACAATGAAAAAAAAGTAAGAAGTGAGTTGGCGAATCTAAAAGCTCTTAGCTTGTTAAGTATTATCGAGTGGTCGATGGTATCAAAAGCCCTTGCAAAATCCATATAAATTACGTCTGTCTGACATGAGTTATCTAAAATTTTTCACGAGTAATCCTTAAAGCAAGCTAAGTTTGTTACCGTAGATCGATTTGCATAAAACTAATAATAATAATAATTTATTTCACCAATTTTACAATATACAGATACATTAATGTATGTTGGTTAGAAGAGATGTGGTCTTTAACAATTGCGTAAATCTGATGATACAAAACAATTTAAAAGATCTTAGCAAAGATGCATAACAAAGTAATCGGTTTGTAATTTGATATTGATGCAGGATTGTCTGATTTGCGTATTGGACATACCTTGCCTACTTTCCACATGTCGGGAAAGCATTGTTGAGGAAGCGTAAGGTTAAAGATGAAGTTAAAAATACATTTGAAAGATTTTATAAGACATAATGGAATTTCATCGTAGCGGTATAGTTCTAAATGATTCGTGATAGCTAAGATAAAGATTAATTTAAGGTAGTCAAGAAATAAGAGAAATCTTTAAAAGCATTTACGATTTTCTGAGGTGTAGTTAAGGTATTATTGAGGTGGGTCATTTTGCAAGGTATTCTGCTACTCCTAGCCTTTGATCTTATAAATGACTCGATTGAACAGATTCAAAGGCGTTGTGTAATACTTTATAGAACTCGGAGCAAGCCTTATTTACGTCAGTGTAGAAACGTAAGAAAGTCCAATTTTACAAAACTGTAAACAAATCGCGAATGTCCGCTTTTTTAAAGTTAAAACATTTTTTAGTAACATTAATGGGAAATACTGGAGTATCTTTATGTTGGATAACAATAATTAAAGCAGTGATGCATATCTTCAATGATATTGCGAGTTCATCCTGTGTTACGTCACATTTTCAACTACTTATAACTAAATCAAACAGTCGCATGTTAGTGTTTACTACAGAATTGTGTTGATTAACATGAAGAAAGTTTAAGAAATTGTTTATTAGATTAAATTTTGCGTTATACACAAAGAGAGGTATATTCAAATCACCGAGAATTAACATTTTGTTGTGAGACAGATATAACTGCTCAAATAACACAATAAACAATTGATAGTTCTTAATTTGAGTACCAGGTGTACATAAATTGCAAACACGGTTAAAGTTTCAGATTTGAGATAATATTTACACCCAATAATGTTTATTGATGGCAATAAATTATTGAGTTCGCTTGTATTAACTACTTCACACGTAATATCCCGTTTTACTGCTAATAACGTTCCACCACCCCATTTTTTTGTTTGTCACTTAGAATCGACGGTCACATCTAAATACAACGTAAGAAGGTGGGACAACTTCGCAGCTGCAAATATCCTTTGCGAGCGCAGTTTCAGCAATACCCACTAAATCATATTCGCTATCGGCAAGTGAGGAATAAAATTTTAAAAGTTTAGCATGCAAGTCCTCGCAAATTCTGAAAGTAGCAGCGTAGAGCATGAACTGAGTTTAGTTTTTTGGTTTTTGTACAATCTTGGGAATATCATTGATATAACAAATTGTTAAGTTAGGATCACCTTTAATATTTATATTAATGGAATGTGAGCCAGAAATATCGCAAGGATTGATACATATCAAAGGAACTTGACTAATGTTAAATTACTATAAGTTTTGTTATGAACTAATAAGTTCAAAATGTGCGAATCCTTGCGATATTGTAGGTTCACATTCCATTAATACAAGTAATTTGCCTGTTACCTCATTATATTTAGAATCTATATCATTTCTGCATACATAAAGACAAAATTTACATCGATCAGGGCTTGTATCTCGATAGCTCAGTTGGTTAGAGTGGTACTCTAGCAAAGTACATGTCGTAGGTTCAAATCCTACCGGAGGTAAACTTTTTATTTATGTATTTAATAAAATTAATAATAATTTTTAATTACATATTTACTTTTGAACTGATTCGTTCATAACAAAACTTAAAATAATTGAGAATATTTATTATCAGCAAGATATGCCCACCGCACTGCACATTGTTATTTCCAATGTGGTTAGATGAGCAATTTCCAGGGAAATACATTGGACGTTATGACATTATGGTTCAATACATTGGCCATCCAGATCTATGATCCACGGATCTGTGGGGATATGTACAACAAAAGTTGTATAAAGAACCGTTAAGAAACGATGTTGAAATATTGAAACAAAGAATAACTACATCGATTGGAGAAAGTAATTTCGAAACTTTAGAAAATCTGTATAAGAAATTCATAAAGAGAGCAGCAACGTGTGTAGAAGACGGAGGTGATTATGTCGAATAGCTATTAAATCTACTTATTTTGTTTAAAAGTTCATATTTTATTAAATTCCGTTCCTAAACAATTTCTTTGGATCAACATTTCGTCTAAAATAATAAATAATGCTTTCGTGTTTTCTTAATTTATGAACACCCTGTATGTCAGACTTAAAATTTTAATATGTTAAACTAATTGTTTCAACAAGCAGGACTTTTTGTCGTAAAACCAAAAACAAAACTTCTTTCCCACTCGTATACTCCATCGGTATACACATATATATATATATATATATATATATATATATATATATATATATATATATATATATATATATATATGACAAATATATAAATTGTTAATCAAAATGACGTTCAAGTTAAACACATCCTTTATCATTTGTCACAAACCATTAACTAACGTTTATTAGACACATCCGATTTTTATTAATTATATCAACTTTTAGGGCTTATTTGTACATATTAAAAATATTATAAGAACAACTTGCATAAAATTGAACTATTTTTAAAAAGTTGTGTATTATTTTTGCATCAAACATTTCGGTTTTTGAAGTATTGACCAGAAGTGCTTTAAGTACCCTTTTGATTTTTTACTGGTATTGGTTTTTGAGATATTCACAAAATTTACTTTAGTGTCTTCTATAAAGTACCTTTAGGTTACGTATTTTTGGAGTTATCGTGGTTACCAACACCCACGCACGAGCGCATTCACGCACACGCTCGACCTCACACACACACACACACAACACGCACGCACGCAAACACACAGACACACACACACACAAACACACAACCATACACATACTTACACCCACCCACATTAACAGCCCCCCCCCCCACACGCACACACAGACACGGACATGAAGAAGGACACGGACACGAATACGGACGGACGGACGGACGGACAGACGGACACACGCAGACACGCAGGCACACAGGCACACAGGCTCACAGACACACAGACACGCAGACACACAGACACACAGACACACATACACACAGAAACACAAACACACCGACACACTGAGACACAGCACACAGGCACACAGACACACAGATACACGGACACACACACGGACACACGAACACACGGACACACGGACACGACACACGGACACACGAACACACGGACACACGGACACACGGACACACGGACACTCGGACAAAGACACACAGACACACAGACACACAGATACACAGACACAGAGACACAGACACACAGACACATAGACACAAGACACACAGACACACAGACACACGGACACACGGACACACGGACACACGGACACGCACACGCGGACACGCGGACACGCGGACACGCGACACGCGGACACACACACACACACACACACACACACACACACACACACACACACACACACACACACACACACACACACAACACACAACCACATCACACACACACACGGACAGACAGACAGACAGACAACAGACAGACACACAACAGACAGACAACAACACAGACAGACAGACGACAGACAGACAACCAGACAGCACACACACAACAGACAGACACACAGACAACGCAGACAGACAACACACAGACAACAACAACACAACAGACAACAGACAGACACAACACAGACACACACGACACAGACACGACAGCAACAAGACACACAAGACACACAGCACGCACAGCACCGACAGGCGCACAGGCACAAGACAGCACGCATAGACCACGACAGACACACGGACAACAGCACACAGAACACAGACACACAGCACACACACAGACACACAGACACAACACACAACACACAACAACAACACAGACACACAGCACAGACACAACACACAACACACAGACACACACACACAACACACAAACACACAACACACAGACACAGACACAGACAGACGACAGACAGACAACAGACAGACGACAGACGACAGACGACAGACGACAGACGCAGACAGACGACAGACGGCAGACAACAGACAACAGACAATGGACAGACAGACGACAGACAGACAGACAACAGATACAGACGAGACAGACAGACACAACGCAGACAGCAGACACAGACACAACAGACAAACAGACACACGACAACAGACACAACAGACAGCGACAACACACGACAGACAGCGAGACAGTAGACAACAACACACAGACGACAACAGACACACAACACAACAACAGACAACACAGACCAATACACACAGACACACAGACACACATACATACAGACACAGAGATACACAGACACACAGACACAGACACACAGACAACAGACCACAGACACAACACACACACACACACAGACACACAGCACACAGAAACACAGACACAGACAGCAGACACAGACACAGACATACGACACACGACACAGACACAGACACAGGACAGACAAGACACAGACGAGACAGACAGACAG